>CAWVPG010000150.1:600000-1200000 GCA_963931845.1 Maratus michaelseni | reverse complement strand
ACTCGTCGCGAAGGATTTAACGAAAGACTTTGAGCGATTAGATAAAGCGACAGAAAAAGCGGTAGATATTTAAAAATTTAAGAAATCCGCAATTTATCAACACTGATTGAGCACTATGGCGCCCTTTGAAATGTCCTTTTGCACCCCTCCGATTCTTCACAGTTCGTAGTTTTTTAAAAAATAAAATCAATTTAAAAAGATTTTTTTTTTACATTTTTATTTTTCTAAATTGTGTTATGGTTGAATATAAAAATAGTCGCTAGTCCTGGTGCGTAACTAAATGCTAAATAGCCTAATGTTAGAATGCAATCTTGTGATTAGACATATTTAGTGTTTTTCGGGTAGAACAAGTAAAAATATAGAACTAGACATAGCGAATGTAAAGATTAATTTATAAGCAAACAACGTGACAAAAAGCGCAAAATATTTTTAAAGAGAGACAGCAGACAGCTGTTTTGGAGTTTCTAAAACTCCTTCATCAGCGCAAGTACAAAAACTTTAAATAAACATACACGTACAGTTAAAGATGGTGCTAGGAGAGTAGCTTACAGCTAAAGACGAAATAGGAGTCGCGGTTCAGGGGAGCTAAGTCTCTTAAGGGGCTTATGAGAATGACGGGCTACCGCGCTTCTCTAATTTAGAGTAGTCACGTGACGGCTGAGCTAAACAAACCAATTGACATAATAGATTAATGCCTCCATTTTAGATTACGATTATATCCGAGTCATTCTTTCATTTGATAAAATTCGTTACTGCCCCCAAGCAGCGGAACAATGATTATCAAATCTTACAAAAATTACAAAACATTGAAATAATTTCAAGTATATTAAAAAAATAATTTGCAACCAGATATAAAGTTGTCAAAAGAGGAAAAAAATGAAAATTGAGTCCTTTATATTCTAAAAATCATTGTGAATACACCTAACCGTAAGCAGCATTTTCTTTTTCAAACAATTTTTTTATACCCTAAATAACAATATTTTCTCCAATAAAATTATATGCATTCCCGAGACATATATTTTAGTAATACATTATATATATATAAAATATTCGAAGCTTTAGAACAAAAATAAATAGCTGTTACACAAGAGCTCTTTGTACCTTACAAATCATTGTAAATACACAAAAGTTTAACACACATTTCTTAAGAATGATTTATTTAACATATTCAAATTTCAAAGCTGTAAAACAACGTTAAGGTATTGAGAAAAAAAAAACTATGATTCCGAAAATAATAATAATAATAATAATATATTTTTCAAACAGGACCTTTATAATCTGAAATCAGCATTTCTGAACCAAAATTATGCACGGTCATTGAATATATACTTTATATAATTATAATATATAAAATTTTCAAAGTTTTAGTACAAAATAACTTTTTAAAAAACAAAATTAAATATGCTCAATATTTATCTCTGAGCATAGAAGTTAATAACAGAAAGAAAACAATTTTAAGACACAAATTATCAAAATTTTAATATTTTTTTAACGAAAATTTTCCCAGGCAACAAATTTATGATTGTTAAATCGTATTAAAAGTTCAAAACATCCTTATAACTCCAAAATTGATAATCGTATTAACTAACGGTTTACGGCATCAGATTACGCGTCTCATTTCTAATTAAAATATATCTTTGAATTGAAATTTGAATGAAATACAGGGTCATGAAAAATCGAAGAGTGTGGAAAATACGATTACTAATATCTGGGCAACTAATTATCAGATCGACTTCATTCTTTATGCAAAATTTATGTTTTTTATTGTATTTTATATTTACTGCTTAAAATAAACAAATTCGAAATTTTTTATATACCTTTTATCAGAACGAATATTTCGAGAGTCCGAAAAAATACTTCCGGATAATCGAGATTCCTGAAATTCAATAAGCCTCTTCCCGTTATTACATATTAAGTACATACCAAATTTCAAGTCTCTATCTCAATTTGTTCGGGAGATAGAGCGTTTACTGACACACACACCGACACAGAAACACACAGACAGACGGACAGCAATTTCTTTTTTTCTAAAAATATGTTTTTTTGAATCTCCAGTGTCTGAAACGTGTAAATCCGTCAATTTTTTTTTCGATTTTCAAAATGATTACAAGACTTACTCTATATTACGTATGATGGGTGAGTAAAAATGATTGTCTCTTAAATACCTCGGCCAACAGTAACAAATTTAATATTGTTTAATTCTAATTTAAGTAAATTATAAGAAGAGAAAATATTTAGAGCACAATAAATATATGCATTAAAAGCAAATAACTTTTCATCAGGTAGTTGATGAGATTAGGAAACTGTGAATGGTAAACAATAGTATGGTAATAGTTATTTTCACGGAAAACTAAAGCAACAAGTAAGGAATGTTTATTGTTTTTTTGTTTTTTTAATAAGTAAACTGTTCACGTTCATATAAGGAATAATAATTCACAAGTAACAGAATATTAGGTACATCAAGTCAAAATTCAACAAAGCAACATATTCGTCAACATAACAGGCGTAAAATAGGAAATCTAAATTATTTAAGACGTTTAATTGAAAGTAATGAATGTGTAAACCGCTAAGAATTGGGCTGAAGGGCATCAAGAAACTGTCAGTCATACTGTAAATATTACTATTAAAAATAATCGTGTTTGAGATAGACAAGATTCTGTGAAGTAAATTAATTCATCAATTTCAAACTGTGAGAAGTGGAATTTCTGAAGGTGTTTTCAAAGAAAATTCGGAATCCATAGAAAAGGTGCGTTTGTAAAAATCGATTTCACATCAAAATCAAATGAAAAGATGGTTTGTGTACCATTGAATTTTAGTAATTTATTGAGGAATTCATAGGCGTTTTTAAGAACGTATAAATTTTTGGAAGTACTAAGAGAAAAATTGAAACAACATATTTAGGCAGTTGATAAGAAGAAATGCCAATATTTGATCCGATCCGTCTAAAAGGAATTTCGAGTTTATGGATTTTTGGTAGAGCGTAAAATTTAGCACAGTGTGGAAAAGAAAGAAGTAAGGAAGGGAAGTTTGATACTATTAGAAATATGGAGGGAAGACTCATAATAGATTTAACTTTTAGGTTTCTTTTTGAACAGAGACATTTTTTATCATTTTATACAGAGCACTATGAAATACTTACAAATAACTCGGGAAAACATAAAGCTAATGAAAGTAAATCTTCATTTATAAAACATTAATTTAAAATTCGGTGAATCTGTTCTTTTAAATACCCTTGTACGTTTTTAAAAAATATTTTGACTTTTGTATTTTTTCTCCTTTTTAATTCCGTTATTCATTTTCCCTTGCATACCATGTAAACTATCTTTTCACTTAGAAAATTCTCCCTGTTAAATTTTATATAAGCACTTCAGCTAATAATCTTTTATTGACTGAAAGCGATGCACGACAAAATATAATTCTATGAAACTAGCTCAACCACTGTTTAAATAAGCATTGGATGTAATACCACGGAGTATTTTGCTTCTATAAATAGATAATAAATGAAACGCCTACAAATACAGGGATTAGATTTCTCCGCTTTTTTGCATACCAGTATAATCTTACAGAAAATGTTTTTTTTATGTAATCGGAACATTCTGCGATTTAAAAGGACGACGTTTTCTCTAAAATTATACTGGTATGCAAAAAAGCGGAGAAATCTCATCCCTGCAAATAACTCGAAAAAAAACTGAGAATGAAATTCCGACGTTTTCTAAAAGCTATTAATATCGTCTCTGCAAGCAGATTTCTCTTAAATCCCTGTTCTGCGAATCGTAATATTTACACATGGGAGAAAAACTTCATGACACTTTCATAGCTATTTTGAGTAATGCAATAAATGTTTCTTTTAAAGCAGTGTTTTACGCAATCTTAAAATGAAAACAGCAATTTTAACGTGGATATCATATATTAACGCTACGAGGGGAGACGGTATATTATTTATACCATCTCTAAATCCTTAATTGCCGCTATTGCACAAAAATTCTGTAATACAATTTTGCTTTTATAACGTTTGCGAAGAAAATCTTTTACTTATATTCGAATAAATTTTATCTTAAATACTCTGTCATTTAAACATTTTAGCAACGGGTGTACTTTGTACTTACCTAAATGGGTAAATAGGATATCTTAATATTTTTTTAACATATAAAACAATGATTTGCGCCATAAAACTCTTTTTTATATCTATAAACATTTAATAATTACAATTATTCCGAAAATCATTAGCTTTACCTTTCTTTTTCAAAACATTATTTTTACGTTAAAATACACAAATTCGCATAAAAATACCTTTTTAAACACGTTCCAATATAGTTGAAAATAAATTATAACTTCGGTTTGTCTAGCTGTGCTCTAACTCTCGTAAATATAATTGGATTTTCTGAACATTTATTTACAGAGCGAATCATAAAGTCATTGACACAGTCTGCTGTTATTTAATCATTTCAACATTTTGGAATTAGATTGGTGGGTTGATTTATGACAGCCGAAGGAACTCGATATTAACTCGAGAATTAACTCGAGGAATATAGGCCCTAGGTGGGAGTGCCCTCCGTGGGGGTCTTTCTAAGGGATCCTAACCCGCCTTTACGGCAAGGTTCGAAGAAAACCACGGAAAACTCCGAACGGCTAGGAAGACGAGCGCGACAAGGGTTTGAACACATCACCTCCCGTCTACCAGCTTTGAGAGCAGAACCTCTCAGCCTCTGGTGGGGCTTTTGGAATTAGGAGCACTTTAACCTTGAAAGGGTTAACCTTAAATGCCCTGGCGTATAAATGAAATGTACCTTCAGAGTGTACGCATTTTCTTAACTTAACTTGATTAATCTATTTAAAGATACAATTTTGTATTCGAACTTTCATCTACTTTCTAATGTGCCAGAGTTCTTGCTATGGAAATATGAATAAAGAGCAATTGATATATTCTGAAAATGGTGAAGCTACAACTGCAACCGGTTTCACAAGAGCAATTTAAATGATTTATTTATTTATTTTGTTTTGTTTTTCGTAAGAATTGTATACCACTGGTGCTATCATGTTTAAAAAATAACTAATTATAAAAATAAACATTTAAAAATGGACATTTGTTAATAGTCAAACAGGGAATAAATTTCGCCTGGAAGCCTTTTAAAATAAAGTGAGTAATATAATTAAAACTCAACTGAATTTCGAGTCACGGGAATGCAAACACTTTTGCCTAGCAATAATGCAAGAAGCGTACTTCCCAAAATGTATATCTAAAAAAAATCCTTTCGGCCTGTACCTGGAGGAAAAGGTAGCTTCCGTCATCTCCGTGAACATTCCGTCATAAAAAAAATTAAATTTCTATTTGTTTGTACTGGTAATGTCTGGACCCGGTGGTATTACATTTTTATTTCACTGACATTAACAGGAAGATTGTTTATGTGTTCATAATATGACGGAACCTTAGAGCCTGATTACCGCCATGGCGAACGTCCACCAGTAAAAATGAATAGATATTTTTGCCTTAATTATGACAGAGTTCCGACATGAATAAGGCGTTTTAATAAGAACATTTATATTCAAATTTGCTAGTGGGAATTCGTACAGGCGGTTATCAGACCCTGCGGAACCAATCACAGTCGAAACTTCGTCATTTAAAAGACATGCCAAGTTCTCTTTATTCATAGTTCAATGGCTGTATCCATGTCAGAGCTTACTTCAACTGTAATTATACAACGTCGCACTTTTTTGCCTTTTCCCCTTTACCGACCAGGAACTACTTTTGCCTTACGGGTCTAACAAAAATTTAAAATCAATTTTTATTTTGTTGGGGGAACCATTGAATAAATAATTTTAATTTAGATAGGTCTACATCCAACATAAAACTAGAGATATTATAATTCACTCTCTCACAGAAAGCAGGCCTTGCGTTTTCCACACGATATGCATTCCTTGAAACTGCATTATGTTTAAATGTTGCTACAGTCGTGGAAAAAAAAACTGGACACCCCCATTAACTCTGCAACAAATTATAGTAGAAGGAAGTGACTGGTACCAAACGATTGGAAATAAAGTCTACTTTTAAATTATGTATCTAAAATTTGCTTAAGGGGCCATCTACATATTAAAACCAGCCTAAACTTTATTTTTTTCAATGGCAACACCCACTTTTGACATGATATTTTAAATCTTCGGTTCAAACTATGCCTAGATACAAAATTTTAAGTCATTTGGATGATAAGTTTTCGAGTTATAAACATTAAAATTTTAGAGCTTCTAATGTTAAATTACATTTTCATATTTTTATTAATATCTCCTGAAATTATAATCCTAATGTGCTAACGTTTTGTTTGGTTATAAAACTCAAAAACCCAAACATAACTACGTTAAATTTGTAATTTTTAAAATTTTATAATATGAATTATGAATTATGAAATTAATATTCGAAAAAATTATGAATTGCAACCAACAATTTTTTTGATGGATTTATATTTATTATGTCCTGCTTTATGTGTATTCAAAATTTCAAATTTTTTTTCCAAGTATTTTTCAAATTATGCTCAAAAAACGGCAAGATGCTGCTTTAAGGGGCCGTCTATGATGTGCATTAAAGCATAGTTTGAACAAGGATGGGAACGCTCCTACTCGAAATCCCGATTGACACCACTAAATTTTAATAGTATCTGTTACCTTATTCAAGGACAAAATTTCTGATATTCATTACGCTGGAGAATACTATTAAAATTTAGTGGTAAGAATCGATATTCGGGTCGAAGCGCTCTCATCCCTGTTTGAGAAAATATTATACTCATAGGCTGGGATTATAGTGACTTGATAAACTTAGAGTTTAAGTCTGTCTTACAATATTTCTGTAAAGGACGCTCGTCGCGAAAGGGTTAAAAGAGATACTGATATTGTAAGCAGCCTCATTGAATCAATGCCACGCAGATTGGAAGAAGTTCTTGATAAAACTAATTGCTATACATTATATTAGCAAATTCCTCCCTCCCCTTTTTGTTATTTAATTACAAAATGCGGCTTATTAGCAGGGCTGAGGATTTTGCCTTTTAATTTTTTGTGTACTAACCAGCCCACGATGTTCTTCTACTCTTTTGTCAAAGTTCTATGATTTTCTTATTTGAAGTAATCATATTTTTGTTATTTAGATAAATATCAGTACTTTAAAATTTTGATTGCCAGTTGCTTCCACTCTTGATTTTAGGTTTTATTATGTGGGCCAGATTGTCCTTGTAGATCATGTTTGTATTTGGAAAAAAAGACTGAAAACATAGTAATTTAATAATGTTAGGTGAAAAATACAATATGATTACAAATCTTTCTATTTGCCTTATATCTTTAATTTTGAAACACGGATTTAGAACATATCAAATCCATAAAATTACATACTTGTTCATATAAATATTCAATAAACTGTGACGATCAAATTAACATAAAATTTCTGAGAGCAAAGCTAATTTCGTCGTGTATACACGTAATTATTCATTTCAATGTATTCCACAAAATAGTAGGACTCGTCAAATGTTTTTTGTTCTTTTTAAATAGATTCCGATGATGCATTTGTGAGAAAAAATTTATATAATTCTTGCATTAGGTATCTTCAAAATTTTGGTCAAAAACAATTTACATCATTTAAACCTTTAATATATAAACATTATAATCACTGAGATATTTATACTTATTAATTCAATTTACTCAAATCTTGTTAAATTGTTTGCAATATTACACTAAATGGTTGTTAGATAAAATATTACCGCGAAAGTATTAGTTTGTTACTTAAAAATGCTAATTTAAACTTTTATTAACTTTTGTATATCAATCAAAAATTGTAATCTTTACAAATATGTATGGATGTTCAGTTTTTATTCCATTAATAACGAACTTAAACTTTTTCTTCTATAACTTTCGTATTTAGATCTATTCGATTAAACAGGCTAATTGAAAAAAAAATTACAAGTTATTTTTTATGGTTTTCTGATAGGCAAGATTATTTCCCAATTGCTAGCAGTGTGCAAAAAAAAAATTTTAATAATAATAATAATAATAATAATAAATGTCAAATGGCAAGTTTTCTTGCCAAGATGCATTAATGAGTTAATTGTAAAATTTCAAATGAACTACCAGAATAGGTTTAATCATAGAATTATTAACCCTATTCCGAATGAGAATAACGGATGTAAAGTTATTCAGATGTCTTTATAACATAGATTTAGTTTTCGGTCTTCAAATAAATCGGAATATAAATCCTGCGAACATATCTCAAAACAAGACACCCCCCCCCCTCCCCCTCTCGCTACTAAAAAAAAAAAGCAATGTCTGGATTTATTTTCAGACTAAAAAACAATTTATCTGAGTTTTTTTTTTCTACTTTGATTCCTTACGCTGCTTTATACTATTTTTTTTTTAATTCTAAATTTTGTATTTGTTTTGTTTTGTCAATATTATTCACGTTTCTGCCAATAAACTAAAAAAAAAAAAGGTGTGTTAAATAGATGCAAAATCTGAGAAAAAGCATTATAAAAGCACCTGTAAAATTCCAATAACATTTACATATTCTAAAACTATTTTAATTACAAATAATCTTATGGTTTAACCCCTTCGTGACGAGCGTCTATTACAGAATTTTTAATAATTTACCACCGGTTTTTCAAAAGAGAAATTTTCGTCTAATTGAATCGTGGAAATGCTAAGATATAATAAGGCAAAGCTTAAAATAAAAAATAACTGGTGGGAAAAATCAAGGATTCTGAGAATCTTATGCGTCACGTATACGTGTCGCTCTTCCCCAAGGGGTTAAAATCGGATAATTCAACACTTGTAAACATTATTTTACCGCATATAACAATAACCGAAAATTATTAAGTGAGTAAAATGGTCATATCGGTAAAACATAATACATTAAAAGAAGTGACATCCTGCAGCATTTCAACAATCGAGTACCGAACTTCAATTTGGATACAGCCCCTTAAATATGCTCATTATAAAGTAATTAATTTCACAGAAACTAATCGTAGGTATTTAATGAAATTTGGTATCTAGGCATAGTTTGAACTATAGAGTTAAAATATGTTGTCAAATTTGGGTCTTGCTATTGAAAAAAACAAAGTTTGGGTGTGTTTTTATATGTATATGTATAAGAAAATTTTATATACATCATTTAAAAGTACACTTTATTTCCAATAGTTTGGTACCAGTCACTTCCTTCTACTATAATTTGTTGCAGACTTAGTGGGGGTGTCCAGTTTTTTTTTTCCACGACTGTCCATGCAAACTACCAATAAATGACAAAATAAAGTCTAGAAACACTTATGCATAGAATTAGAATTAATATGAATAGAACGTATCAATTATTCATTCCAAAATACACAAATCCTTACAAAGTTTTTAATTTGGATCTGTTATTGGCAGGTAGTTTAAAAAAATGAGTAAGAAGTGGTTTGGAAAATATGTAAAATAGTCAACAGCCAGTATTTTGTGCCGGGTCCTAAACCATATGTATGTCAGATTTTGTCCAAATTTGTGAAAAATTATAAATTTGCATAAAGGTAACTTATGGCAAGCAGTTGAAAGAAATTAGATAAGAGTTGATCTGGGGAATTTATAAAGTAGCCAGTATTGTGCGCCCAGTAGTAGATATAAAAGGAGAGTTCTGCGCCAGCGGCGAACGCTGCGTATGACCTCTGTGCTCTGTGAAGGTCACCGGAAGTGGCAGGTGTGGACACCGGAAGTGGCAGGTGCTGATAACAGGCATGTTGGAACAGGAAGTATGATCGGAAACGTGAAAGGAAGTTTAACTGGAAATGCGACAGGAAGTGTATGCGATAAGGGAGACAGGGGGAGGCCTTATTTTTGTGGGGGGCTTATGCTAACCTGAAATAAAAATGGAATTATTTCTTACTTTGTAAAAATTTAACATAAAATGTATTTTTTTTTCACTTGAAATAAAAATTTTATTTGCTAACTAACACATGAAATAAAAATGGAAATCTGTCTGACTTTGTTTAACTTTATAAAAGTTAGCATGAAATTTATTTTAAGACTGGAAACGCGACAGGAAGTAAGACCGGAAACGGGATTAGACTTTTTTTTTTTTTTCAAAAATTTGTTTCAAGAGGCAGGATGTTTGAGAGCGTGTTGTACTGGAAAGGTGATTTGTAAGACCGGACGTTATTAAGCTGTGACTGATAAGGAAGGTACGGAATCAGACACGTAGATTTTGTTCTTTGTAGAGGGTGAAATTTTATTTTATTTTTTATTTAAAGTGTTTTCATTTAAAAAAAAAATTTTAATTTAATTTATTTAAAGCGTTTCAAATTATTTTTATATTCTTTTTTATAGTGTTTTACGTATTATTTTAATTTTTAGTGACATTAGAACCTGCAATGTTCTGTATCACACATGTCTTATCGAGTAAGTTCCTAAGGATGTGTGTGTTGTTATCTCTTCAAATGCAAACCATAGCAAGGAATTTCAGACCTGCGTTGAAGTATCTTTATCATAGTTTTAATGAATTACGGGAAATTTTCTTTAGCTATTGAGTAATTTGAGAGTTTTGGTTTAATATGAATGCTATTACATCTGTTTGTTGTTCTAATTTACAAACACATTTCTCTCACAACATTCTGTCAACACAACATTTCAATATTCGAAATAGGTTTCTAGTTTTGTTACAAAAAATAACGTGTTTAGATATTTTAAAAACGAAAGCAAAGTGATTTTTACCAATATAAATATTAGCCATACACCCACGCATTTATGTTATTGAATTGAATTTCAATGCTTAATATTCTATTCACCGTACTATTTTACTACAAAAGCTGTTTCACAAACTTGTGTACTGAAATTAATGTATCATTTTTAGGGAAAAAAATAATTCAAGTCTTTGAGACTAATCTTTTATAGGAAAAAAAGTTTTGTTATACTTTCTGTTACATTATATCTTCCGTTTTTTAAGTTTACAAATTTGTGGAGTAACTTAAATAATCGTTTTTATGCTAATTAAACAAAATATTTTTTAATTATATATTTTTTAATTGACTTGTAATATAGCTTTTTTTTCTTAGTTTTTCTTTCGTTAAATATGTTTCACTTAAGACATGACAAAGTGTCTTAGAAACATTTCACTTTGGAATTAAGTGATTAAACAAGACAAATATTATTTATAAAAGCACAACACATAAGACTACTGGGTGAGAGGTTCTACTCTCAAAGCTGATAGATGGAAGGTGTTAGGTTTAAACCCCTCTCACAGTCGTCGACCTATTCGTTCGGAGTTTTCTTCAAACCTTGTCAATACAAGTTAGGAACCCTTAGAATGACCCCTAGAGTGGCCTATATCCCAAACGTAGGAAATCGATTTTAACACATAAGACATTTTAGATTATTACATTTAGTTAATAAGTGATTTGACGTGCAAAATTTTATTTATAAAAACATACAATAAGAGAATTTTAAAGATTTTTTTCTTTTAAATGAACAATTTTTAGTGACTATTTAACTTATTAAAGAGACCGGGTATTTTGCTTTGAGTTATACGATTAAAATAAATTTTCATTATATTTGATTTTACACAACCAACATTAAAAAAAAAAAGAGAGAATGGAATCTAGTTTTAATAAATTAACGTATTTCAATTTTACAAATACTTCACACCCCGTCTTTTTTCCCCCTCTTTTGGTAGACTTTATACACATAAGACATAAAAAGCGTTTTAGAATACATCATTTAGAAATTAAGCGACTTGGACAAGTAAAATATTATTTATAAAAGCAATAGATACGAGAATAATCAGGCTTTTTACTTACAATTGTATATACTTCTGATAGGTAAGACCTTTTCATTCATTCTGAAGAATTAAGTGGCTATTAAACTTATAACATTGTATGATAAAATAGTCACGTGACATTTTAAACCAATAAGATATTAGTATTTTAAACCAATAACATGTTAGTATTTTTACACGAGCGCCCTCTATCATTATATAAATTTCAATGAAATGAGTTCATAACATTATACTGTCCCTTCTCATCAGTGTAATAGAATATTATAATGTCCCTTCTCATCGGTGTAATAGGTTGCATTTTTCTTTTAAGTTAGTTTTTTTTTTTCATTTAAGCTATTATGGAACGAGTTATGAATTCTTATGTTGATGATCTAACCAACTTGAAGTGTCAACCCTCATCAGCAGAATTAAATAATCAAGAGATGGATTCTACTATTTTATCGAAAGAAGGACCCGTTAAGAAGTATGGAGTGAAACCCACCTCATCAGGACTAAAGAAACAGTTTGTGTGTTTTACTTGCAACAAAGATTTTTTCCGAAAGGATCATTTAAAACAACATTTGATGACCCATTCAGGAGAAAAACCTTTTGTGTGTGTCATCTGTCGAAAAGCTTTCTCTAGAAAAGCTCTTTTGAATCGCCATAAATTGTCTCATTTAAAAGAACCTAAACAACATAAGTGTGGTGATTGCAACGAACTGTTTTCAAGACAGGACGACTTATTGAAACATAAAAAGATTCACAAATCACCCAAACAATATAAGTGTATTAAATGCAATGAACTGTTTTCGAGAAAGTACGACTTATTGAAACATAAGAATATCCATAAGCCCCGAAAGCAGTATGAATGCATCCAGTGTAGTGAAATATTTAATCGGAAATATGATTTATCACGTCATGTAGACACTGCACACAAAGTACTACCCAAAGTTGTCAAATCGTCATCTTTAAAAGATTCCTTATATGAAAAAGTGAAGCATTTTAAAAGACAAAATGCTTTAAATATATTTACTAAAACTGTAATAAATTCTAACGAGGAGAATGATCAAGATTTTCACACATTTTTTAACAGTATTTGATCGGAAGTTTTGAATGAATTAAATTATCAGATAGAAGTAAAAAGATCAATGAAATGGTATGCAACTGCAAAAGTTGTTGTAAGTCACCAAACACCGGACGGTGATATAGATACTATCACCCCATATTTTCATTCAAGAACTGTACTGGAATTAACGAATCAAAACATACCTGTACATGTTGGGGATGCCTTTACGAAAATTATTAACTCTTTTGAGAAATTCACTCAACAAGGATCTAATTGGACATTGCAACAAATATTAAATCTAGAACTGTCTACAGCTAAATATAGAATGGTTTAAAATGTGTGGACTGTTTTTGAAACATGTATATTTATGTTTTTGCTATTGTAGTTATTTAAAATGATAAATAAATAGTCTATGACTAAAAAATCTTAAGAGTTTTTTATTATTTTCATGGTAACTATTTTATATAAATTACTTATAACAGTTTGACCATGCTACATAAACTACTGTTTAACATTTGGAATGTCTTAGACAAAATGGGAATGAATTTGTTGAAATTATGTAAAACATGATGAAATAAATGTGATGTATTTATTATATGTTACTTAAACTACAAGAGAGATGATTGGAAATGTGTTATTTTAAATCTATGGTACTTTTAATCACTAACAAGGTAAGACGTGACGTTATGAATCATCGATGGGTTTTCCTTTGAATATGTATTAATCTTACTTATTGAAAAGAAAGTTGGAAAAACAGACTTAATACATTGTTAGAGATTTTGAAAAAATATATACTTTACACCTAGACAATATTTCAAACTAGGAAAAAATAATAACTTTACACTGACACAATATTTTACATAAAATTAGACATAACACATTGTTAGAGTTTTTTTGAAAACTATCTAGTTGGTTATAAATTTTACAAAATTAGCAACATATAAACATTTCACTAGATTGACAAAAGAAAATAATTAAATTTAAGTAAACTTTACACTTAGACAATGTTTCAAACTAAGAAAAATAACAACTTTACACTTATTCAATATTTTCAACTAAGGAAAATCAGACTTAACGCATTGTTAAAGTTTTTTTGAAAACAACACAATATTTTCAAAGCAGTGGAAATAGTATACCTGTAAAAAATTCAACTTAGTGGAATTTAATAGTGAAATTTTTTAACATCACGCATTTAAAAAATAAAACTTTATAAAATTTTCTCTTTTTTAAATAAGCAACAGTTAAACATTTTGAATGTCTTAGACAAAGTGTGAATAAATTTGTTAAAACAATATAAAACATCAAAATTTTCATAACTTTTAAAGGAAATTTTATTTATGGTGAAATAAACTCGAGGTATTTATTATATGTTACTTAAAATACAGGAGAATTGATTAAAAATGTTTTACTTTTAATCACTCACAAGATAAGACATGATGTTAGTAATTATAGATGGGTTTTTCCATCCTACAGATGACGTCACTCGTAGCATATTTACTGATCAAGTCATAAAATAATAGTTTAGGATAGGTTTGTGAGCACGAAGTTTAATTGAGATTTAAGATATTTGAGAAATATAAACTACAACTTTGACTACTTTTTTAAATTTCCCCCTACATAAGAAAAAGGACATAGGAAAATAAAATGAAAAGTCATATTTGAATGGAATCGAACCATTATCCTTCCAGTTAACAGCTGAATGAGTTGGCAATTACACCACAAAGGCACTGGTAACAACTGATTGAATATATTGTGTTTCTTTTTTAAGGTTAAATTGATTTAATATTCAAGTTATTTCTTAATGATACACTTAAAAACAATAAATTTAATTAGCATTCAAAAAGCAAACGATCACATTATTGTGTAAAACAATCAAATGTTTTAAAAATCACGAGTTAAAATTTTGGAGGGTGCGATAACTTGAACGTGTACTGCAGAAGATATGTTAAATTTTTGAAGACGTTTAATCTTAGAGGACGAAGATAAAATTTGAAATGACTTAGAGTTTAATTAGAATTTAGATATGAACCTTTTAAAATGAAATTATAGTTTTTTTATATCGCCCTCTATCGGTGGCTAATAGAATTAAGATATAATTAAAAGTTTTAACTTTGATTCGAACACACAACAATTTTTTTTTTCTTTTTACAGTTTGATAATTTAGGATAGGTTTAACTGAGCAAGCCATAATATTATAGTATTTATAGATGTTTTAAGATATTCGATAAAGGAAATCATCTGAATTTTCAATTTAATTGAATGGTTTACTGCTTAAAGTACTACAAAATGAATAGAACACGATACATAGTTTTTTAATTAATTATATTTTTTAAAAGGTTAAATTTACTTACTTATAAACTTAGAACTTATGTTTAAAGTTAATAAATTTGATATGTTAGGTTTGCTTTATAACAGAGAGTTGAATATGTTCTTTACAAAAAATTTAAAATTTAATAAAAATAAACTTTACAAAAAGTTTTTAAAGTTTAAAAAATGTAAGTTACGTTATAAAGTTAACCAAATTATAGTTTTAAAATATCTTACAAAAATTTTAAAAATCTTTAAGTTAATCAAAATTAACTTTTTAGTTTTAACTATTGAGAGACTAGGATCTGACTATTTATCCTTGCAACCAACTAGTGCCTATCAACTATATGCTATGTATCTGCACATGTACAGAAAAATCATAGACTTTTACACTAACTTGAGTTCGACTTTAAATTCTTTGCCAACTTTTAAGTTTAATTACTACATACAACTCGATTAGCTTTCCTATCACAAAACACCCTACAAAAACAAAACAGAATTTAACACTTACCGATAAACACGTCCACTTCTTGTGCTTTCTTTCATTCGACTAACCTTTCTCCCTTATCTTTTTTAGGGGGCGCTGCAATCGACGCTAGAGGTGCTACTAGTCTTCCGGTTTGAGATAAGAATAAACTTTAAATACAACCTACACTCGCTCAGTCATTCTTGCTTCTCTCTACCTTGCTAACAATCGTTTGCTGCTTACTCATTGTTGGTTGTTTAAACTTGTTGAATGACGTCATCATTTGTTTGTCTAAACTTGTCCAGTCTTGTTTTTATGCAGTACGTCTATTTAGATGAGTCATCACTCGCTTATCTTGGTTGACTTGTCCAAACTTGTTTTTTTGTGGCACGTCTATTTGTGTGAGTCATCGTTCGCTTATCTTGCTTGACTTGTTTGGTCTTGTCTAGTATCCATCATCCCATGTTTTTTGCAATAGCTTGAATATACTTTACACCAATCACTTAAATATAAAAGTCATGTACCAACTTACTGAAACTTTGATAAAAATATTAATTATTTATAAATTTCATCAAATTCTTATTTTTCTAATACATTTAATATATAATTTTCGTTAAAAAAAATGGTAAAGCCCGATTTTAAATCGGAGTCTAAGATAAATTTCACATATTTGTAACATTTTAACACTGATAATAAATATTGTAAAAAACATGTATATACAAGTTTTGTAAAAATAATAATACTTATAGTTAACTCGTTCAGCCCCATGATAAGAAACTTCAATATAGCTAAAATCAGTGTTCAACGAAAATGCAACCATAGGTTTACCGTCTAATCACGTGTCTTTATCTATTATTTTGAAATGCAAAGCATTATATCTAAACGAATGATATAATGAATTGTTAGAATAGTTCATGCATTTTTCTTAGTAAAAAAATTATACTCATTATCTTACAAGGTTGCAATACTCAACACACGGTTCACCATATTTAAAAACGATTCACCATGTTTTAAAAACTTAGAAAATATTTTAAATTTATAAATTTAAATTAAAATATATTTTTATAAATAAACAATTATAAATACTTAAGTATTTTTAATTTAAATTTATAAATTTAAAATATTTTCTAAGTTTTTAAAACATGGTGAATCGTTTTTAAATATGGTGAACCGTGCGTTGAGAATTTTCAAAACGTTCGGAGGGTTAAGTCTGTTTTTCCAACTTTCTTTTCAATAAGTAAGATTAATACATATTCAAAGGAAAACCCATCGATGATTCATAACGTCACGTCTTACCTTGTTAGTGATTAAAAGTACCATAGATTTAAAATAACACATTTCCAATCATCTCTCTTGTAGTTTAAGTAACATATAATAAATACATCACATTTATTTCATCATGTTTTACATAATTTCAACAAATTCATTCCCATTTTGTCTAAGACATTCCAAATGTTAAACAATAGTTTATGTAGCATGGTCAAACTGTTATAAGTAATTTATATAAAATAGTTACCATGAAAATAATAAAAAACTCTTAAGATTTTTTAGTCATAGACTATTTATTTATCATTTTAAATAACTACAATAGCAAAAACATGAATATACATGTTTCAAAAACAGTCCACACATTTTAAACCATTCTATATTTAGCTGTAGACAGTTCTAGATTTAATATTTGTTGCAATGTCCAATTAGATCCTTGTTGAGTGAATTTCTCAAAAGAGTTAATAATTTTCGTAAAGGCATCCTCAACATGTACAGGTATGTTTTTATTCGTTAATTCCAGTTCAGTTCTTGAATGAATATATGGAGTGATAGTATCTATATCACCGTCCGGTGTTTGGCGACTTACAACAACTTTTGCAGTTGCATACCATTTCATTTATCTTTTTACTTCTATCTGATAATTTAATTCATTCAAAACTTCCGATCAAATACTGTTAAAAAATGTGTGAAAATCTTGATCATTCTCCTCGTTAGAATTTATTACAGTTTTAGTAAATATATTTAAAGCATTTTGTCTTTTAAAATGCTTCACTTTTTCATATAAGGAATCTTTTAAAGATGACGATTTGACAACTTTGGATAGTACTTTGTGTGCAGTGTCTACATGACGTGATAAATCATATTTCCGATTAAATATTTCACTACACTGGATGCATTCATACTGCTTTCGGGGCTTATGGATCTTATTATGTTTCAATAAGTCGTACTTTCTGGAAAACAGTTCATTGCATTTAATACACTTATATTGTTTGGGTGATTTGTGAATCTTTTTATGTTTCAATAAGTCGTACTGTCTTGAAAACAGTTCGTTGCAATCACCACACTTATGTTGGGTACGTTCTTTTAAATGAGACAATTTATGGTGTTTCAAAAAAGCTTTTCTAGAGAAAGCTTTTCGACAGATGACACACACAAAAGGTTTTTCTCCTGAATGGGTCATCAAATGTTGTTTTAAATTATCTTTTCGGAAAAAATCTTTGTTGCAAGTAAAACACACAAACTGTTTCTTTAGTCCTGATAAGGTGGGTTTCACTCCATACTTCTTAACGGGTCCTTCTTTCGATAAAATTGTAGAATCCATCTCTTGATAATTTAATTCTGGTGATGAGGGTTGACACTTCAAGTTGGTTAGATCATCAACATAAGAATTCATAACTCGTTCTATAATAGCTTAAATGAAAAAAACTAACTTAAACGAAAAATGCAACGTATTTCACCGATGAGAAGGGACAGTATAATATTCTATTACAACGATGAGAAGGGACAGTATAATGTTATGAACTCATTTCATTGAAATTTATATAATGATAGAGGGCGCTCGTGTAAAAATACTAACATTTTATCGGTTTAAAATACTAATATTTTATTGGTTTAAAATGTCACGTGACTATTTTATCATACAATATTATAAGTTCAATAGCCACTTAATTCTTCAGAATGAATGAAAAGGTCTTACCTATCAGAAGTTTATACATTTGTAAGTAAAAAGCCTTATTATTCTCGTATCTATTGCTTTTATAAATAATATTTTACTTGTCTAAGTCGCTTAATTTCTAACTGATGTAATCTAAAACGCTGTTTATGTCTTATGTGTATAAAGTCTACCAAAAGAGGGGGAAAAAAGACGGGGTGTGAAGTATTTGTAAAATTGAAATACGTTAATTTATAAAAAACTAGATTCCATTCTCTCTTTTTTTTTTAAAATGTTGGTTGTGTAAAATCAAATATAATGAAAATTTATATTAATCGTATAACTCAAAACAAAACACCCGGTCTTTTTAGTAAGTTAAATAGTCACTAAAAATTGTTCATTTAAAAGAAAAGAATCTTTAAAATTCTCTTATTGTATGTTTTTATAAATAAAATTTTGCACGTCAAATCACTTATTAACTAAATGTAATAATCTAAAATGTCTTATGTGTTAAAATCGATTTCCTACGTTTGGGATATAGGCCACTCTAGGGGTCATTCTAAGGGATCCTAACTTGTATTGACAAGGTTTGAACAAAACTCCGAACGGATAGGTCGACGACTGCGAGAGGGGTTTAAACCTAACACCTTCCATCTATCAGCTTTGAGAGTAAAACCTCTCTGCCACTAGTCTTATGTGTTGTGCTTTTATAAATAATATTTGTCTTGTTTAATCACTTAATTCCAAAGTGAAATGTTTCTAAGACACTTTGTCATGTCTTAAGTGAAACATATTTAACCAAAGAAAAACTAAGAAAAAAAAAAGCTATATTACAAGTCAATTAAAAAATATATAATTAAAAAATATTTTGTTTAATTAGCATAAAAACGATTATTTAAGTTACTCCACAAATTTGTAAACTTAAAAAACGGAAGATATAATGTAACAGAAAGTATAACAAATCTTTTTTTCCTATAAAAGATTAGTCTCAAAGACTTGAATTAATTTTTTCCCTAAAAATGATACATTAAATATGCTGAGCTTACTACATTTTCAATCAAACATAGTAATATAAATTCATGTCTAGATGTGTTATTACGCGTTGTCTTTTCAAGCCAATCTAATTATTTTTTGTATATATTATACGCATATCTTTTATAAAGAGTGTGATCAACACTATAACTAATTACCAATCACTCCATTTCTGGACGATTGATGTATTTATTATTACAATCAATGTTGTAAGAACTGTTTTTGACAATTTTAATAACATGTTATAAACATCATTGTAAGCATTTTTTTATAAATATTCGTGTAATCGTTGCTGAACCATTGTTGATACCATTTTTACTTCATGGATTATAACAAATTTTCCAGTCAGGTAAGGAAAATAGCTTTCTCGGATGGATATTAAATGATAAAAATAAGCAGGTAGTTGAACAATTTAATTACCTATTCACTAATTCACTACCTAATTCACTGTATAATTACCTATTTAAAGATAGGTAATTATAAAGTGTATACAAAATGCAATTAAGTTAATATAAAATTAACAAGTTCAAACATCAGATTACTAATGCGTCATTTCAGTGACGGCACGCAGCGAAACATAAAAGTTTTCAAGAAAATTTAGAAAATAAATATAGATAATGATATAAGAGGCCGTATAATGTAAGGAAAAGGGGAATTTGGATATCAAATGAAATTATAATTGGAATTCGAAATGAATAAAGACATGTGCAGGGTTTAATTCTCAGTCTGGTAGAACACTACACATATCTAAAAAATAATGCAATATTTCATAAAATGTACAGGCAAATATGCTAAAATCAGTATATTTCTGCCAGAAATATTGCATTCATACAAGTAAGGAATGGAGTAAAACGAATACACATGAAAAAAAAAATATAATTGCAATACCTTTGAATTTTAAAATACATTAACCCTTTCCGGCGCGGAGTAAGCCTGTTTTTAAAATGATGAAATTATCGACTGACACCAGAATTTACAAAATAATTTATTAGAAAATAAGTACTTGCTTATTTTCCCGTAATTCTTAAAACGAAAAATTTAATTGAATATTCTTGGTGCCGTTTGTCAGTTTTGGAATTAAAATTAGGTGTCCTTTTTTGTGGACACCACCCGCTAAAGGGTTAAACAAGTTCTTGCATCAAAGCTAACCATATCTCATATTTAAAGATAGGTAATTATAAAGTGTATACAAAATACAATTAAGTTAATATAAAATTAACAAGTTCAAACATCAGATTACCAATGCGTCATTTCAGTGACGGCACGCAGCCAAACATAAAAGTTTTCAAGAAAATTTAGAAAATAAATATAGATAACGATGTAAGATGCCGTATAATGTAAGGAAAAGGGGAATTTGGATATCAAATGAAATTATAATTGGAATTCGAAATGAATAAAGACATGTGCAGTGTTTAATTCTCAATCTGGTAGAACACTACACATGTCTAAAAAATAATGCAATATTTCATAAAATATACTGGCAAATATGCTAAAATCAGAATATTTCTGCCAGAAATATTGCATTCATACAAGTAAGGAATGGAGTAAAAGGAATACCCGTGAAAAAGAGATAATAAAAATTTATTTTACTCATAAACCAAGAAAATAATGTAGCACAATTCAAATCCAGCTTACTGATTAACATCATTTAAATTGAGTACATGATAATGCATAAATCTATTACCAAAGTTACAGTTAATTTAATTCAGACATTAATAGATGAAAGAAAATCAAAAATTTATTAGACAAAAATTATTAGAGGTTAAAGACAGTGAGAAAAATATATAACAACATACATATTTAATTTTGTGAAAAACAATTATTTGAAATAATTTCCTATTTATTACCTATCAAAAAGAAAAATAGAATAATACAATGCTGCCCCCTACATACCAATTAATTATTGTTTACAAATTTTTTTTAAGTCATGGTGCTGCCATCTATTTAACATTTTCACAAGTAACACAAACCACAAACATAGCCTACAAAAAAAAAAAGGAATTACTTAAAGTAAATAAATATATTAAAATTTATTATATATATATATTATTATTTTTTTAAGTAACATCAATTTTATCACATCATATTTATTATTAATTACCAAAAATGCCTATAAATAAATAAAATAGATAAAAAAATACATGATTAATAAGAAATTACATCATTGATTTAAAACTATTATTTCAATACATAAAACTATTTAATCTAAATTTAATTAAAGCATCCAATTTGTTAATTAATAAATTATTCCAAATGATATTTTAAAGAAAGAATAAATATGTAATTTTTGGAAAATATAATTAGCAAAATTGGTTTTCTTTACAGTGCTGTCATCTGTGAATCATTACGAAAATTAAAACAAATGTTAAAACAAATTTTTAATGCAGCATGATTTAATAAATAAATAACTATCAAAATCATTATAATATACATATATATATATATATATATATATATATATGTTACATTATTAAATCTTCCTTCGCGATGTTTCTCTGTTTTATAATAAATTATCACCAGTTTCACTATTTCCTTATTCCTTAATAATATCTGTCATTAATTCTATTTAATTCTATTAAATTCTCCTTAAATTCATCATTATTTTGCCCAATTTACTTAAATATAAAGCTCTCAGTTACTCTTAAATTATATCATAAATTCTGATCATTCTGTGAATTCGAATGTTTTTTCGAAAGCCATTTTATTTGTATTTTTATTTTTCTTATTTCCGAGTTTCCCGCGCTCGTCCTGTGCACTATAAAATGCATCCGCTTAGAATATGTTAGAACTATTTACTTTATCATCCTCATTGGTCATGACGTATTCCAAATTATCTCATTGGTTAGAACACGCGTTATCATGATCTGGTACCTTTCCGCTTATTCACAAAAAGCGAGTATAACGGTGCTTCCCGCAGTTTTTTGGCCGTTTTGCAGTTGTTAACAGTCCCCTGGTTGCGTCTTTTAGTCATCCTGTATTCAAAATAATTCTAATAGTAGTAGTATTCTAATAGTTGTCGAGAAGTATGATCATATTCGCTGTTTTTTTTAACAACAGATTGTGACAACTATTTCAGTGAGAGACGGCACTGCACATTTGAATCATGTGAGAACTGCTTCCATGTCGATTTTTGAAATAAAACATGGAACTCTGAATCGAATGTCTTTTTCTTCATACTGGAGAAACACCCACAATTGCCTGGATCCGCTACGACGACTGCCACTATATTTATTCTTCGGATAATCGACAACTGCGTCCAGTTTTATTCATCGAAAGAACAACCCACTTCTCTTATATAATTAAACTGCAATTTCGTACACCTCATCGCCAATCTTCTTCAACGATTTCGTCGAATTGTAGCATATATATATATATATATCAACTTCATTTTAACGTCATACACATGATTTATTAAAAACTAGCTGTTACCCGTGACTTCGTTCACGTAATATTAAAAGAAAAATAAATGTACTAATCAAGCAAAATATTTCACTCCCGATAATTAAAAATGTAAATAATTAACTTACTCTTTATCACATTTCATAGAAGAAAATACGATATTTCTTTGTTATAGGGGCCTTGACATAAATCAGTTTAAAAAAACGAAAATTTTGTGCCAAATAACCGCAAAAAGGAAACTGCAACCAATGAAAAAAAGACGGCCAAATAAAATCGTGTAAATCGACGAATTTGGTAAAAAGAAATGTCAATTTTACCTGAAAAACCATTTTACTTTTAACAACTTTAAGAAACGTTTTAACAGCCATCATTTAAAAATAATTCATTGGAAATAGTATATGCTTTTGCTTTAAATTCAATTTTTGTGAATAGGGGTGAATAGTTCTACACCTTAATGCAAGGAGCTTCAATTGCAAAGCTTTTTGCAGCCCAAAATTACATGCAAACGTAACACTTAAATTGCAAAGCTTTTTTGCAACCCAAAATTATATGTAAACATTACTTTTGCATGTAATTTTCATTGCAAATTAACATTTATTACGGTTCAAATTAAAATTAATTTGGGTGCAAATGACATGTAAATGTTACGTTTGCATGTAATTTGGGGTTGCAAAAAGCTTTGCAATTGCAAGTGTTACGTTTGCATGTAACAGCAAATTTGTGTCCTTGGTTTAATCTATAGCTGAAACAAATCTTGATTTTTTGACAATATGCTGCGATTTTTTTCTCTTCGGAATAAATTGATTCATAAAGTTTGAATATGTGGAAATATGTTTTTATTTTTAAGAAATTTTACTGTAATCAAGATTTTTTTCCTCAACTATTCAAATTGAAAATAAATTTTTTTTTTTTTTTTCAGTTTTAATGAGAAAATGGCATAAAAATATAATAATCCGTTTTATTTGTCCTTTTTTATCCACAAAAATGGAGTAATTTAAGTACCATTTTTAGAGAAATTTCGTTAAAATTTACAAAAAAATATTAATATCTCAGAATCTAATTCAAAATTTTAAATTCTCAGAGTTTATAATGACATCCTCGAATCAATGATAACCGGTGTTAAGTAAATCGCGTTGCATTAAGAGGAGTAGTTGCGAAATACACACAGTCATATTTTAACTTAATAGACTTGTGTTCAATTTTCTTTTCCTAATAATCTTACTGATGCTTGTATTATTAATCACAGAGTTCAGAGTATAAATAGAGATGAAATGTTCATGTTTGGCGTGATGCTGAAAATGCAACCCTACAGTCGGCACAAACAACTGGCGGCTTGCTTTAAATACCTCTCCCTGTCCAATGAATCCAGTCATTGTTCCACGTGCAGCCTCTCTCCATCCAATGAAGTCAGCCCTTGGGCCTAATGATTTGAGCGACAACCGACTTGATGTTGCAAGCCGATTTTACGGTTAATTACCTCTCTATTCTTTCACTGTACTCAGTGATTATTAATGAATGAAATTGATACACGCTCCATTTGAAATATATTTAAAAAATCCCGTTTTATTATGACGTCACTTTGATCCCAGAGAAATTTCTTTTTAATGATATAATTCTTGTTAATTTTCTTTTCCTGGCAATAATGACGTGAATTTTAGCAGAAAACTCACATCTGTTTGTAACTGATATTCAAGCTTATTATTAATCAGTATAAAAAAAATATTTCAGTTATTCATCTTAAATGTGACGTCCATTATGTATATACTTTTATTATACACTGATAGTCATGCTCTTTATAATATTACGAATATTTGAAAATACATGTTTTATTTATGACGTCATATTTGTTCAATCCAACGAGGATCCTTTTCATAGTTCCATGGTTCAAGCGAAATATTTTTCTTAATAATATAATTATTGTTAATTCTTCTTTCTAATTATAACGCAGTTTTTGACAGAAAAAGATCTTTTTAATGTAACCGATATTCATACTTCATGTATAATAACAAATACTCCATATTCTTGTTTCAAATATCACAGAAATTCATCTTCTTTTGAATTAGTTTCATTTTTCACGTGAAAATCGCTCAATTGAAACTTAATTGTTGAGGAAAAATATTTTTTCGCATTTTTATTTATTGGCAACGATCAAAGCCCTAGCAACGATAAAATAAAATGGTTAAATTTTATCTAAAAATGTCCATTGATTCTCTATGAAAATAATCAAATTTTGAATTATTAAAAAAGTATTTGAATAAAATAAACAAAAACCAGTCTATGTTCATTTCCGGGTTATAATCCACCTATATGCAAAAATACAGGGCCATTAATTTCTCCATTTTGACGCTGGCTTCAGCCTAACATTTGCACCCAATCGGATTTATAATATTATTAGGATTACCTTAATTATCAGTATAATATTATGCTCATAATTAATGTGTAGTTTCAACATTTGACTACATTATTTATGTACTCAAAATATTTTAATCTAAATGTAATTAATACACCAAATTCCTATATAGCATCTAATTATTCTAAATAATAATAATAATAATAAAGTATAAATATGTAAGTTATGGATTTATAAAATTCTCGATTTATTAAAATATACCACTCATACTAATAACATCAAAATAAAATTTATATATATATCTAGACATTACGCTTGCACTAACTTACTTTTATGATGGAAAAACTGCTCCATTCATAAATTTAAGCAGATAAGCAGAGTTATAATACGTTCATCTGACATAGTGTTTTTAGAATTTCTTGCGTTTTCTCTGCTCATGTTTTATACATTTTCTAGATTTTATTAGTAAAGCATCTTGAATAATAATATCTTAAGGAGCTTAGTCTGAGACCTTGTGTACTTTTAAAGATTATAATAAAAAACCATGTATAACCTCAAATGAAATATTAAATATACAACGGTATTATTTTATCATGTTTTATGTTTGCATATACTGAAAGAAGTATAATAATGAAAGTACTTCTTTTGATTAACTTTTAGTAGCTGAAAACACATACTTCTAAACAAATTTAAGTGCTATAAAACTTTCCTTAATATCGTATATTTTTTATGCGCCAGAGACATTACGATTAATAAATACTTTTGAACTTTTAAATTAAAAGATATACTTTGCGTCAATGAAATCTATAGATAAGAGACATTTTTAATATTTTGAACTGACAATATCATTTTTTACAAAAAAGTTCTTTTTCAACTAGTCGAACAGCGTTTATCAATTCGGATTGTCTGTAGGAACTCTAAGTCGCGTAAATATACTCGGATTGCCATGCAATTGATATATGATATTGAAATTTACTATAGTATGTTCGGTATGAAAATGAAGCGTGTAGCATTCATACTTAATTTACAGGGACACTCGAAAGTATTCCATTACATTATGGTATATGGAGAAAAATCGTTAAATCGTTTTTCAATTTATTTTAATAATGTTGTACTATTTCAAACATATTGAAATTGATATATATCACTGCGGTGCACAACAAGATGCTTATTTTTGAATATATAGCACATAACATTTATCGTGAATATACATGGACACACAAAAGTGATCGGTTACAGTACTGTCCATGAGCGACAACTGCCGGAAGTGCGTATTCAATTGTATTATGCATTTTTAAATGTAAATTATTTTTGGCATATTACTTGGTGTGTATAAATTATATAGATTCTGGGCTGAACAAAAGAATTCGAATACATGGTCATTTAGTAACGGAAATTGCTGAAAGGGAATTTTCAACTGTTTTAAGCATTTCGTAGCTGAACTAAATGTTAGCATAATATGTAGTATATATACAAATCGATAGCTCCTATACAGGGATGCACAAAAGAATTTGAATTTTTTTCCGACTATAGATGGGAATCGCCGAAATTGCGTTTTCAAATGTTTTACGCGTTTTCCAAGTTGTTTACTTAGACATTATCTTTCACTTTATTAAACGATAAATTTTCCTTAAAATTTTCTGAGTGTGCTGGAAAGTGTTACATAGTCTTTACTTAACGTATGATTTTTATTTCTTGTTATACTAGTCTTCAGGATCAAAGTGAAATATTGTTTATTCACAAATTTAAAAAAAAAGGAGTAAAAATTGACATTGCGAAACAAGAAAGTAGTCTAAGTTTTTAAGATATTTTAGAATTCTTTAAAATTGACTTTGAAAGAATTTAGAACTATTATTGATGGAATATAAGGAGAATCTTCTATCTAATTACTAAGTCTTTGCTTGGTCAGTGTTACTAACTAACATACAAAAGCTGAGGGATATCCTTTGTCTATCCTACATTCTGCTTGAAGTCATTTTTCAAAATTACTGTAAAACAGAACTCGTGGCTTTCCGCTATATTTGTACAATGATATTTTCAATGTATAAGAATTATAACTTCGATATCTCTTCCAGTGGTTTGGTACAAATATCAAAATTCCTATTTTAAACACATATTCAAGGAAACACACACACACGCACACGCACACAAGAAAAAGACGAAAAGTTGTCATGATGCATTATTCAGAATTAATACTTATTTCCAAGACAAAATAGATTTTTAAATGAGAAAATTAATTTTAAAACAATTTAAAAATGTTTTTTTTTTAAATTCACTACTGTATACTTTCGATATCGGGTTCAGGCAGGTTTGTGCTTTGATGAAATTTTTTATTTCAACTTCGGATTTCAGATCGTTGGGCTCAGTCTTCGAAACAAGAGTCCGAACTTATCGCTAATACTTATACGCAGGGGCGCCATTTCGGAACTTTCTTGGGGGGGGCAAAGATTTTTTTAAGGTAGTGGCATAGCCGAAGGTGGAGTTCGGGGGGCTGCACCCCCCCCCCCGTAACCTCTCTGAACGAAACAGGTTTTCGTCTTAGCAAGTAGAATTTTAAAATATTGAGAAAGTTTTCAGTTATAGACAGGTACCGTTTTTTTTTCAGGTATTCTTTAAGACTGTTAAAACCTCCTTTCTATAAAGCACTTCTGAAGAGCATAGGTGTATTACAGTGAAACGTGTCAAAGCGAAACCTGTGTATAACATAATTATTTCTCAAACGGGCAAAAAAAATCATGTTTCGACGAAAAAAAGCCATACAATTATACTTGCTAAGATGGAGACCTGTCTAAAATGGAACTTTTTTACAGTCCTTTTCAACCCATCTTTGCAGGTTTTACTGCAGGGCGACATTTCATGAGGTTCTTAGGGAGGGGGGGGGGGGGCAAAGTTTCTTTTAGAGACAGGGGCTGAAATATCGTGCACAAAATAGAAATAGGCCCCCCACAATAAAAAAATTTGTCTTCTTATCTTAACTTCTTTCACAAACATGTCATTCTTCAGCGAATATATATTTAATTTTAGTGGTAGTCCGCGAATTTTTCTTCTTCTTTACGCTAAAGCAATTCGTCAACCGATCGCGAATTTTACGAATTGGAATTAGAAAAGAATAGTTAAATTGGCAAAATTAGTCGCGGAAAAAATCATTAATTTTTTCAAACGACCGTGAAAAAATATTGCGAATTTCGCCAAAGATCACTGAAACAAATAGAGATTTTCGTAAATCCGTCGCGGAAAAGAATCGCGAATTTAGTATAACTATTGCGGGAAAATATCGCGAAATTCATCAAAAGATTGAACAAAAAAAATCATGAATTTAGTCAAACAATCGCGCAAAAAAGGGGAATTTCGTCAAAGATCGCGCAAAAAGATATATACTTTTGTCAGTTGGTTGCAGAAAATGACTTCCGAATTTCAACAAACGATCGTAGAAAAGAGTCGCGAATTGCGTCAAACGATTGCGAAAACAAATAGCGAATTTCGTCGATCAGTTGCCAAAAAAAATGTCAGAAATTTTGACAAATGGTGGAAAAAAATTCGTCAGCAATCGGAATTTCGTCAAAGGTTGTGCAAAAAATAGCAATTTTTGTTAGTCGGTTGCGGAAAAAGACTCTCGAAATTTCAACAAACGATCGCAGAAAAGACTCGCGAATTTCGTCAAAAGATGGCGAAAACAAATAGCGAATTTCGTCGATCGGTTGAAAAAAAATATCGCGAATTTAGGCAAATGGTCGAAAAAATCAATTACTTCAATGATTCACAGAAAATAGCAAATTTTGGAAAATTATCACACAAAAAATTAAACAATCGCGAAAAAAAGTCGTGAAATTCAATCGGTCACAGTCAATAATCAGCACAGCACACGAACACCATCAAGAAGTTACGAAATTTGCAAATGTTGTAATCCATAGGTATAAGAAAATTTTCATTAATGATTTTCTTTCAGTAAAAATTTTCCGCAATCATTCTCTGCCTTTCTCTTCAGACTATGATCTAAATTTCATACAATTCAGAAATCTGCAAAACCTTGGTCTCAGGTCCCTTGCTCCTGCATTGGGTGGGGGAGTCTGTCTGGTTAAAGTCATGATCCGGGTCGGTTACAACCAAATCTGGACAGGACTCTAGTGTCAGGCTGTGGAGATTTTTAAGAGCATACTGTATATAAAATATCAATTAATAAAGCATATGATTTAACAGCATTATAACGATTGAAGTAAATATAATGTGACACTAATAAAACTAAATTAACAAATCATATAATTAGGAAATTGAATGCACATCCGCCATTCCCCCACCCCCGAAAAATAAATTCTCCTTAAATTTTTGGGTAAAGAGAGAATTTATCACTAAAATTCTAGTCTTGGGAGTGACGAGTTTTCTGTTAATCATGCTGTACACAGCTCAGAAGCAATTCATAGTGTTTTTTCTCACATATATTTCTAAAACTAGCCAACATACTCATTAATGATAAATGTTCCACTTATAGAATGTTGCAATAGCAAAGCTTTACAAAACATTTCAATGTTTAAATTGTTTATTAAATGTTTATTATTTTCTTCTATCTTTGCAAGAAAAAGGTATTGGATTTATGAAAATTTGCCACTTCCGGTTTTCGACGAATTTATTCGTTTTAGAAGTTCCTGAACACAATTGGACTATTTTTAGAAAATGTTTGTCTGCGAGTCTGTCTGTGTGTCTGTACGTGGCAAAAATTTTGTGGGCGCTGTATCTCAAGAACTAATGCAGGGAATTTGATAAAACTTTATATTCAGTTAGACATTGATATAAATAGGTGGCGTATAGTTTTTGGTGTAAATCACTCAACAGATGGCGATGCTATGCTACATATTTCATGATTTTTGCGATAGCTATATCTCAAGAACTAATGCACAGAATTTCACTAAACTTCAGATTCAGTTAGACCTTGACAAAAATAGAAGTTGATTACGATTTGGTATAAATAGCCCAATAGGTGGCACTGCTATGCTACATTTTGTACGATTTTTACGATAGCTATATCTTCAGAACTAACGCACATCTATACTAATATTATAAAGGAGTAAAGATTGTTTGTTTGTTTGTTTGTAGGGGGTAATCTCTGGAACTACCGAACCGATTTCAAAAGTGATGGTGGAAAATTGATGGCGACAACCCCTGCTCCAACATAGGCTATATTTTATGTCGATGCCACTACCCCAGGGGGGTGCAGGAGCGAAAAACCTTCTAAAATTGCGATCTTTTCTATACTGAAGCAGCTGGAAATTTGAAATTTGGCGTTGTAGTTACTTATAAGATGTAAATGCTCTCTAAGAACAAAATAAAAAAAAATTCGAAATTTAAAAGGGTGAAATGAGCGAAAAGCGTTCTAAAAACATTCTAAATTACAATTTCTATGGAATCTCTAGAACTACCGAACCGATTTAAAATTTGTCGTTATTGTTACTTATAACATGTAAATGCTCTCTAAGAACAAAATAAAAAAAAATTCGAAATTTAAAAGGGTGAAATGAGCGAAAAGCGTTCTAAAAACATTCTAAATTACAATTTCTATGGAATCTCTGGAACTACCGAACCAATTTCAAAAGTGATGGTGGCAAATGGATGGTGACAAGCCCTGCTCCAACATAGGATATATTTTATGTCGGTGTCACTATCCCCAGGGGGTGTAGGAGCAAAAAACGTTCTAAAATTGCGATTTTGCTTATACTGAAGGAGCTAGAAATTTGAAATTTGGCATTGTAGTTACTTATAAGATGTAAATGCTCTCTAAAAACAAAATAAAAAAAATTCGAAATTTAAAAGGGTGAAATGAGCGAAAACCGTTCTAAAAACATTCTAAATTACAATTTCTATGGAATCTCTAGAACTACCGAACCGATTTCAAAAGTGATGGTGGCAAATTGATGGTGAAAACCGCTGCTCCAACATAGGCTATATTTTATGTCGGTGTCACTAATCCCAGGGGGTGCAAGAGCGAAAAACGTTCTAAAATTGAGATCTTTTTTATACTGAAGGAGCTAGAAATTTGAAATTTGGCGTTGTAGTTACTTATAACATGTAAATGCTCTCTAAGAACAAAATAAAAAAAAATTCGAAATTTAAAAGGGTGAAATGAGCGAAAAGCGTTCTAAAAACATTCTAAATTACAATTTCTATGGAATCTCTGGAACTACCGAACCAATTTCAAAAGTGATGGTGGCAAATGGATGGTGACAAGCCCTGCTCCAACATAGGATATATTTTATGTCGGTGTCACTATCCCCAGGGGGTGTAGGAGCAAAAAACGTTCTAAAATTGCGATTTTGCTTATACTGAAGGAGCTAGAAATTTGAAATTTGGCATTGTAGTTACTTATAAGATGTAAATGCTCTCTAAAAACAAAATAAAAAAAATTCGAAATTTAAAAGGGTGAAATGAGCGAAAACCGTTCTAAAAACATTCTAAATTACAATTTCTATGGAATCTCTAGAACTACCGAACCGATTTCAAAAGTGATGGTGGCAAATTGATGGTGAAAACCGCTGCTCCAACATAGGCTATATTTTATGTCGGTGTCACTAATCCCAGGGGGTGCAAGAGCGAAAAACGTTCTAAAATTGAGATCTTTTTTATACTGAAGGAGCTAGAAATTTGAAATTTGGCGTTGTAGTTACTTATAACATGTAAATGCTCTCTAAGAACAAAATAAAAAAAAAATTCAAAATTTAAAAGGGTGAAATGAGCGAAAAGCGTTCTAAAAACATTCTAAATTACAATTTCTATGGAATCTCTGGAACTACCGAACCAATTTCAAAAGTGATGGTGGCAAATGGATGGTGACAAGCCCTGCTCCAACATAGGATATATTTTATGTCGGTGTCACTATCCCCAGGGGGGGTGCAGGAGCAAAAAACGTTCTAAAATTGCGATTTTGCTTATACTGAAGGAGCTAGAAATTTGTAATTTGGCATTGTAGTTACTTATAAGATGTAAATGCTCTCTAAAACCAAAAAAAAATCAAAATTTAAAAGGGTGAAATGAGCGAAAAGCGTTCTAAAAACATTCTAAATTACAATTTCTATGGAATCTCTAGAACTACCGAACCGATTTCAAAAGTGATGGTGGCAAATTGGTGGTGACAATCTCTGCTCCAACAGCCTCTTTTATAAAAAAAAAACTATGCGTTGCTGACGACTGGGTTTTTCGCAAATTGTTGCCACAGATTAATCTCGGAAAATGAAACATTTGAAGTTACTGGAAAAAAAATAGTAGCTCGAAAAGTATTTGTCTGAAAATTGCTAGGCAAACTGTGTTTGAAAGGTAAAAAATTGTATTTTTCTTGATAATTTCAAATCTAATGATTATGCCATTTTTCAAATATTGAATTTGAAAAATTACCAAATTTCACAATGGAGTACCATAGCGAAACCTTCATGCGTAAAAAGATAATGATAATGGCGACGTGTATATTGGCTATAGCACGAGTCAAAAATTATAGTAGCCTTATTATTCTGTTAAAATATAAAAGTGAATTATGAAATGTCAATATTTTGTTGGATTAAAAGTTCGTTATACGAAATTGACGAGCGTAGCGGGCGTAGCTTGCTAGTAATTTAATAAAACTTTAGATTCAGTTAGACCTTAATATAAAATGGTGCTGATTTGTTTTTGGTGTATGTGAAACCTGTATGAGATAGAAGAAAGTTTTGGGATTGGCACATCAGACTAGTTTTTTTTTATATTGTAATCAAATCTGTGAAATCTGACGTTATTTTAGCTTTTGATCATATTTTGATTTCTTTTTTTTTTTTTTTTTTTGGTCTAACCTGTGATAACTAACTGATAAATTTTCTGAAATTTCATATTCCTTGGGGGGGGAGCGGTTGCCCTCCCCAGCCCCCCCCCGAAATGGCGCCCCTGCTTATACGAGCAGGGAAGACCGAGCTATGCCCGGCCAAAATTAGCTTTGAGTTCAAATATCATGACCCATGACCAAAATGGCCCACTAATCAAATTTTCTCGAACATGTGACCTAGCCCAACAGTCTTCTCGTCTTTTAAAACCATTGGAGGCAAAATTTAGTCTAAATAGTCTGAGCCGTTTTTAAGATAAAATAGCTTGACACCTAATGACACATGAACAAAATGACCCACTAATCGAATTTTCTCGAACGCGTGACCTAGCCCAACAGTCTTCTCGTGCCCGAAAACCATAGGATGCAAAATTTAGTGTAAATAGTCTGAGCCGTTATTTAGATAAAATTAGCGTGACCCATAGTGACCCAAAAATGACCCACTAATCAAATTATCTTGAACATGTGACCTAGCCGAATGATTTTGTCGTGCCCGAAACTCGTAGGATACAAAATTTAATCAAAATCGTTAGAGCCGATTTTAAGATAAAATTAACTTGACCCGGGTTGACCCAAAAATGACCCACTAATCGAAGTTTCTCGAACATGTGACCCAGCCCAATAGTTTTCTCGTGCCCGAAAATAGTAAGATGCAAAATTTAGTCAAAATCTTTTGAACCGGTTTTTAGATAGAATTAGCTTGACCCTGACCCGAAATGACCCAATAATCGAATTTTCTCGAACACGTGACCTAGCCCAACAGTCTTCCCGTGCCCGAAAATCATAGAATGCAAAATTTAGTGTAAATAGTCTGAGCCGTTTTTAAGATAACATTTGCATGTATAACCACACACAAGATTTGCTCGTATTAGAATATATATGATATAGCATAATAGTAATTTACAAATAGAACACCAAATAAAAACCTTCGTTTAGTTTTTGTTAAATATATTACGGAAAAATATTTGACTTTTAAGAAAAGTGGAACGTACTAACTTTACTAGTAACTTTACTAGTTTTCTAACTTTACTAGTAAAGTATCTATAATAATGATGGCATTAGAAACTTCGTGTGGGTCTTTCTAATAAATATTGTAATAAAACACTATGTATAACTTCAAATAAAAAAAATACTATCACATTATTTTAACGCAGGGTTGTTACGTTTAAAACATTTTATTTAAAACAGATGTTTAAAACATTACATTTAAAACAATGTTTAAAACATGTTTATTGTGTATAATGTCACAATGTGACAATTCACAAATTAAATTCATGTGGAAATCTTTCAACAGAAAATTAATTATTGTAGAAAGAATTTTATTGTTGATTTTTAAATTGTTGGCAACTGCTATAACGAAAAATGTTTAAATTGAATAGGAAAAGGCTGTTAGATTTTTAGTTTTTTATCTCTCTATATTAAAATAATGATTTTTTCAAAATGTTATCATTTTCAGCGTGACAGTAGGTATTCAGCTGTAAGTATACAAAAATTTCAAGTCTGTTAGCTATACAGTTTCTGAGAACCAGCTCTGTGACAGATAGACAGAGAAGTGGGACGAACAGGGTTTCGTGAGATGAACGAAACCCTAAAAATGTTATGCTGTCAGTTACCAATCATAAATTCGCTATTCAAGAATCAAATAAAGTGGACATTTTTGTAGAAATAACACCTTTATCTTGGTGGATAAGCCTTGAAAAACACGTCGATAAAAATGTCATGCAGATCATAAACCAATTACAAGCAGCTGTATGCTCTACTGCTGGTTTAGAAAGAGTATTTTCCACTTTTGGCTTTGTGCAGAACAAAACTAGAAACCGGTTAGGTGTTTGATAAGGCTGCCAAACTTGTTACTATTTTTAAAGAACTTAATAATTAAATGTTTTAATTTAGAATAAAAAGAATTGTTAATTAATGTTGGTATTATATAATTTTTTTCTTCCTTACTGTTTTTTAAAAATATTTTCATTCTTTATATTTAATTCATTAATTTTTGCTCACTTTAATCAAAATTGTTCTGTTGAATGAGAAAAAAACGTTTTAAACAAAAAAAAACACGTTTTTTTTTTTTTTTTTTTTTTTTTTTTTTTTTTAACATGTTTTTTTCAAACCCTGTTTTAACGTGTTTTTTGTTTTCATATACTGAAACCAAAATCAAGAAAGATAGAACATGTTTCAAGCGTACATTATGAAACATTTTCCAGCACATTCACAAGACTGTAGCGTAAGTTCAACGTTTAATAAGGTGAAAGATGATATACAGCCCTAGTAGCCAACCAATATTGGCCCAATATTGCGCCAATATTGCATTCATTGGAAATATTTCCAATAAAACGCCAATATTGGTTAAATATTGGTGTGAAATTGGAAATATTTCCAATCAATGCCCAATATTTGTGAAATATTGGTGTTAAATTGGAAATATTTCCAATCAAACGCCAATATTGTAAATATATTGGCGCTGCATTGGAAATATTTCCAACCAAATGAAAATATTGTACAAATATTTCCAATCAAACGCCAATATTGTACAAATGTTGGCGTTACATTGGATATATTTGTAATCAAACGCCAATATGTTACAAATGTTGGCGTTACATTGGAAATATTTGTGATCAAACGCCAATATTGTACAAATGTTGGCGTTGCATTGGAAATATTTCCGATGTAACACCAACATTTGTACAATATTGGTGTTTGATTGCAAATATTTCCAATGTAACGCCAACATTTGTACAATATTGGTAATTGATTGCAAATATTTCCAATGTACCGCCCATATTGTACAATATTGGTGTTTGACTGCAAATATTTCCAATGTAACGCCAATATTGTACAAATATGGGCGTTACATTGGAAATATTTGTGATCAAACGCCAATATTGTACAAATGTTGGCGTTGCATTGGAAATATTTCTGATCAAACGCCAATATTGTATAAATGTTGGCGTTGCATTGGCAATATTTCCAATGTAACACCAACATTTGTACAATATGGGCGGTACATTGGAAATATTTGCAATCAATTACCAATATTGTACAAATGTTGGCGTTACATTGGAAATATTTGCAATCAAACACCAATATTGTACAAATGTTGGAGTTACATTGGAAATATTTGTGATAGAACGCCAATATTGTACAAATATGGGCGTTACATTGGAAATATTTGTGATCAAACGCCAATATTATACAAATGTTGGCGTTGCATTGGCAATATTTCCAATGTAACACCAACATTTGTACAATATTGGTAATTGATTGCAAATATTTCCAATGTAACGCCCATATTGTACAAATGTTGGCGTTCTATCACAAATATTTCCAATTTAACACGAACATTTGTACAATATTGGTGCTTGACTGCAAATATTTCCAATGTAACGCCAATATTGTACAAGTATGGGCGTTACATTGGAAATATTTCTGATCAAACGCCAATATTGTACAAATGTTGGCGTTGCATTGGAAATATTTCCAATGTAACACCAACATTTGTACAATATGGGCGTTACATTGGAAATATTTGCGATCAAACGCCAATATTTTACATATTAGTGTAACTTTGGAAATATTTCCAAATTGTTGGCCCTTTGTATGATAATCTTTAATAAATATCAAATCTGTATAGATTTATAAATTATGCGGCTTTTTTTATTTTATTTTATTTTTTTTTTTGATAACGAGTTATTTAACATTAAAAAAATATTTCTTATTGTCCAAACACTTCTATGAACGATACATGGTTTCAAAACCTGTATAAAAAATTCGTGAAAAAAAAACTATATTTCGTGATAAAGTCACTTGTAAAATGATTTTTTCAAACATCGGCTCGTTTAGTAGTTAAAAAAGTAGTTATTAATGTCTAAACTCTTTGAAATTGTTATAAATATAATGGTTTTGAAGCCTGTGTAAAATATTTATGAAAAAATATTGATGTTTAATTGTAAAAGGGCTGTGTTTTGTTCTCGCTTTTCTTTTTAATGTGTCGAGTCGTTTAATATAAAAAAATAGCTTTATTGTCCGATCTCTTTGAATTTTTTATTAGTTATATCTATAATCTGAAAAGTATAAATCTAGATAAGTATAATCTAGAATTTCGTCTTATTCTTTTGAAAGCAAACTTATAATTTTCGTGAAAATATTTTTGTACATTTTTTTCTAAAAACATCACCAAAGACCACCCGCGTATTCACGTTATGAACGAAAATTCTGAAGATTTTATTTATTTTTTTTAAATACTTCTAATCGTCCGAAATTTTTCTAGATTTCTATACGTGATACAAATCGATTGTACGAAGAACGTGTAAAAACATTGTCTTAAAATACCGACATTTAGCATAGAAAAAAAGAGGGCGCGAAGTGACTTCGAATCGAGAATTTTTGAAAGGGTTAATATTTGTATTTTTCGTCGTAGAGAAGAAAATATTCTGATGAGTGAGTATTTTACATTCATCTGTTCATCTGTATCTCTAAAATTCAACCCGAAGTGAGCTTCGTTAAAAAAAAAAAAAAAAAAAAAAAAAAAAAAAAAAAAAAAAACTATAAATAGAAATTTTTTCAAAGAATGTTTAAGGGTTAAAATTGGTATTTTATTATGTTGGTTTGCAACATTCGAAAATAAAAAGTACAAAATTTTAGAAAACGTTTTTAGTTTGTTCGTATTTTGAACAGTTTGATAAAGGCGCATTCATAAAGACTGGACGAAAAAACATCTACAATGAACTGCCATTGTTGTACAAATATTGGCTTTACATTAGACATAATTCCAATCAAATGCGAATATTGAACAAATATTGGCTTACATTTAAATATTTTCCAATGAAAAAACAATATTTTACGCATTTTGGGTTTATTACACTATTGGCTTACATTGAAAAAAAGAATGTAAGTTGTTTTCCAAAAAACTTTTTTAACATTTAGAAAACATTAAACATTTAGAAAATGACATATTATTTTTAAACATTTAGAAAATGACATCAAAATTCGCCTTTTAATTTCCAAAGCAAGACAATTACAGGATGCTTTTGTAGAGTAGTCCGCTACAAGTCACGCACAAAATCACACATAAATTATGACTTTTACACATAAACTGTCTGCATTTGTTGCACCACGCTCTTTGGAATTTGTAGGAAAAGGGAGAACGGTATTTGATTCTTAGGTAGGGGAAGGGCGGGCAAAGTGGTTACCCTAAGATTTTGTGATTTTTTGTTACCCCTTAAAATACATATACATAACTGACAATTTGCATGGATCTAGAGTGACTACTTAGAAGTGTAAGGGTTTTTATAATTTTTACGAAATAATAATGTGGAAGTGAAAATTTGTTTTTTTCCAAAAAAGGTCAAAACATCCACTTTGCCCGACACAAACGGGCAAAGTGGGCACTCCATGCCCACTTTTCCCTACAGGTGTAAAAAGATTGAAAACACTATTTAAATGATTAGAACAGTTTTATTGTCATAACAAATCGTATTAAATATAATGAAAGATTGACAATGGTATGAAAATCCAAAAAGAGTTTGACAAACCCAAATAAAAAATTAAAAATCAGAATCAAGCACTGCATTTTTCGCAAATGATCTCCACGTCATCTTCTTCTCGGAGTGATTAGGCCTCATTAGCCAAGAGGTGACAAACATTGCACTTGATCCAGCCTTTATCACTTGATCCAATCAAACAGCCACTATTCTGACCACTTTGCCCGTTTGGGAGCCACGACAGAAAATACGTTCTACAGTGGAAACTAATGAACAGTCATCGACCACTCACCCACCAATGTGAAGCTGGAAACATGCTCTTCTCTTACACATTCAATAAATAAATGCAAGTACAACAGGTTTTTGTTAATTGTATGCAATTTACGTCACTTACCTTAGATCACAAACTTCACAAACTGGAAAACCCGCTCTAAAATTATAAAACATGGAACCACCTTGTTCAACAATTGTATGGTTACTCACTGCCATCCAACGAAAAAGTTTGACTACAAACCACGCAGTGCCAGTGCTCTGGTGACGTCATTATATTGGGTGACCACTTTGTCCGGCCTCCCCCTACCTGAATGCGAATATTTAAAATTTTCAAGCAAATATGATGCAAATATGAATGGAAATGAGTTTGTGGATGTTTAAAAAAGAGTCGTATTGTTAATTGCGGACTTTTTTTCTGATTACACTGTTTATTAGCTAAAGCAAACAACTGTTCGTGCCCCATACACGGTATGGTATCGTGATCGCATACATATAATTAAACATGTCACTTCGTATTAAACGAAAAGTTTTATTTCAAAATCACAATTGTAAAAAAGGACATGATACTGAAAATTTAGATGATATTTACAAGACATTTTTGTACATCTCAGGAACCCCAAAAAAACAAGGTCCATCTCTCCAGAACTCAAAAACCAGACTGCTGCTCAGTGACGAAAAACTCTATCCTCCTCCGCTGTGCATAATCCACTGATCCTCCTTGATTGAAACACCCTTCTTCCATCCCCCTACCCCTTGGTATCCAGGGTTCTTCGAAATACCTTTTTTCTAGTCATGCCACTCATACAAATACCTTCCTGATACATTTTAAACCCCTTGAGTTAATCTTCTTAAATATAAAGTTTACACACATTTAGCAAGGCTATACACAGCATGAAATCTTTTCAATCTTACTTGAAAATAACTAAGGATTTCTTCTCTTTAGGATAATCCTCTTATAATAGTTGCCAATCAAGACCGATCACTCCATTTTATTCTGGGATTATTTTAATCCTATCAGAATGAAATATGCTGATGGATCCTCAATCCATCACAATGGCTTTCTGAAGCTGGACTTTTATAAATTTAGATGCATGTGTTTCATGACGTGTCTTTTTATTTAAATTAATAATTCCCTACTCTTTTTTCCGTTTATTTTCACGTGGGTCACTCCTAGTGTTGCCAGAACCATTGTCACAAACAGCGGAACAGTGACTTTTAAATTGAGACATAAAAATACAGCAAATCATATGGAAGCGGAACCTGTCTATAACATAATGCTATCTTAAACGTAAAAAAATCCTGGTTTCTACTGAAGAATACCATATAATACAATTATAGCTTTTAAGATGCTAATGTGTCTGAAATGGAATCTTTCCGATTAGAAGGTTTTACTGTATTCAATATACATAATAATTTTATGCAGTAAAATCAGTGAAAGCGGAATCGCTAGAGACCGAAATAAAATTTATTTTTAAAGATGTTTCCGATTGAAAAATTATAATTTTATGATATTCTTTTCGTACGGATAAAGAATTTTTTACGTATAAAACGATATTTCGTTCTATACAGGTTAAATTTTTTCAGGTTTTACTAAACAAAGAACAGTAAAACCTGTAAAAACAGAATTGCAATGAACAAATATTCAGTCTAACACAGGTTTTCTTAACAGGTATATGTAAAATTTGTGAGAAATTCACTATACCTCATCTAAAACCCTTTTTTGTGAAGCTGTAAGCCAGGTATAGGCAGATCCCATGTGTTTGGGATTTTCTTCCAAAATAAAACAAAGTCGGCCGGGATACTTCAAAAGTTTTACTCAATCATCACCAATCTTACTACTTCAAGGTTTGGGGACAGCTAGATGAATGGAGAGAGCTGAATGGAATCCCTTTAGTTGAGCCCGCCCGCCCCATGTATCGTGGGAGCCAAGATGACCTCAGTTATTAGAGAACGTGTGTGGGAAATCCTTTTCCCACCTATCATAACGGACTTTTTTATTACCTCATCTGAAAGACTTTTTGATGGCTGGAGAGAATCTTATTGTTTGAGGGATAACATCGAGGATAGATGAAGAAAAGACTGTTAGTTGAGTTAAGAGTAAAGAGTACTCGAGGTAGGTTGCAGATTTTTCTCAACCTAAAAGACGAGTCATCACTCTGGGGAAAAACTACATTCAGGTGATTGTTGAACTCTAACAAACCGTTCTCTAACAAAAACTTTGAGATTGTTGCGTGAAAGACTTGTAAAGCGAGCGTGAACACTCCCTAGTTGTGCAGAACAGCGACTATTTTGATCCCCTTCCCGTATTCAGGAGAAGATTGACAGAATTTTGTAACCCTTTATATTTTGTGAAGGATCAGACTAGCAGATCGACCCTCGACTCCCGCTCCTACCTTTGAAGGGGAACATTGACTTTGTTTATTCTTTGAAAGTATAGACTATTATTAAATCTGGACACTTAGCTGATATAGAATCATAAGCTGAAAGAGCCCGAAATATTTTATTGTTGTGCAATCCTATTAATCAAGAATTTGTATTTTATTTATTTGAAGTGTTGAATGTAATAAAATCCATTTCGATGATTTACGGAAGCGGTTCATTTAAAGGTTCTACGCTACCCCTTTAATTCATAACATCTTGGACCTGTCACAACGGTATAACTTTCGACAGAATCATAAAAATTTTCCGTTTAATGCAGGTTTCGTTTATACAGGTTTTACTGCAATTAAATTCCATTCGATGCAGGCTAACAATTAGATTGAGGTATTAAATTGTACATGGTGCTAAAAGAAATTTAAAAGAATTTGTGCGTCCAGAAAAATCAGGTCTTTTAACGTCCCGCGCAATGGTTACGTGGGACGGATTTTGCAAACGCCCTGAAACTGGCATAACCGTATTAGTATTTTTAAAAAACATAACACTAATAAATCAGCAAACACATTCCCAGATCCGTTAGCTGGACTTCTATTATCTGACTTTGCATAAGACAGAAACATGAAGTTCAGAGATCAAAGGAGTGTGATCAATACCACAATACTCTCATTGCAATACATATGAAGGGTGACTTGGAGGAAATTTTTTGTCTAAAAATAAATTGACCGGATATTGTTTACAATGGTTAGCTACTCAATTGCTCTATACTGAGCTTGCTTTACTATTTTGGAGAAAGAGAGACTGAGCGGCATCTTATATAAGATTATTAACACTCGACTGCATTTTAAAACAAAAATTTTGCAAATCATGTGTCATTTATTGTTCTTATAGGTCTCTATAAATCACAATTGTAAAAATTGTGAATATAAATTTCACATTTATTTATTTAAAAATCCTACGTATAAGTGGCATGTAATAAATCACATATATATCGATTAAAAGAGTGGTGAATGAATGTTTTTATTAATTTGTACAAAGTACAGTCGTTATACCAATCGTACTGCGGGCAAATACTAGAGAAGCTTTTAACATTAAAATGCATAGATATCGGCAAATACCAAAAACTGATCCTATGTATTATCAAATAACAACAACGGCTTTAAGTTTATTTTAATTTTAGAAAGTATGACTAAAATACGGCAAATTTTAACAAAAAAGGAAAGCATAAAAGAAGTAATAAACATCTTAATTCATTTATAATATTTGCATATCTTAAGGGGCACGGATGGCTTTTAAAATCAGAGCGCCCTGCGGGAGGTTTTTTGCCCTTAATAATGATAGCTTCTAAGGAAACTATTGAAAATTTAATCAAGTATTTTGCTTATTTTACGCGCTTTAGTGCACCCCACTTACGCACCCCAAAATATGTTTTTTTTTTCATAATAAAATTAGAAATTTATTTACCACAGATTCTTCTTGTTTTTTCAAGTTTTGCCAAGATTTCATTATTATTTTTTTATTTATCCATTTAGTTAGTTATTAATGACAATAAAAGCACATATTAGTCTAGTTACTGCCTGATTTAATGAGCGAATGTGTACTGTAAAAACTTTATGATAATATTTGTTGTAGAAATAAAAAGGTGAATCAAATCCTTGAAAAACTATATTTTAAGAAAAATGCATATTTTCTGTCTCTTTTAAATGGTCAGAGTTTAGGATTTGCTATGATGTTAAATTTCAATTCCAATGTTTCTATTATCGTAGAGAGGAAAATAAAATATTTTTAGAAAGGCAATTAACCAAATTTAAAAGAAATTTTTAAAATGCAATGAACTTAAATTATGACATTTTTTAATAGCTATAGTTCGGCAGTCTCTGGGACTTTTAATTTAGAGCTCTGCTCAAAATCATAACTGGCTACTTTCTGACATATTTCCGAAATCATTTTCACTCAAACATGCAGATTGCAGGCATTTTATTTGAGTTGCATTGAAATCGAATAGCGTCATCCAAAATGCAAGCCGTTTGTAAAGTAAGGCAAAAGTAGGTGAACTCCTAGGGAATTACAATAACGGAAATAATTTTAGGGGAAAGGGGGCGGTTTTACTAGCCATGGCGCCTTGCCCGAAATTATTTTTTGAGCCCCTACAAATGACATAACCACCTTCCTCCTAAAGTAGTAAATTTTTACATTCCTTAGTTTATAGAACCTCAGGTGTACCTCTCCCCCTTTCTCTCGCTCTAAAGCTGGTATTTAATAGCAAATATTAATTGAAGACTATGTCAGAAAATTTCATGCTAAGGGGCCGTTCAAGTATTACGTAAGCATATTTTTAGTCATTTTGTACCCCATCCCCCCCCCTTGTAAGAAAATATACGCAAATGCTAGCCCCCCCCCCCCCCCCTTTGCTTACGTAATATTTTATGACAGTTTATACATCAAGACTTCTTGACAGATAAAAAGTTACCAATAAATTACATTATTAATCATACAAATTTATATAAATAGGCATATAGGGATTGTGATATCAAAAAATACAAAATGGTTTTAATATATTGTTGTTTATTGCATTAAACAAACCATTGTTTAAACCACCAAATTCATTGTTTAATGCTTACGTAAGAACTGTCGTGACCCCCCCCCTCCCCCTTGTCAGAGAAAATAAGCAGACTCTGGACCCCCTCCCTCCCCTTTACTGCTTACGTAATACTTGAACGGCCCCTAATCAGCGATTTTAAAATAATAACAGATATAATAGAATTTTTTCACCTACTAGAAGTGCGGGGGAATCGTTCGAAATGACCATTGCTGGATCGTGACCTTGGAATGTGTTTTTCCTATACAACAAGTGATTTCCGCGATGCGCAAATAGCGTAGGTCTAGGTCTAGGAGAATGGCTTTTTTTTATTATTTATTTGCTATCTTGTTTTTATAAACGACCCTTTCTTATCTATTTGTTAATAGTCATGTACTTGGCTCAGTTTTTATTGTGAATTCTCCGGCTGCAAGACATTATTATCCAAATTTCATGACATGTTTTGTATCAAATGACAAACCAAACCTTCATTTGACGCCCTCTTCGCCTGAGGCATATTCCTCGCTTGCCTTCCCCCCACCCCCACCCACCCATTTAATTTCGGCGATTATCTTATAATGTGGCTATTATTCTCCTATTGTAAAAAACTAAAAAAAAAAGGTTAGAAATTTAAGTTATAGACCAATAAAATTTCAGCTGGGTGAGGAAGTAATTTCATTGTCTTATAATGGCAAAGATAATTATTTCCAAAGCAAGTATTCGATGATTATTTTTTGTTTGTTTACACAGATAACCTTTTTATTGTAGGATATTTCTGAGCTGTAGGGAGGTGGAACGAAAAACAGAATAAAAATTTTAAGTAGAGTTTTATTTCGTTGAAAGGTAGAAATATATATATATATATATATATGTGTGTGTGTGTGTGTGTGTGTGTGTGTGTGTGGCCAAAGTTATCGGACACTTTCGATTTCAGACGTTTTGTCGAATAACCTGAGAAGTAATTGACGAATTTTTCTAGAACCTCGGGAATATAAAGAACACGTTTCACCTCATATTTTTTAATGAAGGATTGATCACTAGGACAATTAAGAGATTAAAATCAAATTGAAAAAATAAATAATATTTGGGATCATTCTGTAAAATAAAATGTTCGAAATGATCTGTAGCTGCAGCACATGACTCTGCCAATAATATACAATAGGTGTGTCAATTTGTGTAGGAATAGCACTTATATCCTTTGACATATAAAGGTTTCTTTAAAAAATTCAAGAAAATTTCGTATGTTTTTGTTTATATTAAATTTAACGCCTTAATTTAACAAGACAAAGTACAGTGAGGGCCTGATTATCCAAAAGGCACGCGAAGTACTGCTTCTCCTCTAAAATTGTGCTTCATCTTAAAATATGTGCTTAATTTATAATTTTATGTGTTAAAATCTTAGCGAAACTGAATAAGATTTTAACACTTCACATAAAATAAAGTCTATATTTAAAAGAAATTTGACAACTAAGAAAAAAAATATACATCGTTTAAGATGTGTACACAGAAAACAGAAGTTAAAAATATTAATTTCCTGAGGAGATATTTTTAATATACGGATGTATCCTACGCCCATAGGTTTAACAATAGCAAGGGGAATGTAGAAATTCACTGGACGAACAGAAAAAGAACTTTTCAGTTGCTAAAAAACATTGTCTATTTCAGGAACTTCTTGGCTGTTTTAATTTTTTTGTATTTCCTTTCATATGAAAAAGCTCTTATGCCCATACTCTTGAAAACTCTAATATTAATATGCATATAAAACATTCATGTATTCGTATTCAGGTTCAAAACAATTATTTTCCTCCGTTTATATATTAGATGCGGGCAGGGCTTGACAAATACGGTCGCCAGATCGCCACTGGCTACCAAGTTTTTTCATCTGGTGACCAAGTTATTTAATCTTTCGGGGTGATTTCTGTAACAAAATTGACATAAGAAAGTAGCACAAATTGCATTTTTTATCTCCTCCTCCCCTACTCGAGCTCGGCAAGTGGTGACCTTCCTCTTCTCTCGTACTTTTAATGGAAGAACTAAATTTGAAAGGCTTTTTCCAACTCATACACAGAAAACACCATTCTTTTCAGCTATAGCTAGCTAGTATATGTCACGTGGTTAGAATGTTGGGGGAGAGTGTCAAGAAATAGTGTCAATGGCATGTGGCTTTGTGGCATCTAAAATTGTATACAATTCTCAAAAATGCTCAAGTTTCAAATCAGATTTTTGTGTTTATATAAGTTGTCAACATAATATAAGTGATTATAAGTGATATAAGTTTCATTAGAAAACATATTTTATATTATCGTTCTAAATTATGTACTATTCTAAACTATGTAACTAATAATTCTAAACTATGCTTGTTATTATTTTTTCTCAATTAATTTATAAAAAAATATTGTGTTTTATTTTAATCAATGACGGGGATGACTGGCGATTAGTATTTTATTCTGGCTACCAGATTTTCTCAAATTTGTAAAGCTATGGATGCGAGTAATAATAATAGTCTCCAGTTGTATGGAATTTGAATTAAAATATCTGAAACTTTTATGAGTGTGTGTTGAAAATTACTTGATGATTGTGACTCCATTATTAAGCGTTATCTATAAATATTCAGAGCATACATATGCACTACTTTTGGATATTAAATTAAAAGATGTTACAAGATTTTTTTTTTTTTTTTTTTTTTTTTTTTTTTTTGTAAATATGTTTAATTACAGTAAAATTTATAAGCATATTGTCAAAAAAAAATCATACTTTATTTTTCCTTCTTTAAAATAAATTCAAAAGAATGTATTCTGTAAAGTTAAAAAAATATATAATAATTTCACTTTCTTCACCCAGTAAAATTTATAAGCACTTTATAATATATATATATATATATAAAAGATTATGAATCCTATTTTATTTTTCCTTCCTTAAAATAAATTCAAAGAATGTATTCTGTCAAGTTAAAAAAAAAAAAAAAAAAAAAAAAAAAAAAAGGACAACTATTTCATTTTCTTCACCCAGAAACATTTTTTAAGCATTTTATAAAAAAAATAAAATAAAAGATTATGAATCCTTTTTTATTTGTCCTTCGTTAAAATAAATTTAAAGAATGTATTCTTTAAAGTAAAAAAAAAAAAAAAAAAAAAAAGACAATTTCATTTTTTCCACCGTCCCGTTTTAACAAGCATTTCTTTTAGCCGCATTCACATGAAAGCTGAAAATTTATCCTCCCTTAAACAGGTGTACTAATGACTTTTTAGCACCTTAAAACGATTTGCGGTATTTCTCTAATTTCAGTAATCCCTGCGAATACACCTGATTAGTGGGGAGTAGTAAAAGTTATGACGCTTCTCACAGTCCGCTGAAATCAGGGCTTGATTATCGAAAAAAAAAAAAAAACATGTGAAGCGCATGTTTCTCCTCTAAAATTTAAAAGGGCATCCAAAATCACTGTGAAAATGGCCCTCTATTTTACATTTTCATTTTTTCTTTTTTTTTTACATTATATTTTTAATAGTTTTGGAAAAGAAAGTTTGCTTAATCCAAGAGGAAAACCCTGCAGTTCACGCAACTTATTTAACAGGGAAATATGAATGTCACCAATAGGATGTTAATAAATCATATAGCATCCTGATGTTCCTGTTAGAAGCAACCCGGGAAATTGAGCATACCTCTATATGTACTAAATATATCTGAAGTATTTACAGAGTATAAGGGTATACAAAAAAGCTGTTTAATGAAATATATGCGACCTCGGTTAAGCTACTTCCGGGAATAATGTTAGTATCATTGGTAAGTTTTCATGAATAAAGAATTAAGAAAAAAATTTCTCCAAATGAAAGAGGACCCCAAAATAATACCTTGCTTTCCCTAGATTCAATTGTTAACCAGGCCCTAAGTAAAGTAGAAACAGCATTATAATATAAATATATATATTTGATGAAATATGAACATTTCTATAAAATAATTTTGAAGTGTGAATGAGCGAACTAATACCGATTATTCTTTTCATGATTTGAAAGCCAACTCTATAGAGTAAATTCATTAAAAAAACAGTGAAAATCAATAAAGATATCAGCGATAGTGTGAGCTAAATTTCAGTTGCTTTCTAAAAGTAACTGTGTTAAAAGAAAATTTTCACAAATTGTCATTTTTAATTAAAATTTTTCTATACATTCTAAAACATTTCTATAAAATAATTTTGAAGTGTGAATGGGCGAACTAATACTGATTATTCTTTTCATGATTTGAAAGCCAAATCTATAGAGTAAATTCATTAAAAAAACAGTGAAAATCAATAAAGATATCAGCGATAGTGTGAGCTAAATTTCAGTTGCTTTCTAAAAGTAACTGTGTTAAAAGAAAATTTTCACAAATTGTCATTTTTAATTAAAATTTTTCTTTATTTACATTTTTATTGCTGCTTGAAGTTTACCCTTTTATTAACCTAACATTTATTTTAGGTTTCTTTCAAAGTAAATTTGAAGGTAACGAGAAAACGATTTCTTTTGGAAAGTAATTTATTTTTATTCATTTATTTTTAAAACAGATGGTTAAACATTGCATCATTCTCCTTATTTACTGAATTCCACAGCTTCCCATTGTCATCACAAAAGAAGGACAAAGGTCCCTTTCTGGGGAAAGGGAGAGTTACACCCTTTTATTTGCCTGCCTGGGATTTTCTCGGAATTTAAGGAGTCCGGAATCAGGGACTGCGAATGCATACCAACTGTCAAGCTCATTTGCTTATGCTCACAAAGAAAAACTACCATTTTTATCCATTTCAAGGATAAATAAATTTAATTAAATGTATTTTTAATATATACATATACATATTGCATTTGTAAGTGAATGGAAAGAATATTTCTATTTTCTCAAGATATTCTTTCAAAATATAATTTTTAACTACACAGGGAAAAGGGACAGTTATAACATCGCAGGAAAACATAATATAACTCGAACAGAAACATACAATAACCACTTCCGAGTTACTAATGATTCCTAAAAGCGTTCTTTAACTTTAGAAAGCCCAGAAACTATATTTTTGAGATTTAAAGAAGCATTTATAAAAACAAATTTTCTTTTTCTGCAACTTATTTCCGGAAGTATTTCCGAGTAAATTTTTTAGTGCATTAAACAGTTTTTTTAAACCCAAAATATAGGTTTTTTTCGCATGATTTTGATACATGCATCAATATGCAAATCATGCATCAAGCACAGATTATAATATACTTTCCAACACATCCAAAAAAGTGTAACAAAACTTCCCTGTTTAATAAAGATGACAGATGATAACTGAGTAAACAATTTGGAAAACGCAAAACACATTTGAAAATCCAATTTAAGAAATTACCATCTATAGTCGGAAACATATCCGACATTTTGTAAATCTCTGTATGTGATCTGTAGATTTCCATTCATATTACACAGTATGCTATAATTTAGTGTAGTTAGAAAGCGCAAAACAGAGTTGAAAATTTCCCTGCAACTATTTCCGTCAATAAAAGAAAATCTACTAGAATTTATTTGTGCAGCCCTGAATATGATCTAAAGAATTTATGCACACCAAGTAATATTCAAATAATTAGTTAAAATTAAGAACGCATATCACAACTGAAAACGAACTTCCAGCAATTATCGCTCATAGACAGTACTGTAACCGAACATTTTGCGTGTCCCTCTAAATGAACTATAAATACTGTGCAAACCCTATTAAACAGTAAGCATCGTGTAGTTCACCTCAGTGTTCTATACCAATATTAATTTATTTGAAATTGTGTAACATCATTAAAACATGTCGCAAACGATTCCCCACCCCCGCTCTCCATACACTATAAAGTAACGGAATTATTTTGAGTGTCCCTATAAACGAACTAAAAATACTACATACTTCATTTTCGATACCTAAAATGTCATAGTAAACTTCAACATCATATTAATTATACGGCATTTTTCGCGAGCTAGAGCGCGGAGAAGCAGGCAGACAGCCAGGAAAATCGCATTCATAAGCACTTTTAAACTATGTTGAAATGTGTTAAAAATAAATATCATATATGTATATATAATGCTCATGGAAACTCCATTTTTGTACTTTTCTGAACATTTATTAGGTAGCTTTCAATACAAAAAGCTACCTATTGCAGCCGTTCGGGGGATAGCAATTCCAAAAAATGTTGGTATATTTTCACCGATCATGACCTTCAGACCCCTAAACCACCCTCCGTTCAAATGTTCATTTATATATATTAAATCTATATATATCCATATATGTATATCGTCAAACGTGACAAATGATGTGCGTTCGCACTATAACTAATTTTATGAATATTCCGATTTGTGTGCAATAGCTGGTGCATTCTTATGCAAAAATGCATGAATACAAAATTTATTTTATGTGCAGATTTTCATATTATAGATATGAATTTTATTTTCTAAAATTAAGTTTCAATACACTTTTAAAAACAATTAATTACACTTATGTGACATTAAAATTATACTATGCACAAATATTCAATACAAGGCAATGTAAAAAAATCATCGTTATCATTCCATTTAAATGAATTATATCGTCTGTTATTATAATATGATTAATTTTATAATAATGTTGAATTATGATTATTTGAAATAAGTACATTTTAAATTGGCAACAATTTATCTTTTTTGAAAAATTTTTGAAATTTACTGAAAATTCCAATGGGAAGCTTAAGCCTAGCTTTGAAATTTTCAGAACTTGAAATCCATATTTAGACTCTTTTTTCATTTAATACCTATTTTTCCGGAAACATCTATCCAAAAAACAGTCGGTAAATTGCTATAATTAAACAATTTTAGTATACAAATTCGGTTTCTAAATTCAGTAATATGGAAATAATATGACTGGCAATCACCATAATATGGCAACCTAGAATCATTATCTCTCATGGGATATCACTGAATTAATTACGTATGATAGGATTTAACAGAACGAAGAAAGCTTTTATTAATGTCTTTTTAAGTTTTGATTCGATTTTTATAAAATTTGAAATGACTCGACAAAATTCTGCAACGATTATGTATATTAATTTTCAAACCATTCGGTTGGGTAGTTTTTGTGAATAGATAAGAAGTTTTACTTTGGGTAAAACCTTTGGGTAAAGTCGGTAGAACATTTTCAGGACGGAAAAACAAACTTTACAGGGTGCGCCGACAATAACGCGCATGCGCCAATCTGTCACATACTTCTCACCCTTCGTTCCAACCAAACAACATTCCACTGTTCTCGCTCTTTTTTTTTTATATTTTGCAGAATTTCCATCGCTTCATAGCTATTTATTTGGCTATTTATTAATGTTGGGGGGGGGGGGGATGCAAGATATTATTCCAACTGACACAAAAGACTAAAATTTTAATAATAGTGGAATTTTACAAATATATCTTTTTTTTAAAGTCTGAGAAAGGTTTTAATAATGTTAGAATTCATTTCAAAACATCACTTATACAAATTATTTTGTTGTTGTATTTCCTTTTAAATATGTGTGAAATTAGTATATTCACAATATCTACTAATAATCAAATATAGATTTACAAAAGCTTTGTTTTAAAAAACAAAATATAATTTCCCTCATTTCGAAAAAACAATAAGCTTTCACAAATTAATATTGTTTTGTGATACATATTATTGGCTGATTAAAAAAAAAAAAAAAAAAAAAAAAAAAACCTGTCTTTGTCATTTAATTAAAATTAGAAAAACAAATTTAAAGGATATGGTGCAAAAATGGAATGATGGGGTTAATAACAAAGGTGAAGTTATTCGTTTCAGAAATACAAAAGTGAAATATGCTTTACTTTTCATAAATCATTCTTATACATACAGGAAAAAGTATTGTTAAAATATATGAAATGGATCTTCTAAAAATACAAACTTTGTTAACGATTATAATTCCACTTGCAATAAAAAAGAAAGAAAAAAATCGCTGTGGTGTAATTATTTTTTCAATTAAGTTCAGGGGCGGCCCGTGATATAGGGCACTTGGGGCACGGCCCCACCTATACTTCGCTATTAAATTTTCTTAAATTTAACATTACTTTTTAATAAAATATCAGCAATGTCAGATAGTTTCAACTAAAGACTTTTCCAGCCCAGTCCAAAATTTTCTCTCGCTCGCTCGCTTCCATCCCCGAAGAACGTTATCATTCCCTTCCACCGGATGTCGTAAATCACCCTTTTGACAACTGGCCGCTCACTGTTCTAGTAGTATTCAGGAGGGCCCCAGAAAGCTGTGCCCGTACGATAGAGCTCTATGGCATTTTGCACAACCGCGCATCTTTGCGTCTTCCTCGTATTTATCGCCAAACAGCGTGAAGGAACAGCTTGAATAGGACGCTTTTGGGGCAAAATCTGTCTGGCCCCATATAGAAAAAGACTATGTTTGTTTCAGAAAATATCAGCGTTTAAGAATTATCGACATAATTGGCGACTTTTACTGATGGGAACCAGTCTTTTTTTTTTAATAATCCTAATCTTTTTTATTTTTTTTCAATACCAATAAAAAATTCTACATTATTTATGGTGCATTTAATACTTTTTGAATAATAATAAAAATATTTTTTAATTATATTTTTGAGTTTATGTAGTTGGTATTTTTCTTCAATGATGAATGTTTTTATTTTTTAATTTAACTAGGTTTTATAGACAAGTGTCAGCCAGAAAATCTTTTGTCATCTAATTGTTAACTTGATGTTAAATAATATAGCAGTGCAATTGGATATATGAGTTTAAAACTACATATTTTTAATTTATATAGAATCTGTTAAGACTTTTTCATTTACGAAATAATTATTGCCAAAATCGACAGAATAAATGGATATAAATAATTGAATTACTATATACATTACATTTAATCTGTGTTTTAAATAAAAATGAATAATGTTTGTGGTAATCAATAATTTTTAATTAAACAAAGCTAAACTTATTTTTCGGTAATTTTCTTACTTGTGTTGCGTGATTTTTTCCCTCTAAAATTTACTTTAAACAATCGAAATTTAGTTTATACATGAAGATTTTGGATTTGACATCTTAATTGGTATCTGTAAAAATTACCATTGGCCTTTAAAATTCTAAACGGATCGCGTTGTGCCCCAACCGAAACTGAAAATTCTGCTTAGTCTTTTCGAAATACGACAAATAAAATTTAGTCAACCCGAGACCAGTTCACTTCAACGTGAACCCGGCCCGAAAACAAATTATTCAAACCCGAACAAAAAAAAAAAAAATCATATTTTAATTTGATTATAGAAAAATAGTGTACAATTATATATCTTCTCAATTTGATATTTTTTTTCTATGAAAATGAAAACATTTTTCGTTCACTCGTTAATATTCAACCAGTTTACTATTTAGTTTTGTTCAGTTGAAAAATATTCAGGATTTTCTTTTGAAAAATTGGGTCAATCCGAACCTGACCCGAAAGCTTCAAAACCATCAAAGGTAGGCAACAATGAAGGAATTATTTGTGACTATTCTGTAACTTTAAAAATGACTTTTACATTTTAACAGAATAAATTTTAAATGTTTTCTCTCTTTTTTTTTTTTTTTTTTTTTTTTCTCGCGAAATGTATTAAAAATTAGGGTGCACGTTTTACTTGAGAGGGCGGCAGGCACAGGAAAAAATAGTAATGTTGATTTAGATTTTAAACCTTAAAATAAAATAATACTTTAATTAAACATCTATTAAGAATAGTTGTTTTGTTGGAATAATAGCTTTACGTTAAACATGAGTATTATACATCTTTGGTAAGTTATATAGTGGCATATTAGCAGTAATAATTCTAAGAAGTAAAAAACAAAGAGTGTTTTATTAAGTGTGGCAGTGACAACTTTACTGCATGACTGAAGATCTCATCTCAAACTTCAATTTCTTTTTCTATATTTTCAAAATCATCAAAACTTTATAAATTTTCAAAGTATGAGAAATGTCGGTATCTAGATTTTTTCAATTATCTAATACGTAAAATAAACACCCGCAATAATTTTAATAAAATGCAAAGTGTATTTTTTTTTCTTTTTTCAAAATTTAGTTGCTTTATTGTTGTGCAAATCTTGTTTTCGGGTACACACAATACTATTTGCATTATAGTAAAAAATATAGTACATGACTACAGTTTACTGATATCTACTGCACTGTCACACTTATCATATAGGTGCCCCACCTGTGAAATAGGGCACGAGCCGCCACTGATTAAGTTGTAAATAATCATTTACTACAACTTAAGAATGGGGGGGGGGGATGCAAAATATTATTCCAATTGACACAAAAGACTACAATTTTAACAATAGTGGAATTTTACAAATATATATTTTTAAAAATTCTGAGAAAGGTTTTAATAATGTTAGAATTCAATCCATGGTTATTAAGTATGGCTAAACATGAAAGAAAACTTTGTTATTTTAAGATTTTGATGTGAATTATTAGTGTACATTTATAAGGCGAGTTTCACTGAATAATTCAAGAAAAAATTATCTCATCATTATGCATATTTGTATTTAGTCATGCATTATTAATTATTTTAATTATTTACTTGACCTTTATTTTTAATTTTTTTATTTTATTTAACTATTTTACTTTATTGTAAGCATTCATTATAATTTTGAGTACATTGTTAAATTCAAATTATTGTTTAAAAAATGTAAACAGTGACCAGAAATCAACAAAATTCTAAAATCTGCATAACCTCCGGTTTTAAGCTATGCAGATTTAAGGCAGTCTACTGTATTATTGGAGTAATACCTTAATGAAAAATTTAATAACTTAAATTAACTGCAAATTTATAGACACAACACACATAGATATAATCTTATCTATAACAATTTAATAGTAGAATAATATTTTAAGTTTTAAGTAAATCTGAATTTGTTTGCAACAATTTATTTTTATTTAAATTATTTTGAAATTTATCTAGGAACTGTAATAAAATTAATAGAAATGTGTCTATCTATGCAGAGAAAATAAAATAAATACATGCACAGTACACAAATAATTTTAATTAAAAAAAAATCTGATTTAAATAAAAAAAAATCCGATTAAAATCAAATAAATCAGATTTTTTTTATTTAAAAAAAAAATCATGATTTTTATCAACCCTGTCTACTAATAATCAAATGTCGATTTACAAAAGCCTTGTTTTAAAAATATATATATCATTTCCCTCATTTCGAAGAAACAATAAGCTTTCACACATTATTGTTTTGTGATATATATTATTGGTTGATTAAAAAAATATATATATACCTGTTTTTTTTTAGAAATATTTTAGCTATTTAAGCATTCAAATTTAAATTGTAAATATTATCTGATGTTTTGAAAGGAGTTTCTACTTAAATGAAGTAATTATCTCCGTAATTTAGAATAATAGAATAAAAAATGACGAAAAGCAAAATGACCGAAAAAAAAAAGTTAAAACCACCGGTTGGTTTGCGCTTACTCCCCTCTAAAGTTGTCTATTGCGCATTACTGTTCATTCTGCCGACTTGACTCGATGCGTTTTACATTACGCCTATGGGAGTGAATCTTGTTTACGGAGTAAATATTTTTTGGTTTTTGTGCTGTTATATGCGGACAGACGGACGAACCAGACGACGACTATAGGTGCTACGTATTTATATAATTACGAACGCACCTAAAAAGCTCATACAAAACATATAAATATTTTATCTATATATAAAAGGTTTTCTTTTTTTTAACAATAAAAAAATATTTTGCTTTTTAAGAAATAAAAGATTTTACTAAATAAAACTGTAAGTTTATGAAATCATTTTGTCGAAGAAAAAAAATATCTGCATTAAAAAGAGAAAAAAAATCAAACAAAATACTTTTGCAAAATATGCGAAAAATTGTTGCTTTTAGGTGAAAAAAGGATTGTAATTGTCATACACTTGAAATTAAATGTTGCCAAGATTTCTCATGTTTGACACAAACTTTGGTTATGAATCCGCTTACTGCTGTTTAGCTCTATAATTAAATTATTTTAGTATAGAATACATTGCACTTAATGTGTTACGTATTTTTCAGTTACTTTTGTGTTACCTGGTATTTAAATGTAAAATATTCTATGAAATGTTCGGAAAGTGGAGTGAAGTCACTCAAGATTTTTCTAATTGATAACCTAAATCCTGGAGTAAAAGTCTATAGCGTTTCATCTTACCTTCAAGAATCTCATCTTTACGGACATTATCTAACTATTACGGACATCTATTACGGACTTCTATAACGGACATAATACTAACGGACTTTATCTCGTAATTATAATATTAAATTGTTGACATTTGTTAAAGTTAATATTTAGGTATTGATAATTGGTATACAATAGAATTCCATTATAATGTCATAAACCTATCACTGCAAAAATGTAAGTACTGTTGTCGAATTGAACTTCTTTAGCAGATTTTGGCTGTGTAATTAAAAAATGATTGATGTGGGAGGAATTTCAAAATTTTGCACACGTTTTCAGTGAAAAGCATTTGTTTTTTTCTATGCCTGATAACTTAATACACATTTTACTGGAGACAGATCACTAATTATATGCCAAATGGTTGATACACTATAGTATGTATGAAAATAGCATTAAATTAAATCTCGCGTAGAACATCTTTCTTAAAAAAGAACATAATAAGAATTCTCCTTTTTAGATATATAAAACGGGACTTTATACAAATATTTATTTTTAAATTCATTGTACATATGAAAAAGAATCGAAAATTCATGGTTATTGATAGATTATAATAAATATTTAAAATTTATTAATATTGCAAATTAAGTTAATAAGTAAGTTAATAATTAATAGGTAATTAAGTTATCTATTTTGGATTTTATATATTAAACTGTAACTAAAATTGTGTTTCTCACACCAATTTGTTCAGATTTCTTCTTTATATTATTATTATCTCTAAAGTACAAAACTTACAATCTTCTTCAGGCATTATAATGTTTTTAAAAAGAGAGTAACGTAGAATAAAGAAACAGAATAAGCATATTCTAAGTATAGCTTTATTTTTATGAAATGTAGAAATATTATAAATATACATATATAGTATATTTCTCACTTTAATGACTTTTTTTTTTCTTCAGTAATTTTTATTTGTGTTTCAGTTTCTATGCACCTGCAACTCCATTTGACTTCTTAAAAAAAAAAAAAAAAGTGTATTAATTACAGAAAAAAGATTTCTTTTGAAAAGTAATTTATTTTTATTTATTTAAAATATTTAAATATGCTGATATAAATTCAAATTCTCAATTGGTGAAAGTATTTAAATTTAATACCTTGCAAGCCAATATACATATATATTTGGGTATATTCAAGTTATACTGTTATGTTAGATTTGTTGCAAATGTTGAATATATTATATTATATACCAATGGCTCTCAAGTACGGCGACTGAAAAGTATTTTAAATTAAATAGAACTTTTCCTCTGTTATGTACACTTACTAAGAGTATAATATTTATTTTAAAAAATATGGAAATACTCAATTACAATACTCAATTATAATATTGAAAATCATAATTTTATTTAGAAGCCCTCTCTCTATTCCATTTATATGTAGAATTGCAACGGGTGGGAAAACCGGGTTTATTCCCGGGAATAAACCGGGTGTTTGTTAGGGACATTTTGAAAAATCTCGGGAGTTTTTAGAAAGTTTATGCAGGGATTTTTTCATTTTTTTAATTATTTCAATTTGTCTCTTTTTAACTGTAACTGCAATAGTAACTCAACTCTGCTCTCTTCTTTACTCTGTGCCCAGCAAGCAGAGTGAAGAAAATTAACAATATAAAAGAAATTAATGCGAAAATACAATTCAATTCACAAGAAAATTAATATACAGTATTCCTGAATAGTATATATGCTAGCTAGCAGAAATCAAACAATTTTCATTTTTATAGAAACATTCAATTCCTCACCAATTCACAGCCGCCATTGCTGTAAATCTAATGAGTCATAACTTTTGTATATTTATAATAAAAAAATCTAGCTGAAACTTCGCAGAAAAGTGCCGGAAATTTATTAATAGTAAAATTTTCAAATTGAAAAATTACTGGTTTTGTTTATCTTCAAAATTTCTCCGAAATTTTATATTTCCAAAAATTCCGGGTTTACATCCGTCTTCTTTTTGCAACTCACTTATGTCTTTCCTTTCTGCTTCTCTTTATCGTAACCTTTGAGGAAAATCGTATTGGAACTGTTTGAATACGTAACTTCACTACCCCTCGTCTCCTGTTGGAAGATATTCGTTGGACACAAGATAAGTGTCGGATTACACCCTCAGCCCCACATTCTCAAGAATGCAAACTGCCAAGATGCTTTGTTTAATGTTTATGTGTCTATTTCCTGTCAGAGGAAACCGTCTTTTTAGAAGCAAGCAGAAAAAAAATCAATCACTGTTTCTTAGTGGACACAAGAAAGTATGAAATACCACTTTTCCTATAAATGTGTTATATATATATATATATATATATATATATATATAGGCACTTGAGAAAAAGGACACGGAAAAAATGGCAGTGAGATTCGTAAAACGCACATCATTAACATTGTACAAAAAATACTGATAAATTCAACTTTTTTTTCAAAGCGGATGCCTTTGAGGGGGGGGGGGGGCAAGAGTGCATTAAAAAGAAATTACAGTGTATTTGTAGAATCTTTAAATTGTAATACATAGATACCTTACTTGATACTAGGAAAAAAACTAACCTTGCAAAAAAAAAAACGAAAAAAAATTGAAATAAAAAACCAGAGCGGAAAAAAGTGATAATGAATTGATAAATATTGAACTTATTCATAAATAAGTGTTAAAAACTAACGAGGTAACAAATGTCTGATTTATCATTTCCGTAGGCGAAAATTTGCTATAAATATTTGTGAATGCTATATTAGCAATAGTGCAAAAAGGTGAGAATAATCGCGTACGAGAATGCTCCTATTTATCACTACTTGATTTTTGTCATTCGCGAACGCGAGTACGATTACTTTTTGTCGATGTCTACGAATGTGAATATTGAAAAGTGGTGTGAATATTCGCATACGAGAATACTCGTTTTAATCACTACTTGATTTAAGACATTCACGAACGCGAATACGAATGTTTTTCGTCAATGTCTACGAATGCGAATATTGAAAATTGGTGTGAATATTTGCATACGAGAATACTCGTAGTGGGGAATACAAACACCCTAGTACGCTGATTTTCCCACTTTTTTACACTATTGCTAATAGAATTCACAAATATTTACAGCAAATATTCACCTACAGAAGTGATATAAATCCGACATTTGGTACCTCGTTAGTTTTTAACACTTATTTATCAATAAGTTTAATATTTATCAATTCCTTGTCACTTTTTTTTCCGGTTGCTTTTTTCCGCTCCTGTTTTTTCTGCCACTTTTTTCCTGTCACCTTTTTTTCCGATCACCATCTTACTTATGAGCTAAGCTCCGTATACTTTTATTTTTCTTTAAGCATAGCTTTTGGGTGAGTCGGGGGAGAGGGAAATTAAAAATAATTAAAATCCTAACTATGAAGATGTAAAAAGGTATCAGGTAAAGACGAACAGAGGTTTTTTTTAAATGTAAATAATGTTCATTACCGGGCATTTCATAGTAAGCGACGCAGAGGTGAAAAAATATCAGGTATTTTTTTTTTAGATTTCGAACATGAACGCCCAATTTTGACGTTTTTCTGAGGAATTTTTTTATAAGTAATTTATTTGTTCAAGAGGGGTCCTTTGTGGCTAGAGCATGCGAAAAGAAATATATATAGTCTATAGATTCTTTATCCTGACTACATGGATTCCTTATATATAAGCAAAGCTCCTTATGCTTTTTGTTTTATCTTTTACGAAAAGGGCCTTTCTTTAGGGGAGAGAGGGGAAGAGGAACGTGAAAGGAAAACAAAAAATAAATAAATATTAACTAAAGGGAAATAGTAACAAAGGCAAAAATCTTTTAAATGAGAAGATTTTTTACGACTTTGACATTTTCAGTGTAAAGAATGTGAGTGGGGAATAGGAAAGACAGTAACATAAAATTATGATATTATTTTTCAGTCTTTACAAATCAGCACTAGATTTGACATTTTACTGAGTAAAACTTTTAAAAAAATTCTATATTTTTCAAGGAGGTGCTTTCGATGTATGTAAATTAAAAGGGGGTGCACAGCGCATTAAAAATAAAGACATTACAGTGTATAGATTATTTAAACTGTAAACGTAGGTACCTTATATAGAAGCAAAACTCCTTATATATTTTTTAACTTTCACCAAGAAAAGCCTTTGTGGGGAAGGGAGAACACAGTTTAAATAAATAAATAAATAAAACACAAACTACAGAAATTTAAAAAAGAATCAATGTTCCAGGTTTTCTAAAACAATATTTTAGGAAATAGATAGATTTTGTCAAATATTTTAATCTATGCATTTTGTTATAATTTTTAATGTTATATTCAGGATGTTTGCTATATATTACATAAATTAGGAAATCATTGAAAAGAATAGTAGTCAGTTATTAAGCATACATTGTAAATTTGTAAAAAAATAATTTTAATGTCAAATATCAAATTCGGCGGTTATCGCATAAGGCTTAATTATTCTTCTATTATAAGAAATGTTAGAAATTTACGTTTAACTAATTAAAATTTCAGTTGGATTAGAGCATAATTTTGTTGTTTTATAATAACAAAGATAAAATAAGTATTTGATATTTATTTCCAAAATAAGCATTCGATGAATATTTTTTGTTTGATTACACACAGATAACCTAACAAGGATTCTGAGCTATACGGAGATGTTACTTCAAGGAAAAGTAGCCCTCAAATTAATAAGTATTTTTTTTCGCTTCATTTTTCTTATACATTTGTCTGCAAGCGTATTCTCACAGAGTAAAATACAATTTTATATGTTACTTTTAAAATAAATAAATAAATAAGTAAAATATGGCACAGGCATGTCAATTCTTAGTCATTTTTTTCATACATTAACTTGTTTGTTTTCTAATATATTAGTGAAAATTAAATAAAATATTTTGATTTGTTCCCCGACATTGTGAATATAAAAGTAACAGCTGTTTTTCGCGCTCTATTATTTATAACAGTCAAAATTATTTACCATTTTAATGCATAACTCAATGTAAATATGTGAAATTTAGTAATGAATAAACCTAAAGGATAAATCATCGGATACTGTAAAAATATTCGAGCTTATAACTGAAAATTTATTGGGTTGGGTTGATTATTGACGGCCAATTATCTACACTTGGGATATAGGCCCGGGGGGAGTGCCCTTCGTGGGGGTCTTTCTAAGGGAACCTAACCCGTATTTACGCATGGATAAATCCACGGCTCGAAGAAAACCACGAAAACTCCGAACGATTAGGCCGACGGGCGCGATTGGGGATCGAACCCAGCACTTCCCGTCTACCAGCTTCGAGAGCAGAACCTCTCAGCCACGAAAATTTATTGGAATTTTGGATTTTTTCCTCTATTTTCAAAAAGACTAATTCATAGAAAGCCATTATAGTTATCTCTTTTCAAGATTCAAGGGAATGAAAAGTCAGTAGATTCTAGAGGTTTGCCCATGCTGAAATTTCCAGACCCAGAATCGACCAGACTCGGACAAAAGTTTTTATTGGAAGGCCTGGCACAATTTCTGCAGAAACTTACGTTATTATCAACCATTATCCAACAATCAAAATTATTTTAAAAAGGATTATGAAACATTTTTATAGAAAAATTCTAAAGTATGGTATTTCTTTTTATTTCTTATGTCCACAGTTGCCGAATATAAAATAACAATATTAACTATAACTTGCACAGTTATATGACAATAAAGAATTCAAGACACTTAAAAAATAATATTAATGTAATTAAAATGAGAGAAAAGAGATGGTTAAATAAAATAATTGATTGAATTTCGACAAAGAAAAATAAATCAGATTTTTTTTTAAATATCACTTTGCAATTTAATGAAATAAAATAACTTTCAATTCATTAAATATGCAACTTCTTGATTCCGTTTAAGAAATGAACAAGAATACAAATTTTTAACTGCTTAAAAAGAAAAATATATATATATATATATATATATATATACTGCTAGCCTGACTTGGCTAGAAAAATCAGTGCAGCCCCCTAGTTTCCAATAGATCCCAACGTTGCATTTGATCTAACCAAGAAACAGAAAAAAATCCAGATACATAAAAATATTTTTACATGTCATTTATAGCTCCAATACTACTTTAATACTTTAATAATTATTTAATATGTATTTAATATTACAATTCTAACTGTTATATAATAATAATTTACATAAAATAATAACAAATACGAAAATAGAAAAATATTGAAATGTAAATTTTAAGAAAGACAACAGGAATAAGAAAAGTCTAATTTCTGATAGTAGTTTAACATTGATTCTACCCAGATTGAGCTAAAATCTCCTGTGGTGTAAATCTCTCCATCATTATCAATCAAGTACTTAATATATCCCTAAGGAACTAATTTCCTTCTATTTATTTTAGTTTTAAAAAACCAAACCGCCATTTTGATGCTTAGAATCTTTACTACTTGAAACCGGTGATCATTGAAACCGACCCCCGTAATCATAACCGATTAGTGAATGCAAACAGGAAATGAACAGCCATTAAATAGATCTTTTCTCCTTTTTTTTTTTTTTTTTGTTCTTCCTGTAAAAAGGACTTCGAATTTCTCTAACTATTTATATAAAGAATAAAAAAAAGGCTGAAACTGGTTTGTTTTGTTTTTGAAGTAAAATGCAGTTAAGAATTTTTAACATAAATATAGTCAATTACATAAAATAAAATAACGTTTTATTTATTACAAATATGTTTCCCTCTTAACAAAGCTAAATTTTCTGATTTGTTCACTGTTTTCGTTTTTATAAGTAAAAGCATGAAATTTGCGGACATAACTAATGCAAGTGATTTGGAATCAAATAGCTAATTTTCTGTTACCAATAAATTTATTCCATCTTGAGTTATAATCGATCAAAAATCGACTTTCAAGCTATTTTGTGAAAGGAAATTTGTCTTTATATATATATAAAAAAAACCGGTATTAGCATATCATAACTGGGCTTAAAACTTGGGGGAGGGGGGGGGGGAGTCTCGAGACATTTTTGTAAAAAATTATAGCCCTCTCCTTAAATAAAAATTTGTCAAAGTCCTAGGCTTTCGAGGAATTTTTAAAATGGTGGGGAAGTGGTTGAGATAAATATGTTCAAAGCCTTCATTCAAGCCATTCAGTCAGGATAGCAACAAATGATGGAAGTTTGTAAAAAATAAAAAACTCTAGCTAGTGTGCTGATTGGAAATGTCTGAGAAATTTTGCTGTGATTCATTTTAGGATACACAGTATAATTTTAGCTTAAGAATTTAAAAATTTATATTGTCCTTTAATTTCAAAAAATTTGAACTGTACCTCTTTACACCATTTCAAGGGAAGAAAAACTGGAACGAAAACTCGTACATCGGTTATAGATTATGAAACATTTTCCAACATTATTTGAATACTGTTAAGAAATTTCCTTCTTTCATACAATGCAATGATACATCTAAATAAACAATTTAAAACACAGAACGCAGTTAAAAATCCATTTTTAAGAATTGTTACCCATAGCAGATAATGTATGAGAATCATTTTGTGCAACCCAGTATATAATCTATAGAGCTTTAAACATACTACATAATGAAACTAAAATTTCAATGAGCTGGAAAAAGTTTAAAACAACTAAAAAAGTTTTTTCTAGGGAAATGCTACTTATACTACATGATGACACTACATTCATGTATCAGTATCCTTTAGAGCAACAATGTATATGAATAATGCAGCAAAATTTGGTTGAGCTAAACAACGTGCAAACCGGTTAAAAGTGCATTTTCAGGAAACCCTTCCATAGATGTTAATATGATTTTTTTTTTTTTTTTTTTTTTTTTTTTGTGGTGTGTGTGTGTGTGGGGGGGGGGGGGGGGGGGAGGCGCTGATGGAGTCTATATCTCATACGCTTTATACACATCACGTAGTATATACTAACATTAAATTCAGCTTGAAAACTCAAAATTAAAAATGCACTTACAGCACTTACCATCCATAGGTGGCAATATATCTAAATTTCTTTTACGCAGCCATATGAATTTATTTCTATTCTACAAGAATCTCTTAGAATAATAAAATATATTTTAGCTGGAAATGCCTAACACAGTTAAAAACACGCTTTAGGAATTCACTCCCATAAACAGGTCCTTATTACCGCACAGGCCAAGTAGACCACGGCCTTGGGCCCATTGGAGACGGATGCTCCAAAATGAGTAAAATTATTTAGGAAAAAATTCTCCTAGAAGAAATTTTATTTCAATTTTCGATATCTCAGAAACAGATATACGTCTAAATAGATACAAATGCCTTGCCTGTACTTTTCTGTTCTCTACAAACAGTTTAAATAGAAATGCTGTTGACAAATATTTTTATGGGGAACTTTTTTAAAGAAATATTTAAAGTATTATAGTATCAAGCAGCAAAAGAAAATTTATATTAACCCGAGTTTCATGGCCATTTTCATAAAATGCAGAAAAATTGCAGAATATACACTCCAAAAAAACATTTCTAGCTACTATTTTGGTTAGAGGGGGACCCTGAAAATCTGCTAGGCCTTGGGCAATGGACAATCTTAATCGGGCTCTGCTCATAAAGTGAAATGCTTATGATTTCTTTCGTAAAGCTCTGTATATGATCTATAGAATTCCTATATTTATCACGTAATGCGTTAAAATTTAGTTACATTTAAAAACACGTACTACAACTGAAAACGCACTTCCAGCAATTAGTGTTCATAGTTTTATAAACGAACTACATATATGCTACTTACTTCATACTCTATAGAAAGTATACTGTAGCCCACCTCAGGGACACATACCAATTCCATCATATTTGCTGTTTCATAAGATCACTAAAATGTACTGCAAATGATTTTTTCCCCACTGACCATAATGTAAACGAAAACTTTTGTCTATCCCTGTAAACGAGCTATAACTATCTACTTCATTTTGAATATCAATAGGGAATATGTAGCCTCGATAACGTATATCTAAATCGTGGAAATTCAAGTATATTTACGAAAGTTAGAGCGGGGACAAACTGTCAAAAAGACGGAGGGACAAAGAGGAGGCGCAAATACTTTTAAGCTATGTTGGAAAATGTTAAAAACTATATGGATTATATTTCTTTTTAAAACTTTATATTATTAAACATTACCTATTGGTTCTTGAAACACAATATTATGAGTTTTATCAACAAGATAAGTTAATTTTTCATAAAACAGCTTAATTTGGTTTCCAAAAACATAATAGTAAAAAAATTATAGTAATAATAATAAATTATTTTTTTACAAATTTTCCATAAAATTTCTAAATAATTTAAAATTAATTATTACTCAAGAAAATATTTTCCCCGCTCAACAAGGAGAAACTTCTGACATACCTAATGTCTTATTTTACATACTTGCATAATGATATTTGCAAGTATGATTATTAATAAGGTTTGTAATCAAACAGTTTTTTAATTTTACGATAAATGAATTACATCTTGAGTTATAAGCTATTATTGTCTTAGGACGGTAGATTTATTTTTCATTCCTGCGCTGTCACGTGCCGATATTCGGTTCAAAATGACAACTTTGACAGCATTTTCTGAAAAATCTTCTTCTTTTATCGAAAATTGAAAAAAAATACAGTTCGATTACATAGTTTTTTAATAAGAGCACTTGCCAATTTGATATGTTTGCGAATAAAAATAAATTTAAAAATGCTTCCGAAAGAATCTCGCTTGGATTTGAGAACAGCCTTAATAAAAACCATTCTCCTAAAAGTACACATATATATGTATTCATTTTCATTGATATCAATTATTACTTAGAATTATAGATAAGTTTTCCGTAAATTGAACAACATTTCTTGATATTTGCCCTTAATATTGCTGTGTTTCATATTCCTTGTGTTTCATATAGATACCCATTTATTAAAAAAAAATAATAACAAAAAGTTAACATATTTGAGAAATATGGAAGGGGTTGAGGGAAAAATAATCCATAAGGAACACTTTACTCATTGTTGATATTTTATAACTATATAAAATTAGTAACATTTAGTTGATAATTGGATCATATTTAAATCCTACTCATACAGGTTAAGATGAATCCAGATAATTTATGAATACAAAAAAATATAAATCAAACACTGATTTTAATTTGTTTATTTTAATGTTACACATTTTCAAGGTTGCCCCCCCCCTTTAAAGACCCAATAAAAATATTATTAATACTTTTGAATTATTAAATACAAATTTTTATACAATTTGTAGTATCTTGATGAAAGAATGAAGAAAAAATTGTCATGTTTCAAGTACATTTGTCTCGATTTCTCTAATATTATCGGATTCTATATAAATAATAAAACTTCATCTGAAATTAATTTAAAGTAAATAATTGCAGTTCGTTCTGTAGAAAATTTAAATTATTTATAATTTAAGCATCATTAGTAACAGCTATGTCTTATGTTAAAAAAAAAAATAAACTGCTCTACTCAATGAATTCTTGACTATCTTTGTCAAGAATCTTTTAATTTACGATAATAAATAAATATTCAATGCAGTTTCATTAATATGATTTATTTTCCCACAGCTATTCAAAACATTTTTCTTGAAATCCTTAGTGTCTGCAATATCTCAATTTTCTGTCAATGCTGTAAATCAGAAATTGTGTTATTTTCCGATTAAATCGAAAATTTCAAAAGAAAACTTTTTATATAGATTTTCTGGAATGATTTGACATTTGATTTTACTTTTAATATTGTTGTTTTCTATATATTAACTCTCGTTCTGCATTTGTCTGTCACACATCTCCAGTATTCTGTATTTTGATACTTTCTATTAAATCGGAATAGGTAATTTTCGTAATTTAGAAGCAAAGCTCCATGCTCACTTTTAATATAACTAATTTCGGCCATTCTTGAACTAGAAACACGTACTTCACTTGAGGGTTCCAGTACAATAATTAACTGGATGGCATGCTTTATACTGTACAGAAGACATTTCAACGATTTTTATCAGTTCGCGAGCATTAAGTATAATTAATGACAAAAAAAAGCTCCTTCTTTGATCAGTTAAATGGTTTCAGAAATGCCATATGCACCTGTTAACCATTTGTGTGATTATAGCGAAAACATGTTTACAGAAAAATTCTAAATACTCTGAGAGGAGAAAAATAATAAATAATATGTAAATTCTGATGCTTTTAAAATGGCTATACAGTATATGCCATTTATAGAAATAGCTGTTAAAAGCAAACACTTATACTTAAAAAAAAATCCATGACGGCTCGGCCTGCAGGCACAGGTAGATTTCGAAGACGCAGACCGTGGGGCGCCTGTTTGTTGGGAATTGCGGAAGAAATGACCTTTTTGCCATGATGCGGTGGTTGGAACCGCCCACTTCGAAACCTAACTTTTTTGCAGGCGGAGCCGACAGGGATTTATTTATTTATTTATTTATTTTCTATAAAAAAACTTGTCAGTATAAAAGTTTTAGATAATATTAAGAGGATTTATACTAAATTTAAGCGGATTTGATATCTTGTAAATTGACGAAGTTATGAATTTTTTTCTTCTAAAAACCCCTCCCCCCCCCCCTCTTGAGACCATTTTTGATTATATGAAAAATCTGTCATATATAAATTTTCGGCCCTTTTCCTAGAAGTAATAATAACTTTAAACGGATTCGATACGTATCATAATTAAGAAAGTATGGTTTTTGCTGTTTTCACAAAAAGCCCCCATTTCCCTCCCCCCCCCTTGGTTTGATTTTGCCCATTAACGAACTTGACCGTGATTTTATGTCCCTTAATTTTATGTATCCGTTTGGAAGAGATTTGTGCAGAATTATTGACGTTATCGTGTCCATAAAAAGGTGACATAGATAGATAGATAAAGTTTTGAACTGGGGGGGGGGGGGGGGTTCTGGCAGTCATGATCGGCGTAGATCTGCAAATTTTTTTCAAAAATTCCAACTTAGAGGAGAATGTAATAGGTAGTATTTCTTACGAAATCTACCTAAAAGGCAGAATACAATGAAAATCTTCATGCTATTTTTGCTTTTAACTAAAATATTTTAAAAAAAAATTCCTTTTCACAGAAACAGTTATTAATAAACAATAAATCTATTGTATATATGAATAAATATATTTCGTAAAAGAATGAACATTAAGATCAGACAACTGCAAAATGTTGTAACTGAAGAACAAGAAAAAAAATTCATGCTTCACGCACAGATGAAACTATTTCCAAAACTTCCAGAATATTTAAACGCAATTTCATCTTTTGATACGATGAAAGAAGAAAACTCATAATAGAGTTGAAAAAGCAATTTTAAGTTTTACCACCCATATGCAGTTTTGTATTCAAATTTATTTGTGCAACCCTTATATTTTTATACAGGACCACAATGCTAGAATTTAATTCCGAGAAAATGCATAACACTGTTTAAAATTAAATTTCAGAAATTTCCGTCCATCGACCGTAATACATTCGTATTGTTTTCTGTAGCCCTGTGTATGATCTATAAATATTTATATATACGAGACAATATGCTAAAATTTATTTCAGCTATAAGACGTATAGCATAGCTAAAAACGTACTTCCGACAATCACCATCCATAGACAGTAATATGTCCAATTTATTTAGAGCAAGCATAATATATATATGAGTTTATTTAGATTTTACAAACATTTCTTAGAATAATCTAATACAGTTTAGCAGAAAAGTAAATAACACAGTTCAAAATACCATTTAAGCAACGCACGTCCACAAACGGCAATATCTACAATTTTTTTTTGTACAGCCTATATGCTGTAAGCTGCAGATTTTCTTTCTTTCTTTTTTTTTTTTTTTTTTTTTTTTTTAAACTACGTAATATACTATAATTTAGTTAAGTTTAAAAAAGCATCACACAGCTGAAAACCTATTTGCAGCAATCACCGCTCTTGGATAGTACTGTAATCGAATTATTTTCTGTCCTTTTAAATGACCGATAAATCTTATACACACCATGTTCTTTAAGCATGTTGTAGTACGCAAATCAAATTTATTATGTTTGAAGTAGTGTAATATCATTAAGTTATACTGGAAACATTCCATAATGTTACGGAATTTGTTTGCGTGTCCCTGTTTACGATCTGTAAATGCTACAAGCTGCATTTTCAATTGAGAATGTCCCATATTAGACCTCAATATCATATACCAATTACACGAAAATACAAATAAAGTATATTTACGAATATTAGAGAACGGATGGATAATAGACAGAGATTAACTGAAATGAATGTAAAAAATGTCCTTTGCAATCGTTTTTTTCCCCTTTAAAAATTGTTTGTTTAGAACAATTTCCAGATTCAGTTTTTCTTTCTTTCTTTTTCATTTCTTTTCTTTCCTTTTTTTTTTTTTTTCTTGTACTTGCTTGAACTTGAAGGTAGTTTAAATAATTTTTTTTCTCTATTCCTGCTGCTATATCTTAAAAAAAGAAAAAGAAAAAAATTATAATTTTTTTTTAATAAATTCACTAGATCGCACTTTCTGCCATGCTTAAAAAAGCTGTGAGTTTTCTATAATCGGGTTCGGTGCTCATGGCAAAGTAACGTATTGTAAAGGATTTCTTTTTTTTTGGAAAAATCATGAATTGAAGTCATGAAAACTACTTTATCGGAAATGTAGCTAACTTTAACTACAACTACTTTATTTAAAAAGTAGAGACTACAAACTACTTTTCAAAAGTAGTCACTACTTCGTTACTTTCAGATTTTGCCAAAATATTCAATACTCGAAATTAAAGACACGGATTAAAGAATACAGTGACTCCTCGTTATATCGCGTCTGCCCGGTACAATTAAATAAGTGCGATATAAACGGGTCAATTAAAGTTTTAAGAAATATAACATGCGAAAAAAAAATTGTGTTTGTCTCCAAAATGTTAGCTTATACACCTATTATAAATTTCTAAGCGAAATTTTGAGAGATGCATAATACAATCAATACTTCAATACAGTTACTTAAAAAAATCCGGAGTGGTTCCACTCGACTTTTCAAATATTTTACAGAATACTGTGAGTTCAAATAAATAGTAATATAACAATAAATAAATAAAAAAAATTCCTAATTTTACAAAGGTGAGAGCTTTGGGAACCAGAAAAAGCGAGAAAATTTTAATATACACGCAATCATCCACACATACATATGAAATTTTGTGGGAAAATTTCACGTATGTTTTGCTAAAGTATCTTATTTTTTAAAAGGAACGTAACGCTTTTTTGCTGAAAAAGTACAATTTCCGGAAATAATAACAGATTGGGAGCCATAAATAACTGATAAGAAACTGTTTCTCTTTTATCAGTTAATGGTTTTAGAAATGTCAATCGGACATCGTTAAATGTAATTAACGGTCATTAAATCGTTTTTGAGGGAGAATCTTTTTTTTTTTATATATAAACAGCTCAAAAATGGCGTAATTTTGGAGATCAGTTTTTGGGATCAATGTTTAGCGTTCACCCTACTTGTCAACCTTGTCACATTGATTATCTACCGTTGATTAGTAGGGGTCACAGCGGGAGATTTTAGCTGAATCAGGATTCTACCTTTAACATTAAAGTAATTTTTGGAGGGACAAATTACTATTTTAAAATCTCCAGCATTCTTTTTGTAAGAATGAGAAACATTTGCAGAGAATTTGAAGTGAAAGTGACCTTCAGTTTGTTATCTTTTTTAACCGGAATGAGAACGCGATTTAAAAAAAATAAAAAAGGAAAGAAAGAAAATAGTCAGATTTTGTTGATAGAACTTGTTTAACGTATTTGGATTTCAGAGGTATTATATGTATAATATATAAAGGTATTATATATACATTTATATATTATGTTTTAGAATAGCTGATATTAGAGTTGGAATCTTTATCAGAACGCTGGGAAGAGGAGGGGGTGGGGATATTTGTACAAAGAATTCAAGAGCATTATACATGTATAAAAATAAAATAAATACTGAAATTTTACGTGAAACTGATAATTCTCAAAACAATACCTTAACAAAAACAAACTTATCGATTTTTCTTAAAAAACAAAAGACATTCGCCATTTGAAAATTAACTTTGTATACATTTGCCACCACAGCTTCCATGGGTTTTTCAGTCGTTGTACAGCTTAATTCATTTGAATTCAATAGTAATTATTTTGTCAAATTATTCAAACAAAGTGGACGTGGGTATATTAATGACAGAGTCCCCCCCCCCCCTTTCTGATCGTGTAGTAAAATTCTTAGCGTTTTTGTTTTTATGGTGTGCTTAACAAGGCCATTCCTTTGTATTGACTATTGAGGTTTATTAATTGCGCACATTAGTGATTTAATGCCTTAAGCGGGGCAGATCGGTCTGGATTACAGACCATACCTTTAGCGCCCCGCCCGGGATGTTCCCCGGCACGCGGTTACATTTTTAAATCTTGTTAAGAATGTTTCTCAGTTTTAAATAATAGATTAAGAGGCTATTTCACTCACGCGAAAACACCCGCTCGCTAATGTTAATCCTGTTGAACATTTATTTTATAATATCTCGTTCTCATTTAAATATTTAAATTTTTTTTTTTTTTTACATTAAATAGCTGAGGTTGATCGCTACGCAGGCCCTTTTTTACTTTTCCGATTTTGTTTTCAGATTATTTTAATGACTATACTTTCACTTTCGAAACCGGCTCCTTAACCGTTTGAGGGGCGGTGGGATATATTATATCCCACCTAATTTTAATCCGATTCGAACCAGAAACTTTTAATTAAGTTTTACTTTTTTAACATTGACGGGAAAAAGTTGAAAAGTTGCTTTTCCTTATTTTAAACTAAATTCTTTCCTAAATTCCGGTGCGAATTCAACATTACAGGAACACAAGTGCTTGCCCCTGAAAGGGTTAAGTGAAAGTATGCTAATAAAAAAATACCTGAATAAAAAATTTAAAGAATAAAAAAACGCCTCCGTAGCGATCGACCTCAGCTATCCGATGCAAAAAATAATCTTTTGAAAATATGGAAATGCAAACAAGATATTATAAAATAACTATTTCATAGGATTAACGTTAGCGAGCGGGTGTTTTCGCATGAGTGAAAGTAGCCTTTTAAGTGAAACTCCTGAAACATTAATATTATGTTGATCTTTTATTTTACTTATAATAAATAAAGTTTTCTCTAACGATGTTTAAAAGAATTATTAGGCTTCTTACGAGTCGACTAAATATATTTTGTCGTGTTCTGTTTGACTTCCAATAGAATTTTCGAGTTCGGGCGCATACAACGCGAGTCATGGGAGTTTCGGGCAAATGAATTTTGAAATAAAAAGTTGCACTGTGTCATTCACATCTTATCTGTACAAAAATATTTAAACGATATTTGATATATTTTAGTATTTAAATTAGTAGTGAGCTATAGGGGCTCATGAACGCTTTATAAAAACCTGTCTATAATTTCTGATTTCTTTGTTCATGCACAATTATTTGTACAGTAATATGAAAACGGAACCAGTGTATAACGTATTCCTTCCTTATCCAGAAAAATGTCATTGTCTCGTAGAAAAATAATCATACATTTATAACTGCTAAAATGAAATGCTGTTTAGTCTTAACAAATTTTACTGTATTTTCCCTTTTTGTAAAAAGAAAACTTTTACTTGGGATTTGTTAATAACGCATGAAAACAGAACCTATCTGTAACGGAATTCTGCTTAAAGGAAAAAATCATGGTTTTGAGAAAAGGAATTCTCTTTAATTATACCTGCTAAGACGGAAACCTGACAAATACGGAATTTTCTGCCGGTGCTGATGCTTTTGTCTTAGCTTTTTTTTTTTTTTTTACTATATACTGTGTTTTTACAAGATTAAGTTAAAATTTGTTAAAATTTTTATAACTTACAACTAATTTATATTGATAAAAAAATTAGCTGTACAAAAATCTAGGACGGATAAGGGGATTGGGGTCAAGACTCAATTTTCTCTCCCTTTATCGGTGCCCTTGTCCGAGATTTAAATTATTTATGATTGTAATGAAAAGAGTACGTTGCATAGATACTTCCAAATATTTTAATTATTTGCATTTTAGTTATTTTTCCAGATATTGATTGTGATAAGAGAAAATACAACCGTATCAGAAGAATAATTCGATAAAATTGTATATTTTAATGGATAATTTTATGATAATAATATATAACGATATAAATGTGTGTGTCCAAGATTGGGTCTTCTATCTTCATTTGTGCGGCAACTGTCATCTAAAGTTAAAAAATAAATAAAATTGCAATTTCATGCATTCTATATACGAACAAATATTCGAAAATATGGATTTAGAATCGGATCCGATTTTATTAGACCAGTGGTTCAAGTCGGGTCGGTTTTCACATGGAAAGCGTTTTTACAAATTAAAAGAGGCGATAGCACCAAAAATTATGAAAAAATTTCATACAGAACACTAGGGTTGGAATCTGCTTATTTAGTAAAAAATACAGCGTGTCTCACTTCAAGTGGATCTTGTATTTCGGTCGATAAATGTAAAATAAATTAACATATTTTAGCGAAATATTCTAAATGCTAATTTTTCTTTATGTGAAATGTGATGTCCTCAGCAGAAGTGCTGTAAGTAACTACAATTTGCTTCTAAATAATATTCAAATAGACGCTCCATAATTCAGAATTTAACTGCACGTACGTTGTCACTGGCTGAATTATAATACACTTTTAAACTTCCAGAGATGTCATTACATTTCGTATAAAAAAAGTTAGTCATTCAAAAATTTCGCTAAAATATCTTCTTTTTTGTTAAAGTTACGTATGAAAATTCACGTTCAGTTTGGAGTGAGACACCCTTTATTTTTGACTGAATAAGCGGATTGCTTATCTTGGTTTCCTATATAAAAATTGTTCTCAATTCAGGAGGGCATGCCAGTTGATCATCTTAGTTTCATGAGGTCTCTTTGCCCCTCTCTTCCCCTATGTCATAGGTTATTACACTCGAATGATACATTACCCTGTACTCTGTATTGCTGTCACATTTTTTTGTAACTGTTTTTAAAACTAATTTTGATTAAAACACCATAGTGGTTTTTATTTTTAAGTCTTTTACGAATGTATAACAAATTCAACCTTAAAAATAACTTCTTGATATTTTTTATCACTGGCATGCCACACACATCGTCTACTATACTGAAAGAAGACGAGGAAAAGCAGTATACAAAGTACAAACAACCTACTGTGGTATCAAAGATATGTCAAAAGACCTAAAGATAAAACGGTGATGGAGCGACGAAATTAGAATAGTGTCTGTAATTAATTAAAATAGTGGCTGGCTAACCATAGCACTCGCTACGCAATCGATGGCTAATTCTCGCTTATTCTAAACATACTGCATTTTATCAGAAAGAATAAAATTTATGATAATTTTATTCAATATTCTGGAAAAGTATCTTGTGTGACAGGAAATCCTATGAATGAATCGTTTATTTTCATAATTCCACATTTCAGCAAATCTTTAAATTTGTGCATTTGATTATCCATTTTGTTTAATAAGTGAATTATTATATAATGACATGTTTTCGCTTTGTAGCTTTTAAGATTTTTTAAACTGTCATATTCAGCATTTTTAAATTAATTTTTTACCTGTTTGAAATGTTTTATATCTCAAGTTTTTATGTCACTGTATGTTATTTATTTTTTATTTAAGATTCCTAATCTAATTACCTTGTATCGACCTATATACTGTGATGGAATTGTTCTACTTTCAATTTTGGCATTTAAATTTTTCTGTTCAGTTTCTTGTTCAGTTCACTTCTGTTGTCATTTTTCTGTTTGTAAATATAACAAAATAACTGCAATAATACTCAATATATTAGTATTTATATTATTAATAAATATATTAATTATTAAATTAATAATATTAATCGAATCCAGTTATGTTATTTATATATTTATTATTAATTGTCATGAATAACCACAGTTTATTAATTAATGGACAAAATTCCGATATCCAGAGGATCGTAATAAGTAAATTCAAACTTTACCTCTCGAGATTCTTTTTATCCCATTTTCTCTGAAAATGCATTCAAGCATAAAACTTTCAGATAGTGAAGACATAATTCTTGAAATTGTTTGAAAAAAAATAATACAACTAGAATCTTGCCTATTCTAAAATGTACACACATTATCCAAACATTTAAAAAATTTTCATAGTAATTTTGTGACTGATTCATGGAATTTATTTTTATTCTTACTATTTGGGAAAAAAAACTGGCTGAAATTTTTTTTTTTCTTTTCTTATTCTGCAACCGAGAGAAATAAAATATTTTCACCCTTCGAAATTAGCGCGAAACGTCCCTCACATTTTATCCGAGATAAAGGAAAAGAGGGGAGAGTTCCTCTCTGAGGTTCCAACTGATTCCAATACTGCCCGCGACCAGCAGTAATAACTGACCTTGAACAAGATGACCCCGTTGTCCGTCCTCCTACTACAAACTACAATCCACTTCCAAGTTTAGTTTCCAATTGCAGGCTATTTCTCGGAAGTCATTCATACGGAGTTGACGGACGGTTCTCACGTCTTCAACAGCATTATTGACACTGAGCAGAGACTGTCTTATGGAAGAAAGTATACAACAGTCTTAAAAGTAAGCATTATTATAATTGCATAAATGTTAAAAAAAAATAGCTGTTTGTTACTATTCTAATTTCCACGAAGGAAAACTATGAGTAACTACTTTTTGATAGATATATTAATAGGAAAACTGATAACAATTTAGAAATCAATAAAAATCTTTTTTTTTTTTTTTTTTTTTTTAAATTAACGTGCAAGGAGATTTTTTTTATTAAATATTCTATAATAATAGATCATTTAAAAAATTATTTTTCAAATAAATCATTTGCAATACTAAATTTACATTAAATCATTTGGTTCAGTCTATTAAAGACAAACTTTTTATAAGCTCCATAAATAAAGAGAACAATGCGCTTTACAGAAATGTTTTCAAATTTATTTAATTAAATTTCCTATTTCTTTATGGTTTCGAAAAAAAAAGAGAAATTTATTCTTTTAAAATTATTTAAAATAATTAAACATTAAGGAAAAAATAATTAAGGATTTTTCGTTGTGCATTTTGGGATGGCAGAAGGTGGGCTTAATTTATAAATCTATTTTTTATTTTCTTGCAAAAATTGCATGTTTTTGTTTGGATATTAATATAGAACTTAAAATTTTATATACTAAGGGTAATTTACAAAATTTTATCTCTTGTAAAGGTTTTAAGATCAGTGTCCATTACTGGAGTACGCTTTATTAGTCAATATTCAATAATGGAAATCCCATACAGTCATCACTAAACGCATCATTTCAAAAATGGTGATAGTGCATAAAATCTTCTTTTCTGATTCAACTGTATAACTATGTAATCAAATGTAATTTTAAAATTGCACTTACAGAATGTAATAAGAACACAGTTTTTATAAATAGCTGCTTTTAATAATTCATGTGATCAATATTTTTTAAATTTAAGTTTGATTTTTTTCTCATAACTCTCACTAGTATATTTTTTAATCCGGCTATCAATCAAACCAATCATAAAGCACAGCATAATGTTAAAGAGCTTAGGTGAAAAGGGGCTCATGGGGATTAAACCAACACCCCCTGATTATAGTGAGTGTTGATCAAACCCTATTCATTCAAATAAAGGCAGTTTTCTAAGCCACAGGAGTTGTTAAAAATTTACTACTTCATTTCTTGAATGACTGATTATTAATCTCTGATGAACAAAATACTATAGGTATTAAGTATAAATAGTAAATGTGAAAATCAGGCATCACAAATGTCATTTCTGCAGTTCTATTTCGAAATCATTTTAAGCAATATTCAAAACATCTTTCTTTCATACTTTAATTATTAATTGCTACAAGTAGTTTTGCGAAACTTAACACTTAAGAATTGTAGCAGGAAATACGATTCATCTGATACTCCAAGATATTTTTCTGTGATCCCCCCTCCTATTATTTCAATATTTTGATAAATGTAACTATCTGGGATTCAGTATATCAAATCTTCTATATAAATTAAAATATTTAGTCGTGTGTTAATGACATTAATAATTAACTTGAACATTTAATTATTCTCATAAATATTTTATTTATTACTGATATCTAATCCTTAAAGTTACCTGAAAATGACTATATTCTTTCATTAGTATGCTTTCATAAAGTTCTGGTTCTAAATACAATTATAAAAACATTTATCTGTGACTTTTTGTAGAGTGTCCATTATATGCATGTTGGATATCCATTACTGAAATTTTGGGGGTTTTGATTTATTTCTGTTATTGCATATATTTTGGATTCATTATGGGAAACATGACTGTGAGATTTCGGTTAAATATTGCTGATAGAGTAATGTAATAATAATAATAATAATAATAATAATAATAACTGGAATGCAACATTTATAACTATTAATGAAAATATATTTTTTAAAGAGTGTTTGTTAAGAGAGTTTATTGCCTCAGACCTGAGAACCCGATTTTCCAATAATTTTAATTTTTCCAATAACTTTAAAACAGCTCTAAACATAAATTAGGATGATATATATAATAATTTTTTTTCGTTAAATTATTTTTTGTCATGCTTTATATTTATTTTTATTTCCTTTCATTCCATATATACCTAATGGAGATGCACCCGACTTCATAAATTCGTGATATCTGCTAAAGATTTCTGGAACTATTCTTTTCAGAATTTTCAACTAATTGACTTTATATTTAAGGTGAGTACAGCATAAAATAATATAGAAATGTATTTTCTACTAGGAATATTTTCAAAAGCCAAAATATTCATTGTTATTTTTAACATTTAAAAAATACAATTTAAGGAATACATTTTTTTTCTTTGGTACTAATCAGCAGTAATTGAATACTTATTTGTTTCCTTACAAATTATTTATATTATTTTAATATTACTATTATTATTTCAGTCATATTGATGTTTCAATTATTTATTTAACATTTAAAAATGTATATTTTAAGGAATGCAAATTTTGTTTTAGTGGTAATTAGCAATTCAATGTTTATTTCTTAAAATTTAAAACTTAATTATTTACGTTAGGGAATTCTAAAGTTACATTATGTAAGTTAATTGAATCGTTAATTGAAAAAAATGTAATATGAAAGATACCTACTTTTCATGAAGATAAATATTCCATCCACTAATTTTAATATGTTGCACCATTTAAATAAACATTTTACAGGCATTTTTTGTTTTTTTCAAGAAAAGCTTTCAACACTATAGTCATAATATTCTAGTAGTATAACTGAAACCAAATCACAGTGGATAAAAAAAAAAAAAAAAAAACTACAATCAACAGTTGATTGCAAATTTTTTATTATTATAGCATTATTATTATTTAAACTGTATTCATATGTTTTCATTCACACGTTTCATGTGATTTTCACTTTTACAGTATTAGAAAAGATAAATTATATGTGTTTCTTTTACATAATTTGTCATATTTAGTAAACTAAAGAATTTAAAGATTAAATCAGAATAAATCAAAAGTTTAAATCGGAAATATTCATTGTTGTTTAACATTTAAAAAATACATTTTAAGGGATACTTTTCTTTCTTTCTTTCTTTTCTTTTCTTTTCTTTTCTTTTCTTTTCTTTTCTTTCTTTCTTTCTTTCTTTCTTTATTTATTTGTAGTAATCAGCAGCAACTCAAACTTTTATTTGATTAAATAAAAACTTAATTATTTAAATTAATTGGAAATGCATATTAATTATTATTATCATTTCGGCTATATTGATGTTTCAGTTATTTTAATTATTTATTTAAGATTTTTAAATGTTCATTTTAAAGGATGCAATTTTTTTTTTTTTTTTTTTTTTTTTTTTTTTTTGGGGGGGGGGGGGGAGTAATCAACAGCAATTCTGTGTCTGTTTGTTTGTTTAAACACTTAATTATTTAAGTTAATTGTATCGTTAATTGATTGATAAATGTGCTAATCCACATACAAATGATACAGAAATTATTACATCAAAATTTAATAGAAAAGAACACACTTTTAATGCAGATAAATATACAATTCACTATTTTAATTTGTTGCCATCATTTCCATAAAAAATTTAAAGACAATTTTTTTTTTTTTTCAAGAAAAGTTTTCAACACCTTTTTCATAAATTTCTCGTATAACTGAAATCAAATCATTTTGGATGAAAAAAATACAAGTACATTCAATTTTCCTGCTTCAACGAGTTCTGTTTCAACAGTAGATTACAAATTTAATTTATTATTATTATTACTATTATTTAAGCAATATTGATATGTTTTCATACGCATGTTTCATATGAATTTAATTTTTATATTAGAAGAGTTAAATTATATTTGACTATTTTACATAATTTGTCGTATTTAGTAAAAAACAACATTTAAAGATTAAATCAGAAGAATGTCAAAAATTTGAACAATTATTTAAATTAATTGAAGATTAGTATTATCCAGCTATTTCAGATTCTTTGATGTTTCAATTATTTATTTAACATTTCAAATTGTATATTTTAAAGGATGCGATTTTTCGAGGGGTGATAATAAACAGCAGTTCATTATTTCTTTGTTTGATTAGAAACTTATTAAGTTAAAGACTACAATTACATTATTTAAGTTAATTGAATTGTAAATTAATGTAAAATAAAAATTATAAAATAAATGTGCTAATAAATATATAAATAATAAAGAAATTAATTTCATCACAAATTATAGGAACTAGCATACTTTTCATGATTGTAAATTTATTATAATTAATAATAATAATACTATTATTTAGGCTGTATAGCTATGTTTTCATTACCATGTTTCATTTGAGTTTCATTTTACATTATTAGAAGAACTAAATTAGATATGTTTCTTTTACATAATGTTTCTTTTACATAATTTGTCTTATTTAAAAAATTGCAACTTTTAAAGATTAAATTAGAATAATTTTAAAACTTTAAACCAAAAATTTTCATTCTTATTTCACATTTAAAAAATACATTGTAAGGGAGACTACCTTTTTTTTCTTTAGTAACCAGCAGTAATTCAATATTTATGTGTTTGATTACAAACTTAATTATTTAAATTAATTGATTATTATTATTATTATTATTATTATTTCAGCTACTTTGATGTTTAAATTATTTATTTAACATTTGAAAATGTATATTTTTAGTGTTGCAATTTTTTGGGGGTGGTAATCAACAGACATTCAATGTTTGTTTGTTTGATTAAACACTTAATTGTTTAAGTTAATTGAAGATTGAAGACTAAAGTTAGATTATTTAAGTTAATTAAATAGTTAATTCATTGATAAATGTGCTAATCAACATATAAATTATAAAGAAATAATTACATTGCAATTTAATAAGAAAGAACAAACTTTTCATGCTGATAAATATTCCATTCACTAATTTGAATTTGTTGCATCATTTCTATAAAAATTTCACAGACTATTTTTTTCATGAAAAGTTTTCAATACTTTTCTCATAAAATTCTAGTATATAACATAAACTAAATCACTGTGGATTGAAGAAACTGCTGAGCATTTAATTTACCAGCCGCACTGAGTTTTGTTTGAACAATTGATGGTAAATTTATTATTATTATTATTATTTAGTAACAGTAATATTTAAGAAATATTGATATGCTTTCATTCAAAAGTTACATTTGATTTTCATTTTTACATTATTAGAAGAGCTAAATTATCCGTGTTTCTTTTATATAATTTGTCATATTTATTATACTGTATAATTTAAAGATTAAAGAAGAATTATTTCAAAAGTTTGCATCGAAAATATTCATTGTTATTTAACATTAAAAAAAAAACATTTTAAGGAATACCTTATCTTATGAATCAGCAGTAGTTCAACATTTATTTGTTTTATTACAAACTTAATTAGTTAAATTAATATAATATTGTTCTTATTATTATTTTAGCAATATTGATGTTTCAATTATTTATTTAACGTTTAAAAATGTTTATTTTTGGCATGCATTTTTTTTTTTTTTTTTTTTTTGTGGTAACCAACAGCAATTAAATGTTTATTTTTTTAATGAAAAACTTATTTAGTTGAAGACTAAAGTTACATTATTTAATTTAATTTAATTGTTAATAGATTGATAAATGTGTTATCAACATATAAATCATGAAGACATTAATTACATCGTAATTTATAAGAAAGAACATACTTTTCATAGAGATTATTCCATTCACTACTTTTAATTTGTTGCTTCATTTCTACAAAAATTTTACAGACTATTTTTTTTTTCAAGAAAAACTTTGAACATCGTTTTATTTTAATAAAATTCTAAAATTACTAAAATTAAATCATAGTGGACTGAACGAACTGCAAAAGTATTTAATTTTCGTGCTCTACAGACTCTGTTTCAACAGGTGATTGTAAATTTATCATAGTTAACAATAATATTATTTAAGCTGTATAGTTATGTTTTCATTAATATGTTTTATTTGATCGTCTGTCATCAGATTTCACTTTTACGTTATTAGAAGAGCAGAATTACATGTGTTTCTTTTGCATAAGTTGTCATATTTAGAAAATTGCAACCTTTAAAGATTAAATCAGAATATTTAAAAAGTTTAAACCGACATTGTTATTTAATATTTAAAAAATATATTTTAAGGGCTACTTTTTTTTTCGTAGTAATCAACAGTAATTTAATATTTATTTGATTAATTACATAATTAATTATTTAAAATAATTAATTATTATTATTATTATTATTATCATTATTATTTCAACTATTTTGATGTTTCAATTATTTATTTAAATTTTAAAAATGTATATTTTAGGTATGCAATTTTTTTTTAAAATAACATATTTTGTATAGAGATAAATATTTCATTCACTCATTTTAATTTGTTGCATCATGCAAATTTTAGACTTTTTTTTTTTTTTTTTTTTTTTTTTCAAGAAAAGCTTTGATTACCTTTTTCATAAAATTCTATTATAACTGAAACCAAATTATAGTGGATTGAAGAAACTACTGAGCATTTAATTTTCCTGTTACACTGAGTTCTGTTTCAATGGTTGAATATTTATTATTATTATAACATTATTATTATTTAAGCTGTATTGATAAGTTTTCATTCACATGTTTCATTTGATTTTTTACTTTTACAGTATTATAAAAGCTAAATTATTATATGTATTTCTTTTACATAATTTTTCATATTTAGTAAACTGCAAAATGTAAAGATTGAATGAGATTAAATAAAAAGTTTAAATCGAAAATATTCATTGTTTTTTAACATTTAAAAAATACATTTTAAAGGATACTTTATTAATTTATTTATTTATTTATTTTTGTAGTAATCAGCAGTAATTTAAACTTTATTTTGTTTGAATACAAACTTAATTATTTAAATTAATTGAAGATGCATAATAATTTTTATTATCATTTTAACTATATTGATGTTTCGATTATTTTAATTATTAAGTTAAGATTTTAAAATGTTTATTTGAAAGGATGCAATTTCTTTTGGGGTGGTAATCAACAGCAATTTAATTGCCTGTTTGTTTAAATACATAAATTATTAAGTTAATTGATTGATAAATCTGCTAATCAGCATAGGAATGATAAAGAAATAATTACATTAGAATTTAATAGAAAAGAACATACTTTTCATACAGAAAAATATTCCATTCACTAATTTTAATTTGTTGCATCATTCCTATAAAAATTTTACAGATTTTTTTTTTTTTTTCCAGAAAAGTTTTAACACCTTTTCCATAAATTTCTTGTATAACTGAAATCAAATCATATAGTGGATTGGAGAAACTACAAGAGCATTTAATTTCCTTTCTCCAATGAGTTCTGTTTCAACAGTTGTTTGCAAATTTTATTTAATATTATTATTATTATTATTTAAGCAGTATTGATATGTTTTCATACACATGTTTCATTTGAGTTTAACGTTTATATTAGAAGAGCTAAATTATATGTGATTCTTTTACATAATTTGTCATATTTAGTAAATTATAACAGTTAAATATTAAATCTGAATAATGTCAAAAATTTAAACAATTATTTAAATTAATTGACTATTATTATTACTACTATTTCAGCAATTTTGATGTTTCAATTATTTGTTTAACAGTCAAAAATATATATTTTAAGGGATGCAATTTTTGGAGGGTAAAATATATAAATAATAAAGAAATTAATTACATCGCAAATTATAGGAAATAGCATACTTTTTATGGAGATAATTATTCCATTAACTAATTTTAATTTCTTGCTTCATTTCTATAAAAGTGTTACAGAATTTTTTTTTTAAAGAAACATTTTCAATACCTTTTTCATAAAATTCTAGTAGTACTGAAACCAAATCATAGTGGATTGAAGGAACTACAAAATCATTTAATTTTCCTACTCCACAGTGTTCTGTTTCAATAATTGATTGTAAATTTGTTATAATTAGTGATGCAACAAATAATGGTTTGGCCGAATAACCGAATACCGATTATTCGGCCTAGCTATAGCCGAATTCGGCTTATTCGGCCGCCGAATAATGAACTCATTTTTGTCTAAAAACAAAATATAGTATGCACTATATGCACAATTATTGTATATTTCACAATTAAAATGTATTATTTTCTTTTTAAAAATTATTTATATGCAAATTTTTAATTTTTTTAAAGCATTATTTTATTCTGAAAAAATATTCGGCTATGTTCGGCCTAAATATTGCCTCAGTAATATAATTCGACCCCCCAAAAAAATTCTTAGCAAAAGTTCCTCATTGGGTACTGTCTAGTTACATTTTAATAGATATTATGTATATATGTTGTTACATTTTAAAATAATGACAAAATTTTAAAGATACTAGAAAACAAATTTCAACTTTCTGATGAAAGAAAATAAAAAATAAGAAATCTTACTATCTTAAGAAAAAAATCACTGATAGAAAAGAATATCCTCTAAAAGGGTGAAAAGAAATCAGTGTAGACTTTATAAAGTTCACAATTATCAAAAAAGTTATGTATTTATTTATTTATTTATTTTGCTATGTCAGTAGACAGCATTATTAAGAAGTGTATAATTAAAGTTTTCAGATTCAAAGGAAGGAAATATCTGTAAGGAAAAGCAAAATAGATATAAATATCAAAATAATGAATATGTAGTATCTTAGGTACTGTAATGTTACATTTTAATAGATATTATGTTTTCGCTGTTACATTTTAAAAGTACTAGACAGCATAAATTTCAATGCACAAAAATTGAGGTAAAACAATTGTTACATATTTTAATCATTCGCCATTAGCATGTTCAAGATTAACTTATATACAAATTAATGAGTTGAAAATTTCTAGGAAGAAATTAGTTCAAAGTGTGGCAACACACTGGAATAGTTCCTATTATATGCTAGAGAGATTACTGGAACAAAAAAATGCACATTCTCTACATACAACTAAATTTGTAGAAATAAATAATCTGACAACAAACCGGTGGAATATTTTAGAAAAATTGCTCATCTATTAAAACCATTTGAAGTAATAACAAAACAAATTGCCTCATCAAGATCATTAATTTCTGAAATCATCCCTATCCCGATAGTTATAACATTAAAATTATATTTATCTAAATCTGAAGATTTTTTTTGCTGTAGGCACCATGAAAGACACCGTTCTACAAAATTTGGAGAAGAATTTTGGATCGATTCAAGACAAGGAACACTATTCCATTGCAACTCTTTTGGACCCCAGATTTAAAGTGTTATTTTTCAACAAAGATGAAGCAAAGGATGTTGATGTAAAGTCCAAATTAATTGTTATAGTAAGACTAAGAAAGGCTAGTATAAAACCAGTAACAGAATCTGAACAATATATTTCCAACATAACCATTCCAGTTTCTCAAACTCAAATTTCAAATTCTTTGTGGGTATGCTTTAATGAAATTGCAAGCCAGTCACAGAGTGAAGCTTCTATAGAAAATTCCCCTCAATGTGAAGAAGTAAAATAAATTAGTAATTTTCTTTCTCAGTCACTACTAGAAAGACAATAGTGTCCTTTGGAGTGGTGGGCGAAAAATTCAGAAAACTTTCTAAACCTTTCATATTTAGCCAAAAAATACCTTTCTTCACCAGGAAGTACCATATATAGTGAGCGATTATTTTCAGAATAATTTATCATTTATGAAAAAAAAGAAATAAGACTATAACCTGAAAATACTGAATTATTATTATTTCTGCATTGTAATCTACATTTATTAAAAACATTTTAACTTTAAATTTTAAGGTAAATATAAATTTAAACATTACAATGATGCATATAATAATTAAAGGAATTTAGTATATTTACATTTCTTTCATTATTTAATATTAGTAACACACTTTTAAAAATCACTTAAATTATATTTAACTTTTAAGTGTATTTTACTCCCCCCCCCCCAAAAAAAAAAAAAAAAAAAAAAAACTCCTAAGTATTGCAGCATATACGATTTAAATATTTATGTCAGAGTTTCCCCCAGACAGTTTCAGAAGGGTGCTGCACCCTGCCTGCCCTTTGGTTTACCAAATAGCACCCTTCTTGCCCCTCATAAAAATAATTAGCACCCTTCTTGGCCCTCAGTAAAAAAAGTGCCCTTTCTCCTTTTTGCATTAAAAAATTTGCTTTCATAATAAAAACTGACTCAATGTTGTCTTAAAAAGAGTGCCCTGACTTTTAAATATCAAAAGTGGTTTTAAAACCAAAATAATGCCTTTAACAATTAAAAAAAGTGCCCTTAAGAATTAGAAAAGTGCCCTTTTTCCACCAGCAGCACCCTGCCCTTTTTTAAAGCTGGGGAAACTCTGTTTATGTTATACATGCAATACATCTATATCTAACCTATCGTATATGTTTATGTTCTTTATGGGTATAATTAAAATATCATTGAAACCATTTTTTTTTTTTTTTTTTTTTATGTAAGAAGGGATAAATATTAAACTTCCCATTATGCTTAAAAAATTTAGAATTTGCTTGTATGGCTCTGTTAGGACAATTTTGAATAGATTAATTTTAAATTTAACAGATTGATTACCTTAGCTTATTACAGATACTATTTGTACTTATTGATATAGCATAAAAGTTTTAACATGATTCCTAAATTACCCTCTTAAACAAAATGGGAAGGTAAAACCCATTCAGGGTATGAAAATTAAGGGTGGGAAAAGTGTTAGTTAATTTCAAATAAAATTTTTATTATACATGATGACTATAAAGTGTCAAATTAAAAAATTTTACTGTGCAAATATAAAAACATTCCTTACATTCACATTTTTCCACACATTTAAATTACATTCCATCCATTATTCGGCCTCGGCCGAATAATGGATGAAATGTAATGTAAATGTGTCCATTATACATTACCCAACTTATTCGGCACAAAAATATAAACACGGCACACAAATCGGCACAAAATACAAAATTATTCGGCCTTGGCCGAATAATGGACTTGATATTCGGCCGAAGCCGAATATTCGGCATATAGGCCGAATGGGCCGAATATTCGGCTTCGGCCGAATAATCGTTGCATCTCTAGTTATAATTAATAATAATAATACTATTATTTAAGCTGTATTGGTATGTTTTCATTAACATGTTTCATTATTTTCATTATTAGAACTAAATTACATGTTTTTCTTTTACATAATTTGTCATATTTAGAAAATTGAAACTTAAGATTAAATTAGAATCATTTTAAAAGTTTAAACCGAAAATGTTCATTCTTATTTCATATTTAAAAGTTTAAACTGAAAATGGTCATTGTTATTTCACATTTAAAAATTACATTGCGAGAGATACTTTTTTCCCTCTTGTAGAAATCAGCAGTATCTCAATATTTATGCGTTTGATTACAAACTTAATTATTTAAATTATTTAATTATTTTGATTATTTCAGCTATTTTGATGTTTCAATTATTTATTTAACATTTAAAAATGTATAATTTAAGGGTGGCAATTTTTTGGGGATGGTAATCAACAGCAATTCAACGTTTATTTATTTTTTATTAAACACTTAATTGTTTAAGTTAATTGAAGATTGAAGACTAAAGTTAGATTATTTAAGTTAACTGAATTGTTTTTGATTGATAAATGTGCTAATCAACATATAAATTATAAAGAAATAATTATATCACAGTTTAATATGAAAGAACATACTTTTCATTCAGATAAATATTCCATTCACTAATTTTAATTTGTTGCATCATTTCTATAAAAAAAATTACTGTGGCAACTAAGTATCTTCAAAATAATAAAATTAAACTGTATTATATTGTGAATTTTGTTTTATAGCTTCAAATTACTATAAATGTTATCAATACATACTAGTTGACCCCCGCCCGGCGTTGCCAGGTCCCATGATAATAATAATAATAATAATAATAATAATAATAACAAGTTTTTATTATTTTATATCTTTAACACGATTTTGTATGAAATTATATTTTAAAATGAAAAGTTCATGAAAAAATATTCATATTTAGTGATAAAAGTGCTCATTTTCTTGTTTTTTACTTAGGGCAGTTTCGTAGTTTTAAAATAAAAAGTTCTTTTTGTCCGAACTCTTTGAAATATTTATTGGTGATAAATAAAAGGGTTTTACAGCACGTGAAAAGTTTCGTGAAAAAATATTGTCATCTAGTTGTAAAATAAATATTTTCGTCTCGCTTTTTTGCTTATTTGTTAGTTTTCGCGTCGACTCCTTGAATATAGCAATAAAAAAATGGTCTCATCTTCCGAACTCTCTGAAATTTGAATCAATTATAAATATAACTGTATTCAAGCTCTCTTTAAAAGTTTGCAAAAAAATATGCATATTTAATAGTGAAAACATGAGTTCTTTTTTTTAAAAAAGCTTTAGCTTTCAACCTCAGAGCAATAATATATTAGAAAGTGAGCTTTCAATGCATTGGTACGGCTTCATCCGTTTTCAATCAACTCTTTTCATTCCCCCTGGGCTAAACAAGTGAGGGTTAATCAATCAAGTTTCCCGTTTCTGAGAGTAGAAGCCTTCAAAAAAAGTTGAAGCATGCGCAAAGAGACGACTTTTGTGTGGAAAAGACAGTTTGGATTTGATAGAATGCGCTTTTCGTTTTAAATATAAATATATATATATATTTTAAATCCTACATATATTTTTATAGAATATTTATGTAAGTTTTTCTAGCGTTTTTTCTTAACTTTTTCTAAAATTTTCTTAATTTTTGACATTAAGTATGCAAAAGTATTAACAATGAGAAAGCAGTATACCACAGAAATAGGTGAAAGATGAACAAGTAAGTAAAATATTATACTATTTACTACATGGAATAGTACACATAAAAGTATTTTTTATGGAAAGCAGCAGTCAGTTGTTTATTGCATCTTGGAAATATATGTTGATGAAAGAGTACTTTTTTCTTTGTACTTTTTGTGTCTTCCTTTCCCAGAAAATGGCATATATTTTTTTTAATAATAATATTAAATGTGAAAAATCAATTCTTTTGTAAAGAAACACAATTATACATAACAGATTCTTAATATATTCATAACAGTTATTCGTAACAGATAACTACTTCCATAAATCACATGTTAATTTATGGGAAAATTAAAACAAGATTTTTGATTACCTAATCAGTTATTTAAATGTTGTTTTCATCATCAGATATCCCTTTTAGCGCCTGAGGATTTTCATGCATTTTCATATAAACAGTTATAATATCCATGATTATTAAATTTCATTTCCAGTTTAATGCAAAATTATCTTTTCATATCACTTCATCAGAGTTTCCCCCAGACAGTTTCAGAAGGGTGCTGCACCCTGCCTGCCCTTTGGTTTACAAAATAGCACCCTTCTTGCCCCTCATAAAACAATCAGCACCCTTCTTGCCCTCTCCAGTAAAATAATTAGCACCCTTTTTGCCCTCAGTAAAAAAAGTGCCCTTTCTCCTTTTTGCATTAAAAAAATTGCTTTCATGTGTCTTTCAATGTTGTCTTAAAAAGAGTGTTTTGACTTTGAAATATCAAAAGTGGCTTTAAAAATCAAAAGAATACATGTAACAATTAAAAAAATTGCACTTAAAAATCTTAAAAGTGCCCTCAAAAATCCAAAAAGGGCCCTTAAGAATAAAAAAAGTGCCCTTTTCTCACCAGCAGCAACCTGCCCCTTTTTCAACGTGGGGGAAACCCTGACTTCATCCTATACACCTTTAAAACATGTTTCTTCTAAAAATATTTTTATCTACAGCTGATTAAACTTGTTTGGGGGAAATAAGAAATTACTTTACAGCTGCTTAAAGGGTTGATGTCCAATAATTTTAGTTCTACTTTTTGAAAAATTATTATCCCAATTTTGCTATGCACTAATAAAATCGGGAATCTCAATTCAATATTTCCCAAATTTTCTTAAAAAAGTAATTCTCCATCATTTTCAAAATGTATTGTATTTTTAAAAATTATTTAAATTATAAGCACACAATTAAAAAAAAAAAATGCATTGCATTTGAAATCAGTGTCTACACCGGATGGTGAAAAAGCAATTTTAATAATTTTATTAATAAATGTGCAAATTAATACATTTCCCAGAAGGTTAGCATTTGTATTTTCATTAAAATTTTCCAAAATGATAATTATATATATGTATGTATATTTTTAACAGGAGCTGTATTAAAGAGAGTTCCAGAAACCTCTCAAGTGGATATTGAAAAGAGAATAGGAATCTTCTTGGTCACTGCAGCCGATAGAAAGGGAGGAAGAAAAAGAATAAATTAATTATTGAGATAAAATATTATTCTCTAAAAATAAAAATATCATTGGAATAAATTGTCAATGAGACTGATAGCTTAAAAATTTTCAACTTTGATTGTACATAACAAAAGTTGAACAATAAATTAAATATGTAAAAAGCTGCAATAAAAAGCATTCCTTTTAAAATTTAAAATAAATTCTGTTGAATATCTACATGTTTTAATTAACATATTCTACTTAAAAATATTTTTAAGTAGCATAATTAGCATTTTAATATATTTTTTCAATAAATATGCATACTTATGTAATAATTTTTATTACTATATATAAAGGAAATTTCAATAGGTGCAAAATAAGTTCACACAAATAATTGCCAGGGTCAAAACTAGGGGGGGGGGGGCATGTGCCCCGGGTGCCAGAACATAAAACAAAGGGCAAGCAAAATGAAGATTTGGTTTGTCATTTCATACAGGGAATTTATGAAATTTGGGTAAAAATATTTTGCAGCTTGAAAATCTAAAAAATAAAAGTGAGCCAAGTACATTAAAATTGACAAAAAATAAAAAGATTGTGGTAACTACCTTGGACACTAAAAACTAAGGAGAGGAAAATATGCAATTTAAAAATATTTTGTTTAATTCAACAATTACCTTTTTTACATCCAGATCCAGGGGCAAGTTCTGTCAGCTGTCTGGGACATACACTAAGAGGTGGAATACTCACACAATAAAATACATAATAAACTTCATTTTTTTTTTATCACTATTATAATTTTGAAAATTATAAAGAGGAAATGTTAGGTTCAGGAAAGTATAGTAGGACAATCAGTTTATTAATAGGAAATGTGGTAGAAGTGATAGTTTCATAAAACTTGTTGTATGAGAGATTGGTCCCAAAACCCAAGTATACCTACCGTGAGAAAAAAAAAAGGTAGTTTTGACAATGATAATTGCCACTTTCTAATTGACAATAACATATTTCTCAATATGTTTACATTGTTTCTGAAACTATTATCTGCACACTTTTTCTTTTTGGGTACAATCAATTTTTCAATAAAAAACAACCATTGTGTGTCACACACTATAACTGAAAACCTCAGAGTGAAGAATTATGCATGTTCAATCCGTAAGTGGTTCCCACTTAAAAAAGATTGAGAAATTCTGGCCTAATGAAGACTTAGCAATTTATAATCTACTTATAATAAAACCCAAGAATTGCAAAGTGTTGGTAACAATTTTGGGCAAAAACACTCCATCTAACCAACATTGTATATTTGTTAAACATAGGACATTAATACATTGTTAGTTAGATGGCTGTGTTTACTTGTGATTAATTCATTTTTGAGATTCATTGATTTAAAAAAATCTTCCATTGTTGCAGACAAAAGAAAAAATGAAACATATTTAGATACATTTTGCAAGATAAATTTATCCACATCTGCTTCATATTTATTGTGACATTACGAGAACATTATCCAATGGGTTCATATTATCCTTATGCTTATTGATGCTATTTTTTCACTCATATTAGATATAAAATATATTTTTATTTGAATACATGTTGGTTAAGCATCCTCAATTAAGGAAAAGAGACAGCCATCCTGAATATGGAAATAGAAAAAAGAAACCAAACAAAGAAATTATCAGTTCAAAACTTTAAAAATCTGTCTCATCTGTCCCCATTTTTACATAAAATTTGATTTACAAATGTGGTGTTAAAACCGCAGTGGCTCTTGCATTAATCGGGTTTTGAGCTGCAGATCATGACCCGTTTGAGGTCAGTTGAAATATTTGTAACAGTTATTTCAAATTTTAAGTGAAAACCACAATTTCTATATACCGTGCTAGGACGGGCATTTACACTAATTATGTAATAAAAATGAAAATTTATACAATTTAATTACAATCAACTGATTGGTAAATAATTCATACAAGTTGTATTTTTTTCCATCTAAATGAAAAAGTCTCCAAGGACTCGAAGTCAGAATCTTTTAGCATCAATTTTCAATGTTCAAATTCAGTTATTTAGACATCCATACTCCTCCCAGTTACTCCTCCATAGTTCGATAAAGTTCCTGTGATGTTTATATTTTGCCTTTATTTAGATAATATTCCACCAATATTGGTAGGAAATATTACCCAATATTGGGGTGTTTACATTTTGCCCTTATTTAGCCATTATTTGTTGCCTATATTGTGCCAATGTTGGTAAGAAATATTGCCCCAATATTGGGGTGTTTACATTCTGCCCTTATTTAGCCAATATTGCCTCAATGTTGGTAGGAAATATTGCCCCAATATTGGGGTGTTTACATTCTGCCCTTAATTAGCCAATATTGCGACAATGTTGGTAAGAAATATTGCCCCAATATTGGGGTGTTTACATTCTGCCATTATTTAGCCAATATAAGTAAGAAATATTGCGCCAATGTTGGTAAGAAATATTGCCCCAATATTGGGGTGTTTACATTCTGCCCTTATTTAGCCAATATTGCCTCAATGTTGGTAGGAAATATTGCCCCAATATTGGGGTGTTTACATTCTGCCCTTAATTAGCCAATATTGCGACAATGTTGGTAAGAAATATTGTCCCAATATTGGGGTGTTTACATTCTGCCATTATTTAGCCAATATAAGTAAGAAATATTGCGCCAATGTTGGTAAGAAATATTGCCCCAATATTGGGGTGTTTACATTCTGCCCTTATTTAGCCAATATTGCCTCAATGTTGGTAGGAAACATTGCCCCAATATTGGGGTGTTTACATTCTGCCATTATTTAGCCAATATAAGTAAGAAATATTGCGCCAATGTTGGTAAGAAATTTTGCCCCAATATTGGGGTGTTTACATTCTGCCCTTATTTAGCCAATATTGCCTCAATGTTGGTAGGAAATATTGCCCCAATATTGGGGTGTTTACATTCTGCCATTATTTAGCCAATATAAGTAAGAAATATTGCGCCAATGTTGGTAAGAAATATTGCCCCAATATTGGGGTGTTTACATTCTGCCCTTATTTAGCCAATATTGCCTCAATGTTGGTAGGAAATATTGCCCCAATATTGGGGTGTTTACATTCTGCCATTATTTAGTCAATATAAGTAAGAAATATTGCGCCAATGTTGGTAAGAAATATTGCCCCAATATTGGGGTGTTTACATTCTGCCCTTATTTAGCCAATATTGCCTCAATGTTGGTAGGAAATATTGCCCCAATATTGGGGTGTTTACATTCTGCCCTTAATTAGCCAATATTGCGAGAATGTTGGTAAGAAATATTGCCCCAATATTGGGGTGTTTACATTCTGCCATTATTTAGCCAATATAAGTAAGAAATATTGCGCCAATGTTGGTAAGAAATATTGCCCCAATATTGGGGTGTTTACATTCTGCCATTATTTAGCCAATATAAGTAAGAAATATTGCGCCAATGTTGGTAAGAAATATTGCCCCAATATTGGGGTGTTTACATTCTGCCCTTATTTAGCCAATATTGCCTCAATGTTGGTAGGAAATATTGCCCCAATATTGGGGTGTTTACATTCTGCCCTTAATTAGCCAATATTGCGAGAATATTGGTAAGAAATATTGCCCCAATATTGGGGTGTTTACATTCTGCCATTATTTAGCCAATATAAGTAAGAAATATTGCGCCAATGTTGGTAAGAAATATTGCCCCAATATTGGGGTGTTTACATTCTGCCATTATTTAGCCAATATAGGTAAGAAATATTGCGACAATGTTGGTAAGAAATATTGTCCCAATATTGGAGTGTTTACATTCTGCCCTTATTTAGCCAATATTGCGCCAGTGTTGGGAAGACATATTGCTCGATTATTGGGGTGTTTACATTCTGCCCTTATTCAGCCAATATTTCACAAATGCTGGTAGGAAATATTGCCCCAATATTGGGGTGTTTACATTCTGCCCTTATTTAGCCAATATTGCACAAATGCTGATAGGAAATATTGCCCCAATATTGGAGTGTTTACATTCTGCCCTTAATTAGCCAATATTTGTAGCCAAATTTAGGAAATATTAACCCAATATTGGGGTTTTTTACATTCTGCACTTATTTAGCCAATATTTTTAGCCAATATTGCCCCAATGTTGGTAGGAAATATCGCACCAATATTGGGGTGTTTACATTATGCCTTTATTTAGCCAATATTGTACAAATGCTGGTAGGAAATATTGCCCCATATTGGGGTGTTTACATTCTGTCCTTATTTAGCCAATATTACACCAAATTTTGCTCTTATTTAGCAAATATTTTTAGCTACTATCGATGTAACGGCAATGTTGGTAGGAAATATTGCCAGAAATGGATTAATACAAAATATGAAGACCACAATATTGGTATATTGGCTATAAATATTCGCTAAATAAGTGCAAAATATAAACATCCCAATATTGGGACACTCTTTCATGCCAATATTGTACCAATATTCTGCCAATTTATAACCAATATTGGCGGCTACAAATATTGGCTAAATGTTTTCAAAATGTAAACACCCCAATATTGGAGCAATATTTCATGCCAATATTTAACCAATATGCCAATATTGCCCCAAGATATAGCCAATATAGGCCCAATATTGGTTGGCTACTAGGGCTAGTAGCCAACCAATATTGGGCCTATATTGGCTATATCTTGGGGCAATATTGGCATATTGGTTAAATATTGGCATGAAATATTGCTCCAATATTGGGGTGTTTACATTTTGAAAACATTTAGCCAATATTTGTAGCCGCCAATATTGGTTATAAATTGGCAGAATATTGGTACAATATTGGCATGAAAGAGTGTCCCAATATTGGGATGTTTATATTTTGCACTTATTTAGCGAATATTTATAGCCAATATACCAATATTGTGGTCTTCATATTTTGTATTAATCCATTTCTGGCAATATTTCCTACCAACATTGCCGTTACATCGATAGTAGCTAAAAATATTTGCTAAATAAGAGCAAAATTTGGTGTAATATTGGCTAAATAAGGACAGAATGTAAACACCCCAATATGGGGCAATATTTCCTACCAGCATTTGTACAATATTGGCTAAATAAAGGCATAATGTAAACACCCCAATATTGGTGCGATATTTCCTACCAACATTGGGGCAATATTGGCTAAAAATATTGGCTAAATAAGTGCAGAATGTAAAAAACCCCAATATTGGGTTAATATTTCCTAAATTTGGCTACAAATATTGGCTAATTAAGGGCAGAATGTAAACACTCCAATATTGGGGCAATATTTCCTATCAGCATTTGTGCAATATTGGCTAAATAAGGGCAGAATGTAAACACCCCAATATTGGGGCAATATTTCCTACCAGCATTTGTGAAATATTGGCTGAATAAGGGCAGAATGTAAACACCCCAATAATCGAGCAATATGTCTTCCCAACACTGGCGCAATATTGGCTAAATAAGGGCAGAATGTAAACACTCCAATATTGGGACAATATTTCTTACCAACATTGTCGCAATATTTCTTACCTATATTGGCTAAATAATGGCAGAATGTAAACACCCCAATATTGGGGCAATATTTCTTACCAACATTGGCGCAATATTTCTTACTTATATTGGCTAAATAATGGCAGAATGTAAACACCCCAATATTGGGGCAATATTTCTTACCAATATTCTCGCAATATTGGCTAATTAAGGGCAGAATGTAAACACCCCAATATTGGGGCAATATTTCCTACCAACATTGAGGCAATATTGGCTAAATAAGGGCAGAATGTAAACACCCCAATATTGGGGCAATATTTCTTACCAACATTGGCGCAATATTTCTTACTTATATTGACTAAATAATGGCAGAATGTAAACACCCCAATATTGGGGCAATATTTCCTACCAACATTGAGGCAATATTGGCTAAATAAGGGCAGAATGTAAACACCCCAATATTGGGGCAATATTTCTTACCAACATTGGCGCAATATTTCTTACTTATATTGGCTAAATAATGGCAGAATGTAAACACCCCAATATTGGGGCAATATTTCCTACCAACATTGAGGCAATATTGGCTAAATAAGGGCAGAATGTAAACACCCCAATATTGGGGCAAAATTTCTTACCAACATTGGCGCAATATTTCTTACTTATATTGGCTAAATAATGGCAGAATGTAAACACCCCAATATTGGGGCAATGTTTCCTACCAACATTGAGGCAATATTGGCTAAATAAGGGCAGAATGTAAACACCCCAATATTGGGGCAATATTTCTTACCAACATTGGCGCAATATTTCTTACTTATATTGGCTAAATAATGGCAGAATGTAAACACCCCAATATTGGGACAATATTTCTTACCAACATTGTCGCAATATTGGCTAATTAAGGGCAGAATGTAAACACCCCAATATTGGGGCAATATTTCCTACCAACATTGAGGCAATATTGGCTAAATAAGGGCAGAATGTAAACACCCCAATATTGGGGCAATATTTCTTACCAACATTGGCGCAATATTTCTTACTTATATTGGCTAAATAATGGCAGAATGTAAACACCCCAATATTGGGGCAATATTTCTTACCAACATTGTCGCAATATTGGCTAATTAAGGGCAGAATGTAAACACCCCAATATTGGGGCAATATTTCCTACCAACATTGAGGCAATATTGGCTAAATAAGGGCAGAATGTAAACACCCCAATATTGGGGCAATATTTCTTACCAACATTGGCGCAATATTTCTTACTTATATTGGCTAAATAATGGCAGAATGTAAACACCCCAATATTGGGGCAATATTTCCTACCAACATTGAGGCAATATTGGCTAAATAAGGGCAGAATGTAAACACCCCAATATTGGGGCTATATTTCTTACCAACATTGGCGCAATATTTCTTACTTATATTGGCTAAATAATGGCAGAATGTAAACACCCCAATATTGGGGCAATATTTCCTACCAACATTGAGGCAATATTGGCTAAATAAGGGCAGAATGTAAACACCCCAATATTGGGGCAATATTTCTTACCAACATTGGGGCAATATTTCTTTCTTATATTGGCTAAATAATGGCAGAATGTAAACACCCCAATATTGGGGCAATATTTCTTACCAACATTAAATAATGGCAGAATGTAAACACCCCAATATTGGGGCAATATTTCTCTTACTTATATTGGCTAAATAATGGCAGAATGTAAACACCCCAATATTAGGGCAATATTTCTTACCAACATTGTCGCAATATTGGCTAAATAAGGGCAGAATGTAAACACGCCAATATTGGGGCAATATTTCTTACCAACATTGGCGCAATATTTCTTACTTATATTGGTTAAATAATGGCAGAATGTAAACACCCCAATATTGGGGCAATATTTCTTACCAACATTGGCACAATATAGGCAACAAATAATGGCTAAATAAGGGCAAAATGTAAACACCCCAATATTGGGTAATATTTCCTACCAATATTGGTGGAATATTATCTAAATAAAGGCAAAATATAAACATCACAGGAACTTTATCGAACTATGGAGGAGTAACTGGGAGGAGTATGGATGTCTAAATAACTGAATTTGAACATTGAAAATTGATGCTAAAAGATTCTGACTTCGAGTCCTTGGAGACTTTTTCATTTAGATGGAAAAAAATACAACTTGTATGAATTATTTACCAATCAGTTGATTGTAATTAAATTGTATAAATTTTCATTTTTATTACATAATTAGTGTAAATGCCCGTCCTAGCACGGTATATAGAAATTGTGGTTTTCACTTAAAATTTGAAATAACTGTTACAAATATTTCAACTGACCTCAAACGGGTCATGATCTGCAGCTCAAAACCCGATTAATGCAAGAGCCACTGCGGTTTTAACACCACATTTGTAAATCAAATTTTATGTAAAAATGGGGACAGATGAGACAGATTTTTAAAGTTTTGAACTGATAATTTCTTTGTTTGGTTTCTTTTTTCTATTTCCATATTCAGGATGGCTGTCTCTTTTCCTTAATTGAGGATGCTTAACCAACATGTATTCAAATAAAAATATATTTTATATCTAATATGAGTGAAAAAATAGCATCAATAAGCATAAGGATAATATGAACCCATTGGATAATGTTCTCGTAATGTCACAATAAATATGAAGCAGATGTGGATAAATTTATCTTGCAAAATGTATCTAAATATGTTTCATTTTTTCTTTTGTCTGCAACAATGGAAGATTTTTTTAAATCAATGAATCTCAAAAATGAATTAATCACAAGTAAACACAGCCATCTAACTAACAATGTATTAATGTCCTATGTTTAACAAATATACAATGTTGGTTAGATGGAGTGTTTTTGCCCAAAATTGTTACCAACACTTTGCAATTCTTGGGTTTTATTATAAGTAGATTATAAATTGCTAAGTCTTCATTAGGCCAGAATTTCTCAATCTTTTTTAAGTGGGAACCACTTACGGATTGAACATGCATAATTCTTCACTCTGAGGTTTTCAGTTATAGTGTGTGACACACAATGGTTGTTTTTTATTGAAAAATTGATTGTACCCAAAAAGAAAAAGTGTGCAGATAATAGTTTCAGAAACAATGTAAACATATTGAGAAATATGTTATTGTCAATTAGAAAGTGGCAATTATCATTGTCAAAACTACCTTTTTTTTTTCTCACGGTAGGTATACTTGGGTTTTGGGACCAATCTCTCATACAACAAGTTTTATGAAACTATCACTTCTACCACATTTCCTATTAATAAACTGATTGTCCTACTATACTTTCCTGAACCTAACATTTCCTCTTTATAATTTTCAAAATTATAATAGTGATAAAAAAAAAATGAAGTTTATTATGTATTTTATTGTGTGAGTATTCCACCTCTTAGTGTATGTCCCAGACAGCTGACAGAACTTGCCCCTGGATCTGGATGTAAAAAAGGTAATTGTTGAATTAAACAAAATATTTTTAAATTGCATATTTTCCTCTCCTTAGTTTTTAGTGTCCAAGGTAGTTACCACAATCTTTTTATTTTTTGTCAATTTTAATGTACTTGGCTCACTTTTATTTTTTAGATTTTCAAGCTGCAAAATATTTTTACCCAAATTTCATAAATTCCCTGTATGAAATGACAAACCAAATCTTCATTTTGCTTGCCCTTTGTTTTATGTTCTGGCACCCGGGGCACATGCCCCCCCCCCCTAGTTTTGACCCTGGCAATTATTTGTGTGAACTTATTTTGCACCTATTGAAATTTCCTTTATATATAGTAATAAAAATTATTACATAAGTATGCATATTTATTGAAAAAATATATTAAAATGCTAATTATGCTACTTAAAAATATTTTTAAGTAGAATATGTTAATTAAAACATGTAGATATTCAACAGAATTTATTTTAAATTTTAAAAGGAATGCTTTTTATTGCAGCTTTTTACATATTTAATTTATTGTTCAACTTTTGTTATGTACAATCAAAGTTGAAAATTTTTAAGCTATCAGTCTCATTGACAATTTATTCCAATGATATTTTTATTTTTAGAGAATAATATTTTATCTCAATAATTAATTTATTCTTTTTCTTCCTCCCTTTCTATCGGCTGCAGTGACCAAGAAGATTCCTATTCTCTTTTCAATATCCACTTGAGAGGTTTCTGGAACTCTCTTTAATACAGCTCCTGTTAAAAATATACATACATATATATAATTATCATTTTGGAAAATTTTAATGAAAATACAAATGCTAACCTTCTGGGAAATGTATTAATTTGCACATTTATTAATAAAATTATTAAAATTGCTTTTTCACCATCCGGTGTAGACACTGATTTCAAATGCAATGCATTTTTTTTTTTTAATTGTGTGCTTATAATTTAAATAATTTTTAAAAATACAATACATTTTGAAAATGATGGAGAATTACTTTTTTAAGAAAATTTGGGAAATATTGAATTGAGATTCCCGATTTTATTAGTGCATAGCAAAATTGGGATAATAATTTTTCAAAAAGTAGAACTAAAATTATTGGACATCAACCCTTTAAGCAGCTGTAAAGTAATTTCTTATTTCCCCCAAACAAGTTTAATCAGCTGTAGATAAAAATATTTTTAGAAGAAACATGTTTTAAAGGTGTATAGGATGAAGTCAGGGTTTCCCCCACGTTGAAAAAGGGGCAGGTTGCTGCTGGTGAGAAAAGGGCACTTTTTTTATTCTTAAGGGCCCTTTTTGGATTTTTGAGGGCACTTTTAAGATTTTTAAGTGCAATTTTTTTAATTGTTACATGTATTCTTTTGATTTTTAAAGCCACTTTTGATATTTCAAAGTCAAAACACTCTTTTTAAGACAACATTGAAAGACACATGAAAGCAATTTTTTTAATGCAAAAAGGAGAAAGGGCACTTTTTTTACTGAGGGCAAAAAGGGTGCTAATTATTTTACTGGAGAGGGCAAGAAGGGTGCTGATTGTTTTATGAGGGGCAAGAAGGGTGCTATTTTGTAAACCAAAGGGCAGGCAGGGTGCAGCACCCTTCTGAAACTGTCTGGGGGAAACTCTGATGAAGTGATATGAAAAGATAATTTTGCATTAAACTGGAAATGAAATTTAATAATCATGGATATTATAACTGTTTATATGAAAATGCATGAAAATCCTCAGGCGCTAAAAGGGATATCTGATGATGAAAACAACATTTAAATAACTGATTAGGTAATCAAAAATCTTGTTTTAATTTTCCCATAAATTAACATGTGATTTATGGAAGTAGTTATCTGTTACGAATAACTGTTATGAATATATTAAGAATCTGTTATGTATAATTGTGTTTCTTTACAAAAGAATTGATTTTTCACATTTAATATTATTATTAAAAAAAATATATGCCATTTTCTGGGAAAGGAAGACACAAAAAGTACAAAGAAAAAAGTACTCTTTCATCAACATATATTTCCAAGATGCAATAAACAACTGACTGCTGCTTTCCATAAAAAATACTTTTATGTGTACTATTCCATGTAGTAAATAGTATAATATTTTACTTACTTGTTCATCTTTCACCTATTTCTGTGGTATACTGCTTTCTCATTGTTAATACTTTTGCATACTTAATGTCAAAAATTAAGAAAATTTTAGAAAAAGTTAAGAAAAAACGCTAGAAAAACTTACATAAATATTCTATAAAAATATATGTAGGATTTAAAATATATATATATATTTATATTTAAAACGAAAAGCGCATTCTATCAAATCCAAACTGTCTTTTCCACACAAAAGTCGTCTCTTTGCGCATGCTTCAACTTTTTTTGAAGGCTTCTACTCTCAGAAACGGGAAACTTGATTGATTAACCCTCACTTGTTTAGCCCAGGGGGAATGAAAAGAGTTGATTGAAAACGGATGAAGCCGTACCAATGCATTGAAAGCTCACTTTCTAATATATTATTGCTCTGAGGTTGAAAGCTAAAGCTTTTTTAAAAAAAAGAACTCATGTTTTCACTATTAAATATGCATATTTTTTTGCAAACTTTTAAAGAGAGCTTGAATACAGTTATATTTATAATTGATTCAAATTTCAGAGAGTTCGGAAGATGAGACCATTTTTTTATTGCTATATTCAAGGAGTCGACGCGAAAACTAACAAATAAGCAAAAAAGCGAGACGAAAATATTTATTTTACAACTAGATGACAATATTTTTTCACGAAACTTTTCACGTGCTGTAAAACCCTTTTATTTATCACCAATAAATATTTCAAAGAGTTCGGACAAAAAGAACTTTTTATTTTAAAACTACGAAACTGCCCTAAGTAAAAAACAAGAAAATGAGCACTTTTATCACTAAATATGAATATTTTTTCATGAACTTTTCATTTTAAAATATAATTTCATACAAAATCGTGTTAAAGATATAAAATAATAAAAACTTGTTATTATTATTATTATTATTATTATTATTATTATCATGGGACCTGGCAACGCCGGGCGGGGGTCAACTAGTATGTATTGATAACATTTATAGTAATTTGAAGCTATAAAACAAAATTCACAATATAATACAGTTTAATTTTATTATTTTGAAGATACTTAGTTGCCACAGTAATTTTTTTTATAGAAATGATGCAACAAATTAAAATTAGTGAATGGAATATTTATCTGAATGAAAAGTATGTTCTTTCATATTAAACTGTGATATAATTATTTCTTTATAATTTATATGTTGATTAGCACATTTATCAATCAAAAACAATTCAGTTAACTTAAATAATCTAACTTTAGTCTTCAATCTTCAATTAACTTAAACAATTAAGTGTTTAATAAAAAATAAATAAACGTTGAATTGCTGTTGATTACCATCCCCAAAAAATTGCCACCCTTAAATTATACATTTTTAAATGTTAAATAAATAATTGAAACATCAAAATAGCTGAAATAATCAAAATAATTAAATAATTTAAATAATTAAGTTTGTAATCAAACGCATAAATATTGAGATACTGCTGATTTCTACAAGAGGGAAAAAAGTATCTCTCGCAATGTAATTTTTAAATGTGAAATAACAATGACCATTTTCAGTTTAAACTTTTAAATATGAAATAAGAATGAACATTTTCGGTTTAAACTTTTAAAATGATTCTAATTTAATCTTAAGTTTCAATTTTCTAAATATGACAAATTATGTAAAAGAAAAACATGTAATTTAGTTCTAATAATGAAAATAATGAAACATGTTAATGAAAACATACCAATACAGCTTAAATAATAGTATTATTATTATTAATTATAACTAGAGATGCAACGATTATTCGGCCGAAGCCGAATATTCGGCCCATTCGGCCTATATGCCGAATATTCGGCTTCGGCCGAATATCAAGTCCATTATTCGGCCAAGGCCGAATAATTTTGTATTTTGTGCCGATTTGTGTGCCGTGTTTATATTTTTGTGCCGAATAAGTTGGGTAATGTATAATGGACACATTTACATTACATTTCATCCATTATTCGGCCGAGGCCGAATAATGGATGGAATGTAATTTAAATGTGTGGAAAAATGTGAATGTAAGGAATGTTTTTATATTTGCACAGTAAAATTTTTTAATTTGACACTTTATAGTCATCATGTATAATAAAAATTTTATTTGAAATTAACTAACACTTTTCCCACCCTTAATTTTCATACCCTGAATGGGTTTTACCTTCCCATTTTGTTTAAGAGGGTAATTTAGGAATCATGTTAAAACTTTTATGCTATATCAATAAGTACAAATAGTATCTGTAATAAGCTAAGGTAATCAATCTGTTAAATTTAAAATTAATCTATTCAAAATTGTCCTAACAGAGCCATACAAGCAAATTCTAAATTTTTTAAGCATAATGGGAAGTTTAATATTTATCCCTTCTTACATAAAAAAAAAAAAAAAAAAAAATGGTTTCAATGATATTTTAATTATACCCATAAAGAACATAAACATATACGATAGGTTAGATATAGATGTATTGCATGTATAACATAAACAGAGTTTCCCCAGCTTTAAAAAAGGGCAGGGTGCTGCTGGTGGAAAAAGGGCACTTTTCTAATTCTTAAGGGCACTTTTTTTAATTGTTAAAGGCATTATTTTGGTTTTAAAACCACTTTTGATATTTAAAAGTCAGGGCACTCTTTTTAAGACAACATTGAGTCAGTTTTTATTATGAAAGCAAATTTTTTAATGCAAAAAGGAGAAAGGGCACTTTTTTTACTGAGGGCCAAGAAGGGTGCTAATTATTTTTATGAGGGGCAAGAAGGGTGCTATTTGGTAAACCAAAGGGCAGGCAGGGTGCAGCACCCTTCTGAAACTGTCTGGGGGAAACTCTGACATAAATATTTAAATCGTATATGCTGCAATACTTAGGAGTTTTTTTTTTTTTTTTTTTTTTTTGGGGGGGGGGGAGTAAAATACACTTAAAAGTTAAATATAATTTAAGTGATTTTTAAAAGTGTGTTACTAATATTAAATAATGAAAGAAATGTAAATATACTAAATTCCTTTAATTATTATATGCATCATTGTAATGTTTAAATTTATATTTACCTTAAAATTTAAAGTTAAAATGTTTTTAATAAATGTAGATTACAATGCAGAAATAATAATAATTCAGTATTTTCAGGTTATAGTCTTATTTCTTTTTTTTCATAAATGATAAATTATTCTGAAAATAATCGCTCACTATATATGGTACTTCCTGGTGAAGAAAGGTATTTTTTGGCTAAATATGAAAGGTTTAGAAAGTTTTCTGAATTTTTCGCCCACCACTCCAAAGGACACTATTGTCTTTCTAGTAGTGACTGAGAAAGAAAATTACTAATTTATTTTACTTCTTCACATTGAGGGGAATTTTCTATAGAAGCTTCACTCTGTGACTGGCTTGCAATTTCATTAAAGCATACCCACAAAGAATTTGAAATTTGAGTTTGAGAAACTGGAATGGTTATGTTGGAAATATATTGTTCAGATTCTGTTACTGGTTTTATACTAGCCTTTCTTAGTCTTACTATAACAATTAATTTGGACTTTACATCAACATCCTTTGCTTCATCTTTGTTGAAAAATAACACTTTAAATCTGGGGTCCAAAAGAGTTGCAATGGAATAGTGTTCCTTGTCTTGAATCGATCCAAAATTCTTCTCCAAATTTTGTAGAACGGTGTCTTTCATGGTGCCTACAGCAAAAAAAATCTTCAGATTTAGATAAATATAATTTTAATGTTATAACTATCGGGATAGGGATGATTTCAGAAATTAATGATCTTGATGAGGCAATTTGTTTTGTTATTACTTCAAATGGTTTTAATAGATGAGCAATTTTTCTAAAATATTCCACCGGTTTGTTGTCAGATTATTTATTTCTACAAATTTAGTTGTATGTAGAGAATGTGCATTTTTTTGTTCCAGTAATCTCTCTAGCATATAATAGGAACTATTCCAGTGTGTTGCCACACTTTGAACTAATTTCTTCCTAGAAATTTTCAACTCATTAATTTGTATATAAGTTAATCTTGAACATGCTAATGGCGAATGATTAAAATATGTAACAATTGTTTTACCTCAATTTTTGTGCATTGAAATTTATGCTGTCTAGTACTTTTAAAATGTAACAGCGAAAACATAATATCTATTAAAATGTAACATTACAGTACCTAAGATACTACATATTCATTATTTTGATATTTATATCTATTTTGCTTTTCCTTACAGATATTTCCTTCCTTTGAATCTGAAAACTTTAATTATACACTTCTTAATAATGCTGTCTACTGACATAGCAAAATAAATAAATAAATAAATACATAACTTTTTTGATAATTGTGAACTTTATAAAGTCTACACTGATTTCTTTTCACCCTTTTAGAGGATATTCTTTTCTATCAGTGATTTTTTTCTTAAGATAGTAAGATTTCTTATTTTTTATTTTCTTTCATCAGAAAGTTGAAATTTGTTTTCTAGTATCTTTAAAATTTTGTCATTATTTTAAAATGTAACAACATATATACATAATATCTATTAAAATGTAACTAGACAGTACCCAATGAGGAACTTTTGCTAAGAATTTTTTTGGGGGGTCGAATTATATTACTGAGGCAATATTTAGGCCGAACATAGCCGAATATTTTTTCAGAATAAAATAATGCTTTAAAAAAATTAAAAATTTGCATATAAATAATTTTTAAAAAGAAAATAATACATTTTAATTGTGAAATATACAATAATTGTGCATATAGTGCATACTATATTTTGTTTTTAGACAAAAATGAGTTCATTATTCGGCGGCCGAATAAGCCGAATTCGGCTATAGCTAGGCCGAATAATCGGTATTCGGTTATTCGGCCAAACCATTATTTGTTGCATCACTAATTATAACAAATTTACAATCAATTATTGAAACAGAACACTGTGGAGTAGGAAAATTAAATGATTTTGTAGTTCCTTCAATCCACTATGATTTGGTTTCAGTACTACTAGAATTTTATGAAAAAGGTATTGAAAATGTTTCTTTAAAAAAAAAATTCTGTAACACTTTTATAGAAATGAAGCAAGAAATTAAAATTAGTTAATGGAATAATTATCTCCATAAAAAGTATGCTATTTCCTATAATTTGCGATGTAATTAATTTCTTTATTATTTATATATTTTACCCTCCAAAAATTGCATCCCTTAAAATATATATTTTTGACTGTTAAACAAATAATTGAAACATCAAAATTGCTGAAATAGTAGTAATAATAATAGTCAATTAATTTAAATAATTGTTTAAATTTTTGACATTATTCAGATTTAATATTTAACTGTTATAATTTACTAAATATGACAAATTATGTAAAAGAATCACATATAATTTAGCTCTTCTAATATAAACGTTAAACTCAAATGAAACATGTGTATGAAAACATATCAATACTGCTTAAATAATAATAATAATAATATTAAATAAAATTTGCAAACAACTGTTGAAACAGAACTCATTGGAGAAAGGAAATTAAATGCTCTTGTAGTTTCTCCAATCCACTATATGATTTGATTTCAGTTATACAAGAAATTTATGGAAAAGGTGTTAAAACTTTTCTGGAAAAAAAAAAAAAAATCTGTAAAATTTTTATAGGAATGATGCAACAAATTAAAATTAGTGAATGGAATATTTTTCTGTATGAAAAGTATGTTCTTTTCTATTAAATTCTAATGTAATTATTTCTTTATCATTCCTATGCTGATTAGCAGATTTATCAATCAATTAACTTAATAATTTATGTATTTAAACAAACAGGCAATTAAATTGCTGTTGATTACCACCCCAAAAGAAATTGCATCCTTTCAAATAAACATTTTAAAATCTTAACTTAATAATTAAAATAATCGAAACATCAATATAGTTAAAATGATAATAAAAATTATTATGCATCTTCAATTAATTTAAATAATTAAGTTTGTATTCAAACAAAATAAAGTTTAAATTACTGCTGATTACTACAAAAATAAATAAATAAATAAATTAATAAAGTATCCTTTAAAATGTATTTTTTAAATGTTAAAAAACAATGAATATTTTCGATTTAAACTTTTTATTTAATCTCATTCAATCTTTACATTTTGCAGTTTACTAAATATGAAAAATTATGTAAAAGAAATACATATAATAATTTAGCTTTTATAATACTGTAAAAGTAAAAAATCAAATGAAACATGTGAATGAAAACTTATCAATACAGCTTAAATAATAATAATGTTATAATAATAATAAATATTCAACCATTGAAACAGAACTCAGTGTAACAGGAAAATTAAATGCTCAGTAGTTTCTTCAATCCACTATAATTTGGTTTCAGTTATAATAGAATTTTATGAAAAAGGTAATCAAAGCTTTTCTTGAAAAAAAAAAAAAAAAAAAAAAAAAAGTCTAAAATTTGCATGATGCAACAAATTAAAATGAGTGAATGAAATATTTATCTCTATACAAAATATGTTATTTTAAAAAAAAATTGCATACCTAAAATATACATTTTTAAAATTTAAATAAATAATTGAAACATCAAAATAGTTGAAATAATAATGATAATAATAATAATAATAATAATTAATTATTTTAAATAATTAATTATGTAATTAATCAAATAAATATTAAATTACTGTTGATTACTACGAAAAAAAAAGTAGCCCTTAAAATATATTTTTTAAATATTAAATAACAATGTCGGTTTAAACTTTTTAAATATTCTGATTTAATCTTTAAAGGTTGCAATTTTCTAAATATGACAACTTATGCAAAAGAAACACATGTAATTCTGCTCTTCTAATAACGTAAAAGTGAAATCTGATGACAGACGATCAAATAAAACATATTAATGAAAACATAACTATACAGCTTAAATAATATTATTGTTAACTATGATAAATTTACAATCACCTGTTGAAACAGAGTCTGTAGAGCACGAAAATTAAATACTTTTGCAGTTCGTTCAGTCCACTATGATTTAATTTTAGTAATTTTAGAATTTTATTAAAATAAAACGATGTTCAAAGTTTTTCTTGAAAAAAAAAATAGTCTGTAAAATTTTTGTAGAAATGAAGCAACAAATTAAAAGTAGTGAATGGAATAATCTCTATGAAAAGTATGTTCTTTCTTATAAATTACGATGTAATTAATGTCTTCATGATTTATATGTTGATAACACATTTATCAATCTATTAACAATTAAATTAAATTAAATAATGTAACTTTAGTCTTCAACTAAATAAGTTTTTCATTAAAAAAATAAACATTTAATTGCTGTTGGTTACCACAAAAAAAAAAAAAAAAAAAAAATGCATGCCAAAAATAAACATTTTTAAACGTTAAATAAATAATTGAAACATCAATATTGCTAAAATAATAATAAGAACAATATTATATTAATTTAACTAATTAAGTTTGTAATAAAACAAATAAATGTTGAACTACTGCTGATTCATAAGATAAGGTATTCCTTAAAATGTTTTTTTTTTAATGTTAAATAACAATGAATATTTTCGATGCAAACTTTTGAAATAATTCTTCTTTAATCTTTAAATTATACAGTATAATAAATATGACAAATTATATAAAAGAAACACGGATAATTTAGCTCTTCTAATAATGTAAAAATGAAAATCAAATGTAACTTTTGAATGAAAGCATATCAATATTTCTTAAATATTACTGTTACTAAATAATAATAATAATAATAAATTTACCATCAATTGTTCAAACAAAACTCAGTGCGGCTGGTAAATTAAATGCTCAGCAGTTTCTTCAATCCACAGTGATTTAGTTTATGTTATATACTAGAATTTTATGAGAAAAGTATTGAAAACTTTTCATGAAAAAAATAGTCTGTGAAATTTTTATAGAAATGATGCAACAAATTCAAATTAGTGAATGGAATATTTATCAGCATGAAAAGTTTGTTCTTTCTTATTAAATTGCAATGTAATTATTTCTTTATAATTTATATGTTGATTAGCACATTTATCAATGAATTAACTATTTAATTAACTTAAATAATCTAACTTTAGTCTTCAATCTTCAATTAACTTAAACAATTAAGTGTTTAATCAAACAAACAAACATTGAATGTCTGTTGATTACCACCCCCAAAAAATTGCAACACTAAAAATATACATTTTCAAATGTTAAATAAATAATTTAAACATCAAAGTAGCTGAAATAATAATAATAATAATAATAATAATCAATTAATTTAAATAATTAAGTTTGTAATCAAACACATAAATATTGAATTACTGCTGGTTACTAAAGAAAAAAAAGGTAGTCTCCCTTACAATGTATTTTTTAAATGTGAAATAAGAATGAAAATTTTTGGTTTAAAGTTTTAAAATTATTCTAATTTAATCTTTAAAAGTTGCAATTTTTTAAATAAGACAAATTATGTAAAAGAAACATTATGTAAAAGAAACATATCTAATTTAGTTCTTCTAATAATGTAAAATGAAACTCAAATGAAACATGGTAATGAAAACATAGCTATACAGCCTAAATAATAGTATTATTATTATTAATTATAATAAATTTACAATCATGAAAAGTATGCTAGTTCCTATAATTTGTGATGAAATTAATTTCTTTATTATTTATATATTTATTAGCACATTTATTTTATAATTTTTATTTTACATTAATTTACAATTCAATTAACTTAAATAATGTAATTGTAGTCTTTAACTTAATAAGTTTCTAATCAAACAAAGAAATAATGAACTGCTGTTTATTATCACCCCTCGAAAAATCGCATCCTTTAAAATATACAATTTGAAATGTTAAATAAATAATTGAAACATCAAAGAATCTGAAATAGCTGGATAATACTAATCTTCAATTAATTTAAATAATTGTTCAAATTTTTGACATTCTTCTGATTTAATCTTTAAATGTTGTTTTTTACTAAATACGACAAATTATGTAAAATAGTCAAATATAATTTAACTCTTCTAATATAAAAATTAAATTCATATGAAACATGCGTATGAAAACATATCAATATTGCTTAAATAATAGTAATAATAATAATAAATTAAATTTGTAATCTACTGTTGAAACAGAACTCGTTGAAGCAGGAAAATTGAATGTACTTGTATTTTTTTCATCCAAAATGATTTGATTTCAGTTATACGAGAAATTTATGAAAAAGGTGTTGAAAACTTTTCTTGAAAAAAAAAAAAAATTGTCTTTAAATTTTTTATGGAAATGATGGCAACAAATTAAAATAGTGAATTGTATATTTATCTGCATTAAAAGTGTGTTCTTTTCTATTAAATTTTGATGTAATAATTTCTGTATCATTTGTATGTGGATTAGCACATTTATCAATCAATTAACGATACAATTAACTTAAATAATTAAGTGTTTAAACAAACAAACAGACACAGAATTGCTGTTGATTACTCCCCCCCCCCCCCCAAAAAAAAAAAAAAAAAAAAAAAAAAAAAAAAATTGCATCCTTTAAAATGAACATTTAAAAATCTTAAATAAATAATTAAAATAACTGAAACATCAATATAGCCGAAATGATAATAATAATTAATATGCATTTCCAATTAATTTAAATAATTAAGTTTTTATTTAATCAAATAAAAGTTTGAGTTGCTGCTGATTACTACAAATAAATAAAGAAAGAAAGAAAGAAAGAAAGAAAAGAAAAGAAAAGAAAAGAAAAGAAAAGAAAAGAAAGAAAGAAAGAAAAGTATCCCTTAAAATGTATTTTTTAAATGTTAAACAACAATGAATATTTCCGATTTAAACTTTTGATTTATTCTGATTTAATCTTTAAATTCTTTAGTTTACTAAATATGACAAATTATGTAAAAGAAACACATATAATTTATCTTTTCTAATACTGTAAAAGTGAAAATCACATGAAACGTGTGAATGAAAACATATGAATACAGTTTAAATAATAATAATGCTATAATAATAAAAAATTTGCAATCAACTGTTGATTGTAGTTTTTTTTTTTTTTTTTTTATCCACTGTGATTTGGTTTCAGTTATACTACTAGAATATTATGACTATAGTGTTGAAAGCTTTTCTTGAAAAAAACAAAAAATGCCTGTAAAATGTTTATTTAAATGGTGCAACATATTAAAATTAGTGGATGGAATATTTATCTTCATGAAAAGTAGGTATCTTTCATATTACATTTTTTTCAATTAACGATTCAATTAACTTACATAATGTAACTTTAGAATTCCCTAACGTAAATAATTAAGTTTTAAATTTTAAGAAATAAACATTGAATTGCTAATTACCACTAAAACAAAATTTGCATTCCTTAAAATATACATTTTTAAATGTTAAATAAATAATTGAAACATCAATATGACTGAAATAATAATAGTAATATTAAAATAATATAAATAATTTGTAAGGAAACAAATAAGTATTCAATTACTGCTGATTAGTACCAAAGAAAAAAAATGTATTCCTTAAATTGTATTTTTTAAATGTTAAAAATAACAATGAATATTTTGGCTTTTGAAAATATTCCTAGTAGAAAATACATTTCTATATTATTTTATGCTGTACTCACCTTAAATATAAAGTCAATTAGTTGAAAATTCTGAAAAGAATAGTTCCAGAAATCTTTAGCAGATATCACGAATTTATGAAGTCGGGTGCATCTCCATTAGGTATATATGGAATGAAAGGAAATAAAAATAAATATAAAGCATGACAAAAAATAATTTAACGAAAAAAAATTATTATATATATCATCCTAATTTATGTTTAGAGCTGTTTTAAAGTTATTGGAAAAATTAAAATTATTGGAAAATCGGGTTCTCAGGTCTGAGGCAATAAACTCTCTTAACAAACACTCTTTAAAAAATATATTTTCATTAATAGTTATAAATGTTGCATTCCAGTTATTATTATTATTATTATTATTATTATTATTACATTACTCTATCAGCAATATTTAACCGAAATCTCACAGTCATGTTTCCCATAATGAATCCAAAATATATGCAATAACAGAAATAAATCAAAACCCCCAAAATTTCAGTAATGGATATCCAACATGCATATAATGGACACTCTACAAAAAGTCACAGATAAATGTTTTTATAATTGTATTTAGAACCAGAACTTTATGAAAGCATACTAATGAAAGAATATAGTCATTTTCAGGTAACTTTAAGGATTAGATATCAGTAATAAATAAAATATTTATGAGAATAATTAAATGTTCAAGTTAATTATTAATGTCATTAACACACGACTAAATATTTTAATTTATATAGAAGATTTGATATACTGAATCCCAGATAGTTACATTTATCAAAATATTGAAATAATAGGAGGGGGGATCACAGAAAAATATCTTGGAGTATCAGATGAATCGTATTTCCTGCTACAATTCTTAAGTGTTAAGTTTCGCAAAACTACTTGTAGCAATTAATAATTAAAGTATGAAAGAAAGATGTTTTGAATATTGCTTAAAATGATTTCGAAATAGAACTGCAGAAATGACATTTGTGATGCCTGATTTTCACATTTACTATTTATACTTAATACCTATAGTATTTTGTTCATCAGAGATTAATAATCAGTCATTCAAGAAATGAAGTAGTAAATTTTTAACAACTCCTGTGGCTTAGAAAACTGCCTTTATTTGAATGAATAGGGTTTGATCAACACTCACTATAATCAGGGGGTGTTGGTTTAATCCCCATGAGCCCCTTTTCACCTAAGCTCTTTAACATTATGCTGTGCTTTATGATTGGTTTGATTGATAGCCGGATTAAAAAATATACTAGTGAGAGTTATGAGAAAAAAATCAAACTTAAATTTAAAAAATATTGATCACATGAATTATTAAAAGCAGCTATTTATAAAAACTGTGTTCTTATTACATTCTGTAAGTGCAATTTTAAAATTACATTTGATTACATAGTTATACAGTTGAATCAGAAAAGAAGATTTTATGCACTATCACCATTTTTGAAATGATGCGTTTAGTGATGACTGTATGGGATTTCCATTATTGAATATTGACTAATAAAGCGTACTCCAGTAATGGACACTGATCTTAAAACCTTTACAAGAGATAAAATTTTGTAAATTACCCTTAGTATATAAAATTTTAAGTTCTATATTAATATCCAAACAAAAACATGCAATTTTTGCAAGAAAATAAAAAATAGATTTATAAATTAAGCCCACCTTCTGCCATCCCAAAATGCACAACGAAAAATCCTTAATTATTTTTTCCTTAATGTTTAATTATTTTAAATAATTTTAAAAGAATAAATTTCTCTTTTTTTTTCGAAACCATAAAGAAATAGGAAATTTAATTAAATAAATTTGAAAACATTTCTGTAAAGCGCATTGTTCTCTTTATTTATGGAGCTTATAAAAAGTTTGTCTTTAATAGACTGAACCAAATGATTTAATGTAAATTTAGTATTGCAAATGATTTATTTGAAAAATAATTTTTTAAATGATCTATTATTATAGAATATTTAATAAAAAAAATCTCCTTGCACGTTAATTTAAAAAAAAAAAAAAAAAAAAAAAGATTTTTATTGATTTCTAAATTGTTATCAGTTTTCCTATTAATATATCTATCAAAAAGTAGTTACTCATAGTTTTCCTTCGTGGAAATTAGAATAGTAACAAACAGCTATTTTTTTTTAACATTTATGCAATTATAATAATGCTTACTTTTAAGACTGTTGTATACTTTCTTCCATAAGACAGTCTCTGCTCAGTGTCAATAATGCTGTTGAAGACGTGAGAACCGTCCGTCAACTCCGTATGAATGACTTCCGAGAAATAGCCTGCAATTGGAAACTAAACTTGGAAGTGGATTGTAGTTTGTAGTAGGAGGACGGACAACGGGGTCATCTTGTTCAAGGTCAGTTATTACTGCTGGTCGCGGGCAGTATTGGAATCAGTTGGAACCTCAGAGAGGAACTCTCCCCTCTTTTCCTTTATCTCGGATAAAATGTGAGGGACGTTTCGCGCTAATTTCGAAGGGTGAAAATATTTTATTTCTCTCGGTTGCAGAATAAGAAAAGAAAAAAAAAAATTTCAGCCAGTTTTTTTTCCCAAATAGTAAGAATAAAAATAAATTCCATGAATCAGTCACAAAATTACTATGAAAATTTTTTAAATGTTTGGATAATGTGTGTACATTTTAGAATAGGCAAGATTCTAGTTGTATTATTTTTTTTCAAACAATTTCAAGAATTATGTCTTCACTATCTGAAAGTTTTATGCTTGAATGCATTTTCAGAGAAAATGGGATAAAAAGAATCTCGAGAGGTAAAGTTTGAATTTACTTATTACGATCCTCTGGATATCGGAATTTTGTCCATTAATTAATAAACTGTGGTTATTCATGACAATTAATAATAAATATATAAATAACATAACTGGATTCGATTAATATTATTAATTTAATAATTAATATATTTATTAATAATATAAATACTAATATATTGAGTATTATTGCAGTTATTTTGTTATATTTACAAACAGAAAAATGACAACAGAAGTGAACTGAACAAGAAACTGAACAGAAAAATTTAAATGCCAAAATTGAAAGTAGAACAATTCCATCACAGTATATAGGTCGATACAAGGTAATTAGATTAGGAATCTTAAATAAAAAATAAATAACATACAGTGACATAAAAACTTGAGATATAAAACATTTCAAACAGGTAAAAAATTAATTTAAAAATGCTGAATATGACAGTTTAAAAAATCTTAAAAGCTACAAAGCGAAAACATGTCATTATATAATAATTCACTTATTAAACAAAATGGATAATCAAATGCACAAATTTAAAGATTTGCTGAAATGTGGAATTATGAAAATAAACGATTCATTCATAGGATTTCCTGTCACACAAGATACTTTTCCAGAATATTGAATAAAATTATCATAAATTTTATTCTTTCTGATAAAATGCAGTATGTTTAGAATAAGCGAGAATTAGCCATCGATTGCGTAGCGAGTGCTATGGTTAGCCAGCCACTATTTTAATTAATTACAGACACTATTCTAATTTCGTCGCTCCATCACCGTTTTATCTTTAGGTCTTTTGACATATCTTTGATACCACAGTAGGTTGTTTGTACTTTGTATACTGCTTTTCCTCGTCTTCTTTCAGTATAGTAGACGATGTGTGTGGCATGCCAGTGATAAAAAATATCAAGAAGTTATTTTTAAGGTTGAATTTGTTATACATTCGTAAAAGACTTAAAAATAAAAACCACTATGGTGTTTTAATCAAAATTAGTTTTAAAAACAGTTACAAAAAAATGTGACAGCAATACAGAGTACAGGGTAATGTATCATTCGAGTGTAATAACCTATGACATAGGGGAAGAGAGGGGCAAAGAGACCTCATGAAACTAAGATGATCAACTGGCATGCCCTCCTGAATTGAGAACAATTTTTATATAGGAAACCAAGATAAGCAATCCGCTTATTCAGTCAAAAATAAAGGGTGTCTCACTCCAAACTGAACGTGAATTTTCATACGTAACTTTAACAAAAAAGAAGATATTTTAGCGAAATTTTTGAATGACTAACTTTTTTTATACGAAATGTAATGACATCTCTGGAAGTTTAAAAGTGTATTATAATTCAGCCAGTGACAACGTACGTGCAGTTAAATTCTGAATTATGGAGCGTCTATTTGAATATTATTTAGAAGCAAATTGTAGTTACTTACAGCACTTCTGCTGAGGACATCACATTTCACATAAAGAAAAATTAGCATTTAGAATATTTCGCTAAAATATGTTAATTTATTTTACATTTATCGACCGAAATACAAGATCCACTTGAAGTGAGACACGCTGTATTTTTTACTAAATAAGCAGATTCCAACCCTAGTGTTCTGTATGAAATTTTTTCATAATTTTTGGTGCTATCGCCTCTTTTAATTTGTAAAAACGCTTTCCATGTGAAAACCGACCCGACTTGAACCACTGGTCTAATAAAATCGGATCCGATTCTAAATCCATATTTTCGAATATTTGTTCGTATATAGAATGCATGAAATTGCAATTTTATTTATTTTTTAACTTTAGATGACAGTTGCCGCACAAATGAAGATAGAAGACCCAATCTTGGACACACACATTTATATCGTTATATATTATTATCATAAAATTATCCATTAAAATATACAATTTTATCGAATTATTCTTCTGATACGGTTGTATTTTCTCTTATCACAATCAATATCTGGAAAAATAACTAAAATGCAAATAATTAAAATATTTGGAAGTATCTATGCAACGTACTCTTTTCATTACAATCATAAATAATTTAAATCTCGGACAAGGGCACCGATAAAGGGAGAGAAAATTGAGTCTTGACCCCAATCCCCTTATCCGTCCTAGATTTTTGTACAGCTAATTTTTTTATCAATATAAATTAGTTGTAAGTTATAAAAATTTTAACAAATTTTAACTTAATCTTGTAAAAACACAGTATATAGTAAAAAAAAAAAAAAAAGCTAAGACAAAAGCATCAGCACCGGCAGAAAATTCCGTATTTGTCAGGTTTCCGTCTTAGCAGGTATAATTAAAGAGAATTCCTTTTCTCAAAACCATGATTTTTTCCTTTAAGCAGAATTCCGTTACAGATAGGTTCTGTTTTCATGCGTTATTAACAAATCCCAAGTAAAAGTTTTCTTTTTACAAAAAGGGAAAATACAGTAAAATTTGTTAAGACTAAACAGCATTTCATTTTAGCAGTTATAAATGTATGATTATTTTTCTACGAGACAATGACATTTTTCTGGATAAGGAAGGAATACGTTATACACTGGTTCCGTTTTCATATTACTGTACAAATAATTGTGCATGAACAAAGAAATCAGAAATTATAGACAGGTTTTTATAAAGCGTTCATGAGCCCCTATAGCTCACTACTAATTTAAATACTAAAATATATCAAATATCGTTTAAATATTTTTGTACAGATAAGATGTGAATGACACAGTGCAACTTTTTATTTCAAAATTCATTTGCCCGAAACTCCCATGACTCGCGTTGTATGCGCCCGAACTCGAAAATTCTATTGGAAGTCAAACAGAACACGACAAAATATATTTAGTCGACTCGTAAGAAGCCTAATAATTCTTTTAAACATCGTTAGAGAAAACTTTATTTATTATAAGTAAAATAAAAGATCAACATAATATTAATGTTTCAGGAGTTTCACTTAAAAGGCTACTTTCACTCATGCGAAAACACCCGCTCGCTAACGTTAATCCTATGAAATAGTTATTTTATAATATCTTGTTTGCATTTCCATATTTTCAAAAGATTATTTTTTGCATCGGATAGCTGAGGTCGATCGCTACGGAGGCGTTTTTTTATTCTTTAAATTTTTTATTCAGGTATTTTTTTATTAGCATACTTTCACTTAACCCTTTCAGGGGCAAGCACTTGTGTTCCTGTAATGTTGAATTCGCACCGGAATTTAGGAAAGAATTTAGTTTAAAATAAGGAAAAGCAACTTTTCAACTTTTTCCCGTCAATGTTAAAAAAGTAAAACTTAATTAAAAGTTTCTGGTTCGAATCGGATTAAAATTAGGTGGGATATAATATATCCCACCGCCCCTCAAACGGTTAAGGAGCCGGTTTCGAAAGTGAAAGTATAGTCATTAAAATAATCTGAAAACAAAATCGGAAAAGTAAAAAAGGGCCTGCGTAGCGATCAACCTCAGCTATTTAATGTAAAAAAAAAAAAAAATTTAAATATTTAAATGAGAACGAGATATTATAAAATAAATGTTCAACAGGATTAACATTAGCGAGCGGGTGTTTTCGCGTGAGTGAAATAGCCTCTTAATCTATTATTTAAAACTGAGAAACATTCTTAACAAGATTTAAAAATGTAACCGCGTGCCGGGGAACATCCCGGGCGGGGCGCTAAAGGTATGGTCTGTAATCCAGACCGATCTGCCCCGCTTAAGGCATTAAATCACTAATGTGCGCAATTAATAAACCTCAATAGTCAATACAAAGGAATGGCCTTGTTAAGCACACCATAAAAACAAAAACGCTAAGAATTTTACTACACGATCAGAAAGGGGGGGGGGGGACTCTGTCATTAATATACCCACGTCCACTTTGTTTGAATAATTTGACAAAATAATTACTATTGAATTCAAATGAATTAAGCTGTACAACGACTGAAAAACCCATGGAAGCTGTGGTGGCAAATGTATACAAAGTTAATTTTCAAATGGCGAATGTCTTTTGTTTTTTAAGAAAAATCGATAAGTTTGTTTTTGTTAAGGTATTGTTTTGAGAATTATCAGTTTCACGTAAAATTTCAGTATTTATTTTATTTTTATACATGTATAATGCTCTTGAATTCTTTGTACAAATATCCCCACCCCCTCCTCTTCCCAGCGTTCTGATAAAGATTCCAACTCTAATATCAGCTATTCTAAAACATAATATATAAATGTATATATAATACCTTTATATATTATACATATAATACCTCTGAAATCCAAATACGTTAAACAAGTTCTATCAACAAAATCTGACTATTTTCTTTCTTTCCTTTTTTATTTTTTTTAAATCGCGTTCTCATTCCGGTTAAAAAAGATAACAAACTGAAGGTCACTTTCACTTCAAATTCTCTGCAAATGTTTCTCATTCTTACAAAAAGAATGCTGGAGATTTTAAAATAGTAATTTGTCCCTCCAAAAATTACTTTAATGTTAAAGGTAGAATCCTGATTCAGCTAAAATCTCCCGCTGTGACCCCTACTAATCAACGGTAGATAATCAATGTGACAAGGTTGACAAGTAGGGTGAACGCTAAACATTGATCCCAAAAACTGATCTCCAAAATTACGCCATTTTTGAGCTGTTTATATATAAAAAAAAAAAGATTCTCCCTCAAAAACGATTTAATGACCGTTAATTACATTTAACGATGTCCGATTGACATTTCTAAAACCATTAACTGATAAAAGAGAAACAGTTTCTTATCAGTTATTTATGGCTCCCAATCTGTTATTATTTCCGGAAATTGTACTTTTTCAGCAAAAAAGCGTTACGTTCCTTTTAAAAAATAAGATACTTTAGCAAAACATACGTGAAATTTTCCCACAAAATTTCATATGTATGTGTGGATGATTGCGTGTATATTAAAATTTTCTCGCTTTTTCTGGTTCCCAAAGCTCTCACCTTTGTAAAATTAGGAATTTTTTTTATTTATTTATTGTTATATTACTATTTATTTGAACTCACAGTATTCTGTAAAATATTTGAAAAGTCGAGTGGAACCACTCCGGATTTTTTTAAGTAACTGTATTGAAGTATTGATTGTATTATGCATCTCTCAAAATTTCGCTTAGAAATTTATAATAGGTGTATAAGCTAACATTTTGGAGACAAACACAATTTTTTTTTCGCATGTTATATTTCTTAAAACTTTAATTGACCCGTTTATATCGCACTTATTTAATTGTACCGGGCAGACGCGATATAACGAGGAGTCACTGTATTCTTTAATCCGTGTCTTTAATTTCGAGTATTGAATATTTTGGCAAAATCTGAAAGTAACGAAGTAGTGACTACTTTTGAAAAGTAGTTTGTAGTCTCTACTTTTTAAATAAAGTAGTTGTAGTTAAAGTTAGCTACATTTCCGATAAAGTAGTTTTCATGACTTCAATTCATGATTTTTCCAAAAAAAAAGAAATCCTTTACAATACGTTACTTTGCCATGAGCACCGAACCCGATTATAGAAAACTCACAGCTTTTTTAAGCATGGCAGAAAGTGCGATCTAGTGAATTTATTAAAAAAAAATTATAATTTTTTTCTTTTTCTTTTTTTAAGATATAGCAGCAGGAATAGAGAAAAAAAATTATTTAAACTACCTTCAAGTTCAAGCAAGTACAAGAAAAAAAAAAAAAAAGGAAAGAAAAGAAATGAAAAAGAAAGAAAGAAAAACTGAATCTGGAAATTGTTCTAAACAAACAATTTTTAAAGGGGAAAAAAACGATTGCAAAGGACATTTTTTACATTCATTTCAGTTAATCTCTGTCTATTATCCATCCGTTCTCTAATATTCGTAAATATACTTTATTTGTATTTTCGTGTAATTGGTATATGATATTGAGGTCTAATATGGGACATTCTCAATTGAAAATGCAGCTTGTAGCATTTACAGATCGTAAACAGGGACACGCAAACAAATTCCGTAACATTATGGAATGTTTCCAGTATAACTTAATGATATTACACTACTTCAAACATAATAAATTTGATTTGCGTACTACAACATGCTTAAAGAACATGGTGTGTATAAGATTTATCGGTCATTTAAAAGGACAGAAAATAATTCGATTACAGTACTATCCAAGAGCGGTGATTGCTGCAAATAGGTTTTCAGCTGTGTGATGCTTTTTTAAACTTAACTAAATTATAGTATATTACGTAGTTTAAAAAAAAAAAAAAAAAAAAAAAAAAGAAAGAAAGAAAATCTGCAGCTTACAGCATATAGGCTGTACAAAAAAAAATTGTAGATATTGCCGTTTGTGGACGTGCGTTGCTTAAATGGTATTTTGAACTGTGTTATTTACTTTTCTGCTAAACTGTATTAGATTATTCTAAGAAATGTTTGTAAAATCTAAATAAACTCATATATATATTATGCTTGCTCTAAATAAATTGGACATATTACTGTCTATGGATGGTGATTGTCGGAAGTACGTTTTTAGCTATGCTATACGTCTTATAGCTGAAATAAATTTTAGCATATTGTCTCGTATATATAAATATTTATAGATCATACACAGGGCTACAGAAAACAATACGAATGTATTACGGTCGATGGACGGAAATTTCTGAAATTTAATTTTAAACAGTGTTATGCATTTTCTCGGAATTAAATTCTAGCATTGTGGTCCTGTATAAAAATATAAGGGTTGCACAAATAAATTTGAATACAAAACTGCATATGGGTGGTAAAACTTAAAATTGCTTTTTCAACTCTATTATGAGTTTTCTTCTTTCATCGTATCAAAAGATGAAATTGCGTTTAAATATTCTGGAAGTTTTGGAAATAGTTTCATCTGTGCGTGAAGCATGAATTTTTTTTCTTGTTCTTCAGTTACAACATTTTGCAGTTGTCTGATCTTAATGTTCATTCTTTTACGAAATATATTTATTCATATATACAATAGATTTATTGTTTATTAATAACTGTTTCTGTGAAAAGGAATTTTTTTTTAAAATATTTTAGTTAAAAGCAAAAATAGCATGAAGATTTTCATTGTATTCTGCCTTTTAGGTAGATTTCGTAAGAAATACTACCTATTACATTCTCCTCTAAGTTGGAATTTTTGAAAAAAATTTGCAGATCTACGCCGATCATGACTGCCAGAACCCCCCCCCCCCCCCCAGTTCAAAACTTTATCTATCTATCTATGTCACCTTTTTATGGACACGATAACGTCAATAATTCTGCACAAATCTCTTCCAAACGGATACATAAAATTAAGGGACATAAAATCACGGTCAAGTTCGTTAATGGGCAAAATCAAACCAAGGGGGGGGGAGGGAAATGGGGGCTTTTTGTGAAAACAGCAAAAACCATACTTTCTTAATTATGATACGTATCGAATCCGTTTAAAGTTATTATTACTTCTAGGAAAAGGGCCGAAAATTTATATATGACAGATTTTTCATATAATCAAAAATGGTCTCAAGAGGGGGGGGGGGAGGGGTTTTTAGAAGAAAAAAATTCATAACTTCGTCAATTTACAAGATATCAAATCCGCTTAAATTTAGTATAAATCCTCTTAATATTATCTAAAACTTTTATACTGACAAGTTTTTTTATAGAAAATAAATAAATAAATAAATAAATCCCTGTCGGCTCCGCCTGCAAAAAAGTTAGGTTTCGAAGTGGGCGGTTCCAACCACCGCATCATGGCAAAAAGGTCATTTCTTCCGCAATTCCCAACAAACAGGCGCCCCACGGTCTGCGTCTTCGAAATCTACCTGTGCCTGCAGGCCGAGCCGTCATGGATTTTTTTTTAAGTATAAGTGTTTGCTTTTAACAGCTATTTCTATAAATGGCATATACTGTATAGCCATTTTAAAAGCATCAGAATTTACATATTATTTATTATTTTTCTCCTCTCAGAGTATTTAGAATTTTTCTGTAAACATGTTTTCGCTATAATCACACAAATGGTTAACAGGTGCATATGGCATTTCTGAAACCATTTAACTGATCAAAGAAGGAGCTTTTTTTTGTCATTAATTATACTTAATGCTCGCGAACTGATAAAAATCGTTGAAATGTCTTCTGTACAGTATAAAGCATGCCATCCAGTTAATTATTGTACTGGAACCCTCAAGTGAAGTACGTGTTTCTAGTTCAAGAATGGCCGAAATTAGTTATATTAAAAGTGAGCATGGAGCTTTGCTTCTAAATTACGAAAATTACCTATTCCGATTTAATAGAAAGTATCAAAATACAGAATACTGGAGATGTGTGACAGACAAATGCAGAACGAGAGTTAATATATAGAAAACAACAATATTAAAAGTAAAATCAAATGTCAAATCATTCCAGAAAATCTATATAAAAAGTTTTCTTTTGAAATTTTCGATTTAATCGGAAAATAACACAATTTCTGATTTACAGCATTGACAGAAAATTGAGATATTGCAGACACTAAGGATTTCAAGAAAAATGTTTTGAATAGCTGTGGGAAAATAAATCATATTAATGAAACTGCATTGAATATTTATTTATTATCGTAAATTAAAAGATTCTTGACAAAGATAGTCAAGAATTCATTGAGTAGAGCAGTTTATTTTTTTTTTTAACATAAGACATAGCTGTTACTAATGATGCTTAAATTATAAATAATTTAAATTTTCTACAGAACGAACTGCAATTATTTACTTTAAATTAATTTCAGATGAAGTTTTATTATTTATATAGAATCCGATAATATTAGAGAAATCGAGACAAATGTACTTGAAACATGACAATTTTTTCTTCATTCTTTCATCAAGATACTACAAATTGTATAAAAATTTGTATTTAATAATTCAAAAGTATTAATAATATTTTTATTGGGTCTTTAAAGGGGGGGGGCAACCTTGAAAATGTGTAACATTAAAATAAACAAATTAAAATCAGTGTTTGATTTATATTTTTTTGTATTCATAAATTATCTGGATTCATCTTAACCTGTATGAGTAGGATTTAAATATGATCCAATTATCAACTAAATGTTACTAATTTTATATAGTTATAAAATATCAACAATGAGTAAAGTGTTCCTTATGGATTATTTTTCCCTCAACCCCTTCCATATTTCTCAAATATGTTAACTTTTTGTTATTATTTTTTTTTAATAAATGGGTATCTATATGAAACACAAGGAATATGAAACACAGCAATATTAAGGGCAAATATCAAGAAATGTTGTTCAATTTACGGAAAACTTATCTATAATTCTAAGTAATAATTGATATCAATGAAAATGAATACATATATATGTGTACTTTTAGGAGAATGGTTTTTATTAAGGCTGTTCTCAAATCCAAGCGAGATTCTTTCGGAAGCATTTTTAAATTTATTTTTATTCGCAAACATATCAAATTGGCAAGTGCTCTTATTAAAAAACTATGTAATCGAACTGTATTTTTTTTCAATTTTCGATAAAAGAAGAAGATTTTTCAGAAAATGCTGTCAAAGTTGTCATTTTGAACCGAATATCGGCACGTGACAGCGCAGGAATGAAAAATAAATCTACCGTCCTAAGACAATAATAGCTTATAACTCAAGATGTAATTCATTTATCGTAAAATTAAAAAACTGTTTGATTACAAACCTTATTAATAATCATACTTGCAAATATCATTATGCAAGTATGTAAAATAAGACATTAGGTATGTCAGAAGTTTCTCCTTGTTGAGCGGGGAAAATATTTTCTTGAGTAATAATTAATTTTAAATTATTTAGAAATTTTATGGAAAATTTGTAAAAAAATAATTTATTATTATTACTATAATTTTTTTACTATTATGTTTTTGGAAACCAAATTAAGCTGTTTTATGAAAAATTAACTTATCTTGTTGATAAAACTCATAATATTGTGTTTCAAGAACCAATAGGTAATGTTTAATAATATAAAGTTTTAAAAAGAAATATAATCCATATAGTTTTTAACATTTTCCAACATAGCTTAAAAGTATTTGCGCCTCCTCTTTGTCCCTCCGTCTTTTTGACAGTTTGTCCCCGCTCTAACTTTCGTAAATATACTTGAATTTCCACGATTTAGATATACGTTATCGAGGCTACATATTCCCTATTGATATTCAAAATGAAGTAGATAGTTATAGCTCGTTTACAGGGATAGACAAAAGTTTTCGTTTACATTATGGTCAGTGGGGAAAAAATCATTTGCAGTACATTTTAGTGATCTTATGAAACAGCAAATATGATGGAATTGGTATGTGTCCCTGAGGTGGGCTACAGTATACTTTCTATAGAGTATGAAGTAAGTAGCATATATGTAGTTCGTTTATAAAACTATGAACACTAATTGCTGGAAGTGCGTTTTCAGTTGTAGTACGTGTTTTTAAATGTAACTAAATTTTAACGCATTACGTGATAAATATAGGAATTCTATAGATCATATACAGAGCTTTACGAAAGAAATCATAAGCATTTCACTTTATGAGCAGAGCCCGATTAAGATTGTCCATTGCCCAAGGCCTAGCAGATTTTCAGGGTCCCCCTCTAACCAAAATAGTAGCTAGAAATGTTTTTTTGGAGTGTATATTCTGCAATTTTTCTGCATTTTATGAAAATGGCCATGAAACTCGGGTTAATATAAATTTTCTTTTGCTGCTTGATACTATAATACTTTAAATATTTCTTTAAAAAAGTTCCCCATAAAAATATTTGTCAACAGCATTTCTATTTAAACTGTTTGTAGAGAACAGAAAAGTACAGGCAAGGCATTTGTATCTATTTAGACGTATATCTGTTTCTGAGATATCGAAAATTGAAATAAAATTTCTTCTAGGAGAATTTTTTCCTAAATAATTTTACTCATTTTGGAGCATCCGTCTCCAATGGGCCCAAGGCCGTGGTCTACTTGGCCTGTGCGGTAATAAGGACCTGTTTATGGGAGTGAATTCCTAAAGCGTGTTTTTAACTGTGTTAGGCATTTCCAGCTAAAATATATTTTATTATTCTAAGAGATTCTTGTAGAATAGAAATAAATTCATATGGCTGCGTAAAAGAAATTTAGATATATTGCCACCTATGGATGGTAAGTGCTGTAAGTGCATTTTTAATTTTGAGTTTTCAAGCTGAATTTAATGTTAGTATATACTACGTGATGTGTATAAAGCGTATGAGATATAGACTCCATCAGCGCCTCCCCCCCCCCCCCCCCCCCACACACACACACACCACAAAAAAAAAAAAAAAAAAAAAAAAAAAATCATATTAACATCTATGGAAGGGTTTCCTGAAAATGCACTTTTAACCGGTTTGCACGTTGTTTAGCTCAACCAAATTTTGCTGCATTATTCATATACATTGTTGCTCTAAAGGATACTGATACATGAATGTAGTGTCATCATGTAGTATAAGTAGCATTTCCCTAGAAAAAACTTTTTTAGTTGTTTTAAACTTTTTCCAGCTCATTGAAATTTTAGTTTCATTATGTAGTATGTTTAAAGCTCTATAGATTATATACTGGGTTGCACAAAATGATTCTCATACATTATCTGCTATGGGTAACAATTCTTAAAAATGGATTTTTAACTGCGTTCTGTGTTTTAAATTGTTTATTTAGATGTATCATTGCATTGTATGAAAGAAGGAAATTTCTTAACAGTATTCAAATAATGTTGGAAAATGTTTCATAATCTATAACCGATGTACGAGTTTTCGTTCCAGTTTTTCTTCCCTTGAAATGGTGTAAAGAGGTACAGTTCAAATTTTTTGAAATTAAAGGACAATATAAATTTTTAAATTCTTAAGCTAAAATTATACTGTGTATCCTAAAATGAATCACAGCAAAATTTCTCAGACATTTCCAATCAGCACACTAGCTAGAGTTTTTTATTTTTTACAAACTTCCATCATTTGTTGCTATCCTGACTGAATGGCTTGAATGAAGGCTTTGAACATATTTATCTCAACCACTTCCCCACCATTTTAAAAATTCCTCGAAAGCCTAGGACTTTGACAAATTTTTATTTAAGGAGAGGGCTATAATTTTTTACAAAAATGTCTCGAGACTCCCCCCCCCCCTCCCCCAAGTTTTAAGCCCAGTTATGATATGCTAATACCGGTTTTTTTTATATATATATAAAGACAAATTTCCTTTCACAAAATAGCTTGAAAGTCGATTTTTGATCGATTATAACTCAAGATGGAATAAATTTATTGGTAACAGAAAATTAGCTATTTGATTCCAAATCACTTGCATTAGTTATGTCCGCAAATTTCATGCTTTTACTTATAAAAACGAAAACAGTGAACAAATCAGAAAATTTAGCTTTGTTAAGAGGGAAACATATTTGTAATAAATAAAACGTTATTTTATTTTATGTAATTGACTATATTTATGTTAAAAATTCTTAACTGCATTTTACTTCAAAAACAAAACAAACCAGTTTCAGCCTTTTTTTTATTCTTTATATAAATAGTTAGAGAAATTCGAAGTCCTTTTTACAGGAAGAACAAAAAAAAAAAAAAAAAGGAGAAAAGATCTATTTAATGGCTGTTCATTTCCTGTTTGCATTCACTAATCGGTTATGATTACGGGGGTCGGTTTCAATGATCACCGGTTTCAAGTAGTAAAGATTCTAAGCATCAAAATGGCGGTTTGGTTTTTTAAAACTAAAATAAATAGAAGGAAATTAGTTCCTTAGGGATATATTAAGTACTTGATTGATAATGATGGAGAGATTTACACCACAGGAGATTTTAGCTCAATCTGGGTAGAATCAATGTTAAACTACTATCAGAAATTAGACTTTTCTTATTCCTGTTGTCTTTCTTAAAATTTACATTTCAATATTTTTCTATTTTCGTATTTGTTATTATTTTATGTAAATTATTATTATATAACAGTTAGAATTGTAATATTAAATACATATTAAATAATTATTAAAGTATTAAAGTAGTATTGGAGCTATAAATGACATGTAAAAATATTTTTATGTATCTGGATTTTTTTCTGTTTCTTGGTTAGATCAAATGCAACGTTGGGATCTATTGGAAACTAGGGGGCTGCACTGATTTTTCTAGCCAAGTCAGGCTAGCAGTATATATATATATATATATATATATATATTTTTCTTTTTAAGCAGTTAAAAATTTGTATTCTTGTTCATTTCTTAAACGGAATCAAGAAGTTGCATATTTAATGAATTGAAAGTTATTTTATTTCATTAAATTGCAAAGTGATATTTAAAAAAAAATCTGATTTATTTTTCTTTGTCGAAATTCAATCAATTATTTTATTTAACCATCTCTTTTCTCTCATTTTAATTACATTAATATTATTTTTTAAGTGTCTTGAATTCTTTATTGTCATATAACTGTGCAAGTTATAGTTAATATTGTTATTTTATATTCGGCAACTGTGGACATAAGAAATAAAAAGAAATACCATACTTTAGAATTTTTCTATAAAAATGTTTCATAATCCTTTTTAAAATAATTTTGATTGTTGGATAATGGTTGATAATAACGTAAGTTTCTGCAGAAATTGTGCCAGGCCTTCCAATAAAAACTTTTGTCCGAGTCTGGTCGATTCTGGGTCTGGAAATTTCAGCATGGGCAAACCTCTAGAATCTACTGACTTTTCATTCCCTTGAATCTTGAAAAGAGATAACTATAATGGCTTTCTATGAATTAGTCTTTTTGAAAATAGAGGAAAAAATCCAAAATTCCAATAAATTTTCGTGGCTGAGAGGTTCTGCTCTCGAAGCTGGTAGACGGGAAGTGCTGGGTTCGATCCCCAATCGCGCCCGTCGGCCTAATCGTTCGGAGTTTTCGTGGTTTTCTTCGAGCCGTGGATTTATCCATGCGTAAATACGGGTTAGGTTCCCTTAGAAAGACCCCCACGAAGGGCACTCCCCCCGGGCCTATATCCCAAGTGTAGATAATTGGCCGTCAATAATCAACCCAACCCAATAAATTTTCAGTTATAAGCTCGAATATTTTTACAGTATCCGATGATTTATCCTTTAGGTTTATTCATTACTAAATTTCACATATTTACATTGAGTTATGCATTAAAATGGTAAATAATTTTGACTGTTATAAATAATAGAGCGCGAAAAACAGCTGTTACTTTTATATTCACAATGTCGGGGAACAAATCAAAATATTTTATTTAATTTTCACTAATATATTAGAAAACAAACAAGTTAATGTATGAAAAAAATGACTAAGAATTGACATGCCTGTGCCATATTTTACTTATTTATTTATTTATTTTAAAAGTAACATATAAAATTGTATTTTACTCTGTGAGAATACGCTTGCAGACAAATGTATAAGAAAAATGAAGCGAAAAAAAATACTTATTAATTTGAGGGCTACTTTTCCTTGAAGTAACATCTCCGTATAGCTCAGAATCCTTGTTAGGTTATCTGTGTGTAATCAAACAAAAAATATTCATCGAATGCTTATTTTGGAAATAAATATCAAATACTTATTTTATCTTTGTTATTATAAAACAACAAAATTATGCTCTAATCCAACTGAAATTTTAATTAGTTAAACGTAAATTTCTAACATTTCTTATAATAGAAGAATAATTAAGCCTTATGCGATAACCGCCGAATTTGATATTTGACATTAAAATTATTTTTTTACAAATTTACAATGTATGCTTAATAACTGACTACTATTCTTTTCAATGATTTCCTAATTTATGTAATATATAGCAAACATCCTGAATATAACATTAAAAATTATAACAAAATGCATAGATTAAAATATTTGACAAAATCTATCTATTTCCTAAAATATTGTTTTAGAAAACCTGGAACATTGATTCTTTTTTAAATTTCTGTAGTTTGTGTTTTATTTATTTATTTATTTAAACTGTGTTCTCCCTTCCCCACAAAGGCTTTTCTTGGTGAAAGTTAAAAAATATATAAGGAGTTTTGCTTCTATATAAGGTACCTACGTTTACAGTTTAAATAATCTATACACTGTAATGTCTTTATTTTTAATGCGCTGTGCACCCCCTTTTAATTTACATACATCGAAAGCACCTCCTTGAAAAATATAGAATTTTTTTAAAAGTTTTACTCAGTAAAATGTCAAATCTAGTGCTGATTTGTAAAGACTGAAAAATAATATCATAATTTTATGTTACTGTCTTTCCTATTCCCCACTCACATTCTTTACACTGAAAATGTCAAAGTCGTAAAAAATCTTCTCATTTAAAAGATTTTTGCCTTTGTTACTATTTCCCTTTAGTTAATATTTATTTATTTTTTGTTTTCCTTTCACGTTCCTCTTCCCCTCTCTCCCCTAAAGAAAGGCCCTTTTCGTAAAAGATAAAACAAAAAGCATAAGGAGCTTTGCTTATATATAAGGAATCCATGTAGTCAGGATAAAGAATCTATAGACTATATATATTTCTTTTCGCATGCTCTAGCCACAAAGGACCCCTCTTGAACAAATAAATTACTTATAAAAAAATTCCTCAGAAAAACGTCAAAATTGGGCGTTCATGTTCGAAATCTAAAAAAAAAATACCTGATATTTTTTCACCTCTGCGTCGCTTACTATGAAATGCCCGGTAATGAACATTATTTACATTTAAAAAAAACCTCTGTTCGTCTTTACCTGATACCTTTTTACATCTTCATAGTTAGGATTTTAATTATTTTTAATTTCCCTCTCCCCCGACTCACCCAAAAGCTATGCTTAAAGAAAAATAAAAGTATACGGAGCTTAGCTCATAAGTAAGATGGTGATCGGAAAAAAAGGTGACAGGAAAAAAGTGGCAGAAAAAACAGGAGCGGAAAAAAGCAACCGGAAAAAAAAGTGACAAGGAATTGATAAATATTAAACTTATTGATAAATAAGTGTTAAAAACTAACGAGGTACCAAATGTCGGATTTATATCACTTCTGTAGGTGAATATTTGCTGTAAATATTTGTGAATTCTATTAGCAATAGTGTAAAAAAGTGGGAAAATCAGCGTACTAGGGTGTTTGTATTCCCCACTACGAGTATTCTCGTATGCAAATATTCACACCAATTTTCAATATTCGCATTCGTAGACATTGACGAAAAACATTCGTATTCGCGTTCGTGAATGTCTTAAATCAAGTAGTGATTAAAACGAGTATTCTCGTATGCGAATATTCACACCACTTTTCAATATTCACATTCGTAGACATCGACAAAAAGTAATCGTACTCGCGTTCGCGAATGACAAAAATCAAGTAGTGATAAATAGGAGCATTCTCGTACGCGATTATTCTCACCTTTTTGCACTATTGCTAATATAGCATTCACAAATATTTATAGCAAATTTTCGCCTACGGAAATGATAAATCAGACATTTGTTACCTCGTTAGTTTTTAACACTTATTTATGAATAAGTTCAATATTTATCAATTCATTATCACTTTTTTCCGCTCTGGTTTTTTATTTCAATTTTTTTTCGTTTTTTTTTTTGCAAGGTTAGTTTTTTTCCTAGTATCAAGTAAGGTATCTATGTATTACAATTTAAAGATTCTACAAATACACTGTAATTTCTTTTTAATGCACTCTTGCCCCCCCCCCCCCTCAAAGGCATCCGCTTTGAAAAAAAAGTTGAATTTATCAGTATTTTTTGTACAATGTTAATGATGTGCGTTTTACGAATCTCACTGCCATTTTTTCCGTGTCCTTTTTCTCAAGTGCCTATATATATATATATATATATATATATATATATAACACATTTATAGGAAAAGTGGTATTTCATACTTTCTTGTGTCCACTAAGAAACAGTGATTGATTTTTTTTCTGCTTGCTTCTAAAAAGACGGTTTCCTCTGACAGGAAATAGACACATAAACATTAAACAAAGCATCTTGGCAGTTTGCATTCTTGAGAATGTGGGGCTGAGGGTGTAATCCGACACTTATCTTGTGTCCAACGAATATCTTCCAACAGGAGACGAGGGGTAGTGAAGTTACGTATTCAAACAGTTCCAATACGATTTTCCTCAAAGGTTACGATAAAGAGAAGCAGAAAGGAAAGACATAAGTGAGTTGCAAAAAGAAGACGGATGTAAACCCGGAATTTTTGGAAATATAAAATTTCGGAGAAATTTTGAAGATAAACAAAACCAGTAATTTTTCAATTTGAAAATTTTACTATTAATAAATTTCCGGCACTTTTCTGCGAAGTTTCAGCTAGATTTTTTTATTATAAATATACAAAAGTTATGACTCATTAGATTTACAGCAATGGCGGCTGTGAATTGGTGAGGAATTGAATGTTTCTATAAAAATGAAAATTGTTTGATTTCTGCTAGCTAGCATATATACTATTCAGGAATACTGTATATTAATTTTCTTGTGAATTGAATTGTATTTTCGCATTAATTTCTTTTATATTGTTAATTTTCTTCACTCTGCTTGCTGGGCACAGAGTAAAGAAGAGAGCAGAGTTGAGTTACTATTGCAGTTACAGTTAAAAAGAGACAAATTGAAATAATTAAAAAAATGAAAAAATCCCTGCATAAACTTTCTAAAAACTCCCGAGATTTTTCAAAATGTCCCTAACAAACACCCGGTTTATTCCCGGGAATAAACCCGGTTTTCCCACCCGTTGCAATTCTACATATAAATGGAATAGAGAGAGGGCTTCTAAATAAAATTATGATTTTCAATATTATAATTGAGTATTGTAATTGAGTATTTCCATATTTTTTAAAATAAATATTATACTCTTAGTAAGTGTACATAACAGAGGAAAAGTTCTATTTAATTTAAAATACTTTTCAGTCGCCGTACTTGAGAGCCATTGGTATATAATATAATATATTCAACATTTGCAACAAATCTAACATAACAGTATAACTTGAATATACCCAAATATATATGTATATTGGCTTGCAAGGTATTAAATTTAAATACTTTCACCAATTGAGAATTTGAATTTATATCAGCATATTTAAATATTTTAAATAAATAAAAATAAATTACTTTTCAAAAGAAATCTTTTTTCTGTAATTAATACACTTTTTTTTTTTTTTTTAAGAAGTCAAATGGAGTTGCAGGTGCATAGAAACTGAAACACAAATAAAAATTACTGAAGAAAAAAAAAAGTCATTAAAGTGAGAAATATACTATATATGTATATTTATAATATTTCTACATTTCATAAAAATAAAGCTATACTTAGAATATGCTTATTCTGTTTCTTTATTCTACGTTACTCTCTTTTTAAAAACATTATAATGCCTGAAGAAGATTGTAAGTTTTGTACTTTAGAGATAATAATAATATAAAGAAGAAATCTGAACAAATTGGTGTGAGAAACACAATTTTAGTTACAGTTTAATATATAAAATCCAAAATAGATAACTTAATTACCTATTAATTATTAACTTACTTATTAACTTAATTTGCAATATTAATAAATTTTAAATATTTATTATAATCTATCAATAACCATGAATTTTCGATTCTTTTTCATATGTACAATGAATTTAAAAATAAATATTTGTATAAAGTCCCGTTTTATATATCTAAAAAGGAGAATTCTTATTATGTTCTTTTTTAAGAAAGATGTTCTACGCGAGATTTAATTTAATGCTATTTTCATACATACTATAGTGTATCAACCATTTGGCATATAATTAGTGATCTGTCTCCAGTAAAATGTGTATTAAGTTATCAGGCATAGAAAAAAACAAATGCTTTTCACTGAAAACGTGTGCAAAATTTTGAAATTCCTCCCACATCAATCATTTTTTAATTACACAGCCAAAATCTGCTAAAGAAGTTCAATTCGACAACAGTACTTACATTTTTGCAGTGATAGGTTTATGACATTATAATGGAATTCTATTGTATACCAATTATCAATACCTAAATATTAACTTTAACAAATGTCAACAATTTAATATTATAATTACGAGATAAAGTCCGTTAGTATTATGTCCGTTATAGAAGTCCGTAATAGATGTCCGTAATAGTTAGATAATGTCCGTAAAGATGAGATTCTTGAAGGTAAGATGAAACGCTATAGACTTTTACTCCAGGATTTAGGTTATCAATTAGAAAAATCTTGAGTGACTTCACTCCACTTTCCGAACATTTCATAGAATATTTTACATTTAAATACCAGGTAACACAAAAGTAACTGAAAAATACGTAACACATTAAGTGCAATGTATTCTATACTAAAATAATTTAATTATAGAGCTAAACAGCAGTAAGCGGATTCATAACCAAAGTTTGTGTCAAACATGAGAAATCTTGGCAACATTTAATTTCAAGTGTATGACAATTACAATCCTTTTTTCACCTAAAAGCAACAATTTTTCGCATATTTTGCAAAAGTATTTTGTTTGATTTTTTTTCTCTTTTTAATGCAGATATTTTTTTTCTTCGACAAAATGATTTCATAAACTTACAGTTTTATTTAGTAAAATCTTTTATTTCTTAAAAAGCAAAATATTTTTTTATTGTTAAAAAAAAGAAAACCTTTTATATATAGATAAAATATTTATATGTTTTGTATGAGCTTTTTAGGTGCGTTCGTAATTATATAAATACGTAGCACCTATAGTCGTCGTCTGGTTCGTCCGTCTGTCCGCATATAACAGCACAAAAACCAAAAAATATTTACTCCGTAAACAAGATTCACTCCCATAGGCGTAATGTAAAACGCATCGAGTCAAGTCGGCAGAATGAACAGTAATGCGCAATAGACAACTTTAGAGGGGAGTAAGCGCAAACCAACCGGTGGTTTTAACTTTTTTTTTTCGGTCATTTTGCTTTTCGTCATTTTTTATTCTATTATTCTAAATTACGGAGATAATTACTTCATTTAAGTAGAAACTCCTTTCAAAACATCAGATAATATTTACAATTTAAATTTGAATGCTTAAATAGCTAAAATATTTCTAAAAAAAAACAGGTATATATATATTTTTTTAATCAACCAATAATATATATCACAAAACAATAATGTGTGAAAGCTTATTGTTTCTTCGAAATGAGGGAAATGATATATATATTTTTAAAACAAGGCTTTTGTAAATCGACATTTGATTATTAGTAGACAGGGTTGATAAAAATCATGATTTTTTTTTTAAATAAAAAAAATCTGATTTATTTGATTTTAATCGGATTTTTTTTTATTTAAATCAGATTTTTTTTTAATTAAAATTATTTGTGTACTGTGCATGTATTTATTTTATTTTCTCTGCATAGATAGACACATTTCTATTAATTTTATTACAGTTCCTAGATAAATTTCAAAATAATTTAAATAAAAATAAATTGTTGCAAACAAATTCAGATTTACTTAAAACTTAAAATATTATTCTACTATTAAATTGTTATAGATAAGATTATATCTATGTGTGTTGTGTCTATAAATTTGCAGTTAATTTAAGTTATTAAATTTTTCATTAAGGTATTACTCCAATAATACAGTAGACTGCCTTAAATCTGCATAGCTTAAAACCGGAGGTTATGCAGATTTTAGAATTTTGTTGATTTCTGGTCACTGTTTACATTTTTTAAACAATAATTTGAATTTAACAATGTACTCAAAATTATAATGAATGCTTACAATAAAGTAAAATAGTTAAATAAAATAAAAAAATTAAAAATAAAGGTCAAGTAAATAATTAAAATAATTAATAATGCATGACTAAATACAAATATGCATAATGATGAGATAATTTTTTCTTGAATTATTCAGTGAAACTCGCCTTATAAATGTACACTAATAATTCACATCAAAATCTTAAAATAACAAAGTTTTCTTTCATGTTTAGCCATACTTAATAACCATGGATTGAATTCTAACATTATTAAAACCTTTCTCAGAATTTTTAAAAATATATATTTGTAAAATTCCACTATTGTTAAAATTGTAGTCTTTTGTGTCAATTGGAATAATATTTTGCATCCCCCCCCCCCATTCTTAAGTTGTAGTAAATGATTATTTACAACTTAATCAGTGGCGGCTCGTGCCCTATTTCACAGGTGGGGCACCTATATGATAAGTGTGACAGTGCAGTAGATATCAGTAAACTGTAGTCATGTACTATATTTTTTACTATAATGCAAATAGTATTGTGTGTACCCGAAAACAAGATTTGCACAACAATAAAGCAACTAAATTTTGAAAAAAGAAAAAAAAATACACTTTGCATTTTATTAAAATTATTGCGGGTGTTTATTTTACGTATTAGATAATTGAAAAAATCTAGATACCGACATTTCTCATACTTTGAAAATTTATAAAGTTTTGATGATTTTGAAAATATAGAAAAAGAAATTGAAGTTTGAGATGAGATCTTCAGTCATGCAGTAAAGTTGTCACTGCCACACTTAATAAAACACTCTTTGTTTTTTACTTCTTAGAATTATTACTGCTAATATGCCACTATATAACTTACCAAAGATGTATAATACTCATGTTTAACGTAAAGCTATTATTCCAACAAAACAACTATTCTTAATAGATGTTTAATTAAAGTATTATTTTATTTTAAGGTTTAAAATCTAAATCAACATTACTATTTTTTCCTGTGCCTGCCGCCCTCTCAAGTAAAACGTGCACCCTAATTTTTAATACATTTCGCGAGAAAAAAAAAAAAAAAAAAAAAAAAGAGAGAAAACATTTAAAATTTATTCTGTTAAAATGTAAAAGTCATTTTTAAAGTTACAGAATAGTCACAAATAATTCCTTCATTGTTGCCTACCTTTGATGGTTTTGAAGCTTTCGGGTCAGGTTCGGATTGACCCAATTTTTCAAAAGAAAATCCTGAATATTTTTCAACTGAACAAAACTAAATAGTAAACTGGTTGAATATTAACGAGTGAACGAAAAATGTTTTCATTTTCATAGAAAAAAAATATCAAATTGAGAAGATATATAATTGTACACTATTTTTCTATAATCAAATTAAAATATGATTTTTTTTTTTTTTGTTCGGGTTTGAATAATTTGTTTTCGGGCCGGGTTCACGTTGAAGTGAACTGGTCTCGGGTTGACTAAATTTTATTTGTCGTATTTCGAAAAGACTAAGCAGAATTTTCAGTTTCGGTTGGGGCACAACGCGATCCGTTTAGAATTTTAAAGGCCAATGGTAATTTTTACAGATACCAATTAAGATGTCAAATCCAAAATCTTCATGTATAAACTAAATTTCGATTGTTTAAAGTAAATTTTAGAGGGAAAAAATCACGCAACACAAGTAAGAAAATTACCGAAAAATAAGTTTAGCTTTGTTTAATTAAAAATTATTGATTACCACAAACATTATTCATTTTTATTTAAAACACAGATTAAATGTAATGTATATAGTAATTCAATTATTTATATCCATTTATTCTGTCGATTTTGGCAATAATTATTTCGTAAATGAAAAAGTCTTAACAGATTCTATATAAATTAAAAATATGTAGTTTTAAACTCATATATCCAATTGCACTGCTATATTATTTAACATCAAGTTAACAATTAGATGACAAAAGATTTTCTGGCTGACACTTGTCTATAAAACCTAGTTAAATTAAAAAATAAAAACATTCATCATTGAAGAAAAATACCAACTACATAAACTCAAAAATATAATTAAAAAATATTTTTATTATTATTCAAAAAGTATTAAATGCACCATAAATAATGTAGAATTTTTTATTGGTATTGAAAAAAAATAAAAAAGATTAGGATTATTAAAAAAAAAAGACTGGTTCCCATCAGTAAAAGTCGCCAATTATGTCGATAATTCTTAAACGCTGATATTTTCTGAAACAAACATAGTCTTTTTCTATATGGGGCCAGACAGATTTTGCCCCAAAAGCGTCCTATTCAAGCTGTTCCTTCACGCTGTTTGGCGATAAATACGAGGAAGACGCAAAGATGCGCGGTTGTGCAAAATGCCATAGAGCTCTATCGTACGGGCACAGCTTTCTGGGGCCCTCCTGAATACTACTAGAACAGTGAGCGGCCAGTTGTCAAAAGGGTGATTTACGACATCCGGTGGAAGGGAATGATAACGTTCTTCGGGGATGGAAGCGAGCGAGCGAGAGAAAATTTTGGACTGGGCTGGAAAAGTCTTTAGTTGAAACTATCTGACATTGCTGATATTTTATTAAAAAGTAATGTTAAATTTAAGAAAATTTAATAGCGAAGTATAGGTGGGGCCGTGCCCCAAGTGCCCTATATCACGGGCCGCCCCTGAACTTAATTGAAAAAATAATTACACCACAGCGATTTTTTTCTTTCTTTTTTATTGCAAGTGGAATTATAATCGTTAACAAAGTTTGTATTTTTAGAAGATCCATTTCATATATTTTAACAATACTTTTTCCTGTATGTATAAGAATGATTTATGAAAAGTAAAGCATATTTCACTTTTGTATTTCTGAAACGAATAACTTCACCTTTGTTATTAACCCCATCATTCCATTTTTGCACCATATCCTTTAAATTTGTTTTTCTAATTTTAATTAAATGACAAAGACAGGTTTTTTTTTTTTTTTTTTTTTTTTTTTTAATCAGCCAATAATATGTATCACAAAACAATATTAATTTGTGAAAGCTTATTGTTTTTTCGAAATGAGGGAAATTATATTTTGTTTTTTAAAACAAAGCTTTTGTAAATCTATATTTGATTATTAGTAGATATTGTGAATATACTAATTTCACACATATTTAAAAGGAAATACAACAACAAAATAATTTGTATAAGTGATGTTTTGAAATGAATTCTAACATTATTAAAACCTTTCTCAGACTTTAAAAAAAAGATATATTTGTAAAATTCCACTATTATTAAAATTTTAGTCTTTTGTGTCAGTTGGAATAATATCTTGCATCCCCCCCCCCCCCAACATTAATAAATAGCCAAATAAATAGCTATGAAGCGATGGAAATTCTGCAAAATATAAAAAAAAAAGAGCGAGAACAGTGGAATGTTGTTTGGTTGGAACGAAGGGTGAGAAGTATGTGACAGATTGGCGCATGCGCGTTATTGTCGGCGCACCCTGTAAAGTTTGTTTTTCCGTCCTGAAAATGTTCTACCGACTTTACCCAAAGGTTTTACCCAAAGTAAAACTTCTTATCTATTCACAAAAACTACCCAACCGAATGGTTTGAAAATTAATATACATAATCGTTGCAGAATTTTGTCGAGTCATTTCAAATTTTATAAAAATCGAATCAAAACTTAAAAAGACATTAATAAAAGCTTTCTTCGTTCTGTTAAATCCTATCATACGTAATTAATTCAGTGATATCCCATGAGAGATAATGATTCTAGGTTGCCATATTATGGTGATTGCCAGTCATATTATTTCCATATTACTGAATTTAGAAACCGAATTTGTATACTAAAATTGTTTAATTATAGCAATTTACCGACTGTTTTTTGGATAGATGTTTCCGGAAAAATAGGTATTAAATGAAAAAAGAGTCTAAATATGGATTTCAAGTTCTGAAAATTTCAAAGCTAGGCTTAAGCTTCCCATTGGAATTTTCAGTAAATTTCAAAAATTTTTCAAAAAAGATAAATTGTTGCCAATTTAAAATGTACTTATTTCAAATAATCATAATTCAACATTATTATAAAATTAATCATATTATAATAACAGACGATATAATTCATTTAAATGGAATGATAACGATGATTTTTTTACATTGCCTTGTATTGAATATTTGTGCATAGTATAATTTTAATGTCACATAAGTGTAATTAATTGTTTTTAAAAGTGTATTGAAACTTAATTTTAGAAAATAAAATTCATATCTATAATATGAAAATCTGCACATAAAATAAATTTTGTATTCATGCATTTTTGCATAAGAATGCACCAGCTATTGCACACAAATCGGAATATTCATAAAATTAGTTATAGTGCGAACGCACATCATTTGTCACGTTTGACGATATACATATATGGATATATATAGATTTAATATATATAAATGAACATTTGAACGGAGGGTGGTTTAGGGGTCTGAAGGTCATGATCGGTGAAAATATACCAACATTTTTTGGAATTGCTATCCCCCGAACGGCTGCAATAGGTAGCTTTTTGTATTGAAAGCTACCTAATAAATGTTCAGAAAAGTACAAAAATGGAGTTTCCATGAGCATTATATATACATATATGATATTTATTTTTAACACATTTCAACATAGTTTAAAAGTGCTTATGAATGCGATTTTCCTGGCTGTCTGCCTGCTTCTCCGCGCTCTAGCTCGCGAAAAATGCCGTATAATTAATATGATGTTGAAGTTTACTATGACATTTTAGGTATCGAAAATGAAGTATGTAGTATTTTTAGTTCGTTTATAGGGACACTCAAAATAATTCCGTTACTTTATAGTGTATGGAGAGCGGGGGTGGGGAATCGTTTGCGACATGTTTTAATGATGTTACACAATTTCAAATAAATTAATATTGGTATAGAACACTGAGGTGAACTACACGATGCTTACTGTTTAATAGGGTTTGCACAGTATTTATAGTTCATTTAGAGGGACACGCAAAATGTTCGGTTACAGTACTGTCTATGAGCGATAATTGCTGGAAGTTCGTTTTCAGTTGTGATATGCGTTCTTAATTTTAACTAATTATTTGAATATTACTTGGTGTGCATAAATTCTTTAGATCATATTCAGGGCTGCACAAATAAATTCTAGTAGATTTTCTTTTATTGACGGAAATAGTTGCAGGGAAATTTTCAACTCTGTTTTGCGCTTTCTAACTACACTAAATTATAGCATACTGTGTAATATGAATGGAAATCTACAGATCACATACAGAGATTTACAAAATGTCGGATATGTTTCCGACTATAGATGGTAATTTCTTAAATTGGATTTTCAAATGTGTTTTGCGTTTTCCAAATTGTTTACTCAGTTATCATCTGTCATCTTTATTAAACAGGGAAGTTTTGTTACACTTTTTTGGATGTGTTGGAAAGTATATTATAATCTGTGCTTGATGCATGATTTGCATATTGATGCATGTATCAAAATCATGCGAAAAAAACCTATATTTTGGGTTTAAAAAAACTGTTTAATGCACTAAAAAATTTACTCGGAAATACTTCCGGAAATAAGTTGCAGAAAAAGAAAATTTGTTTTTATAAATGCTTCTTTAAATCTCAAAAATATAGTTTCTGGGCTTTCTAAAGTTAAAGAACGCTTTTAGGAATCATTAGTAACTCGGAAGTGGTTATTGTATGTTTCTGTTCGAGTTATATTATGTTTTCCTGCGATGTTATAACTGTCCCTTTTCCCTGTGTAGTTAAAAATTATATTTTGAAAGAATATCTTGAGAAAATAGAAATATTCTTTCCATTCACTTACAAATGCAATATGTATATGTATATATTAAAAATACATTTAATTAAATTTATTTATCCTTGAAATGGATAAAAATGGTAGTTTTTCTTTGTGAGCATAAGCAAATGAGCTTGACAGTTGGTATGCATTCGCAGTCCCTGATTCCGGACTCCTTAAATTCCGAGAAAATCCCAGGCAGGCAAATAAAAGGGTGTAACTCTCCCTTTCCCCAGAAAGGGACCTTTGTCCTTCTTTTGTGATGACAATGGGAAGCTGTGGAATTCAGTAAATAAGGAGAATGATGCAATGTTTAACCATCTGTTTTAAAAATAAATGAATAAAAATAAATTACTTTCCAAAAGAAATCGTTTTCTCGTTACCTTCAAATTTACTTTGAAAGAAACCTAAAATAAATGTTAGGTTAATAAAAGGGTAAACTTCAAGCAGCAATAAAAATGTAAATAAAGAAAAATTTTAATTAAAAATGACAATTTGTGAAAATTTTCTTTTAACACAGTTACTTTTAGAAAGCAACTGAAATTTAGCTCACACTATCGCTGATATCTTTATTGATTTTCACTGTTTTTTTAATGAATTTACTCTATAGATTTGGCTTTCAAATCATGAAAAGAATAATCAGTATTAGTTCGCCCATTCACACTTCAAAATTATTTTATAGAAATGTTTTAGAATGTATAGAAAAATTTTAATTAAAAATGACAATTTGTGAAAATTTTCTTTTAACACAGTTACTTTTAGAAAGCAACTGAAATTTAGCTCACACTATCGCTGATATCTTTATTGATTTTCACTGTTTTTTTAATGAATTTACTCTATAGAGTTGGCTTTCAAATCATGAAAAGAATAATCGGTATTAGTTCGCTCATTCACACTTCAAAATTATTTTATAGAAATGTTCATATTTCATCAAATATATATATTTATATTATAATGCTGTTTCTACTTTACTTAGGGCCTGGTTAACAATTGAATCTAGGGAAAGCAAGGTATTATTTTGGGGTCCTCTTTCATTTGGAGAAATTTTTTTCTTAATTCTTTATTCATGAAAACTTACCAATGATACTAACATTATTCCCGGAAGTAGCTTAACCGAGGTCGCATATATTTCATTAAACAGCTTTTTTGTATACCCTTATACTCTGTAAATACTTCAGATATATTTAGTACATATAGAGGTATGCTCAATTTCCCGGGTTGCTTCTAACAGGAACATCAGGATGCTATATGATTTATTAACATCCTATTGGTGACATTCATATTTCCCTGTTAAATAAGTTGCGTGAACTGCAGGGTTTTCCTCTTGGATTAAGCAAACTTTCTTTTCCAAAACTATTAAAAATATAATGTAAAAAAAAAAGAAAAAATGAAAATGTAAAATAGAGGGCCATTTTCACAGTGATTTTGGATGCCCTTTTAAATTTTAGAGGAGAAACATGCGCTTCACATGTTTTTTTTTTTTTTTCGATAATCAAGCCCTGATTTCAGCGGACTGTGAGAAGCGTCATAACTTTTACTACTCCCCACTAATCAGGTGTATTCGCAGGGATTACTGAAATTAGAGAAATACCGCAAATCGTTTTAAGGTGCTAAAAAGTCATTAGTACACCTGTTTAAGGGAGGATAAATTTTCAGCTTTCATGTGAATGCGGCTAAAAGAAATGCTTGTTAAAACGGGACGGTGGAAAAAATGAAATTGTCTTTTTTTTTTTTTTTTTTTTTTTACTTTAAAGAATACATTCTTTAAATTTATTTTAACGAAGGACAAATAAAAAAGGATTCATAATCTTTTATTTTATTTTTTTTATAAAATGCTTAAAAAATGTTTCTGGGTGAAGAAAATGAAATAGTTGTCCTTTTTTTTTTTTTTTTTTTTTTTTTTTTTTTAACTTGACAGAATACATTCTTTGAATTTATTTTAAGGAAGGAAAAATAAAATAGGATTCATAATCTTTTATATATATATATATATATTATAAAGTGCTTATAAATTTTACTGGGTGAAGAAAGTGAAATTATTATATATTTTTTTAACTTTACAGAATACATTCTTTTGAATTTATTTTAAAGAAGGAAAAATAAAGTATGATTTTTTTTTGACAATATGCTTATAAATTTTACTGTAATTAAACATATTTACAAAAAAAAAAAAAAAAAAAAAAAAAAAAAAAAATCTTGTAACATCTTTTAATTTAATATCCAAAAGTAGTGCATATGTATGCTCTGAATATTTATAGATAACGCTTAATAATGGAGTCACAATCATCAAGTAATTTTCAACACACACTCATAAAAGTTTCAGATATTTTAATTCAAATTCCATACAACTGGAGACTATTATTATTACTCGCATCCATAGCTTTACAAATTTGAGAAAATCTGGTAGCCAGAATAAAATACTAATCGCCAGTCATCCCCGTCATTGATTAAAATAAAACACAATATTTTTTTATAAATTAATTGAGAAAAAATAATAACAAGCATAGTTTAGAATTATTAGTTACATAGTTTAGAATAGTACATAATTTAGAACGATAATATAAAATATGTTTTCTAATGAAACTTATATCACTTATAATCACTTATATTATGTTGACAACTTATATAAACACAAAAATCTGATTTGAAACTTGAGCATTTTTGAGAATTGTATACAATTTTAGATGCCACAAAGCCACATGCCATTGACACTATTTCTTGACACTCTCCCCCAACATTCTAACCACGTGACATATACTAGCTAGCTATAGCTGAAAAGAATGGTGTTTTCTGTGTATGAGTTGGAAAAAGCCTTTCAAATTTAGTTCTTCCATTAAAAGTACGAGAGAAGAGGAAGGTCACCACTTGCCGAGCTCGAGTAGGGGAGGAGGAGATAAAAAATGCAATTTGTGCTACTTTCTTATGTCAATTTTGTTACAGAAATCACCCCGAAAGATTAAATAACTTGGTCACCAGATGAAAAAACTTGGTAGCCAGTGGCGATCTGGCGACCGTATTTGTCAAGCCCTGCCCGCATCTAATATATAAACGGAGGAAAATAATTGTTTTGAACCTGAATACGAATACATGAATGTTTTATATGCATATTAATATTAGAGTTTTCAAGAGTATGGGCATAAGAGCTTTTTCATATGAAAGGAAATACAAAAAAATTAAAACAGCCAAGAAGTTCCTGAAATAGACAATGTTTTTTAGCAACTGAAAAGTTCTTTTTCTGTTCGTCCAGTGAATTTCTACATTCCCCTTGCTATTGTTAAACCTATGGGCGTAGGATACATCCGTATATTAAAAATATCTCCTCAGGAAATTAATATTTTTAACTTCTGTTTTCTGTGTACACATCTTAAACGATGTATATTTTTTTTCTTAGTTGTCAAATTTCTTTTAAATATAGACTTTATTTTATGTGAAGTGTTAAAATCTTATTCAGTTTCGCTAAGATTTTAACACATAAAATTATAAATTAAGCACATATTTTAAGATGAAGCACAATTTTAGAGGAGAAGCAGTACTTCGCGTGCCTTTTGGATAATCAGGCCCTCACTGTACTTTGTCTTGTTAAATTAAGGCGTTAAATTTAATATAAACAAAAACATACGAAATTTTCTTGAATTTTTTAAAGAAACCTTTATATGTCAAAGGATATAAGTGCTATTCCTACACAAATTGACACACCTATTGTATATTATTGGCAGAGTCATGTGCTGCAGCTACAGATCATTTCGAACATTTTATTTTACAGAATGATCCCAAATATTATTTATTTTTTCAATTTGATTTTAATCTCTTAATTGTCCTAGTGATCAATCCTTCATTAAAAAATATGAGGTGAAACGTGTTCTTTATATTCCCGAGGTTCTAGAAAAATTCGTCAATTACTTCTCAGGTTATTCGACAAAACGTCTGAAATCGAAAGTGTCCGATAACTTTGGCCACACACACACACACACACACACACACACACACATATATATATATATATATATATTTCTACCTTTCAACGAAATAAAACTCTACTTAAAATTTTTATTCTGTTTTTCGTTCCACCTCCCTACAGCTCAGAAATATCCTACAATAAAAAGGTTATCTGTGTAAACAAACAAAAAATAATCATCGAATACTTGCTTTGGAAATAATTATCTTTGCCATTATAAGACAATGAAATTACTTCCTCACCCAGCTGAAATTTTATTGGTCTATAACTTAAATTTCTAACCTTTTTTTTTTAGTTTTTTACAATAGGAGAATAATAGCCACATTATAAGATAATCGCCGAAATTAAATGGGTGGGTGGGGGTGGGGGGAAGGCAAGCGAGGAATATGCCTCAGGCGAAGAGGGCGTCAAATGAAGGTTTGGTTTGTCATTTGATACAAAACATGTCATGAAATTTGGATAATAATGTCTTGCAGCCGGAGAATTCACAATAAAAACTGAGCCAAGTACATGACTATTAACAAATAGATAAGAAAGGGTCGTTTATAAAAACAAGATAGCAAATAAATAATAAAAAAAAGCCATTCTCCTAGACCTAGACCTACGCTATTTGCGCATCGCGGAAATCACTTGTTGTATAGGAAAAACACATTCCAAGGTCACGATCCAGCAATGGTCATTTCGAACGATTCCCCCGCACTTCTAGTAGGTGAAAAAATTCTATTATATCTGTTATTATTTTAAAATCGCTGATTAGGGGCCGTTCAAGTATTACGTAAGCAGTAAAGGGGAGGGAGGGGGTCCAGAGTCTGCTTATTTTCTCTGACAAGGGGGAGGGGGGGGGTCACGACAGTTCTTACGTAAGCATTAAACAATGAATTTGGTGGTTTAAACAATGGTTTGTTTAATGCAATAAACAACAATATATTAAAACCATTTTGTATTTTTTGATATCACAATCCCTATATGCCTATTTATATAAATTTGTATGATTAATAATGTAATTTATTGGTAACTTTTTATCTGTCAAGAAGTCTTGATGTATAAACTGTCATAAAATATTACGTAAGCAAAGGGGGGGGGGGGGGGGCTAGCATTTGCGTATATTTTCTTACAAGGGGGGGGGATGGGGTACAAAATGACTAAAAATATGCTTACGTAATACTTGAACGGCCCCTTAGCATGAAATTTTCTGACATAGTCTTCAATTAATATTTGCTATTAAATACCAGCTTTAGAGCGAGAGAAAGGGGGAGAGGTACACCTGAGGTTCTATAAACTAAGGAATGTAAAAATTTACTACTTTAGGAGGAAGGTGGTTATGTCATTTGTAGGGGCTCAAAAAATAATTTCGGGCAAGGCGCCATGGCTAGTAAAACCGCCCCCTTTCCCCTAAAATTATTTCCGTTATTGTAATTCCCTAGGAGTTCACCTACTTTTGCCTTACTTTACAAACGGCTTGCATTTTGGATGACGCTATTCGATTTCAATGCAACTCAAATAAAATGCCTGCAATCTGCATGTTTGAGTGAAAATGATTTCGGAAATATGTCAGAAAGTAGCCAGTTATGATTTTGAGCAGAGCTCTAAATTAAAAGTCCCAGAGACTGCCGAACTATAGCTATTAAAAAATGTCATAATTTAAGTTCATTGCATTTTAAAAATTTCTTTTAAATTTGGTTAATTGCCTTTCTAAAAATATTTTATTTTCCTCTCTACGATAATAGAAACATTGGAATTGAAATTTAACATCATAGCAAATCCTAAACTCTGACCATTTAAAAGAGACAGAAAATATGCATTTTTCTTAAAATATAGTTTTTCAAGGATTTGATTCACCTTTTTATTTCTACAACAAATATTATCATAAAGTTTTTACAGTACACATTCGCTCATTAAATCAGGCAGTAACTAGACTAATATGTGCTTTTATTGTCATTAATAACTAACTAAATGGATAAATAAAAAAATAATAATGAAATCTTGGCAAAACTTGAAAAAACAAGAAGAATCTGTGGTAAATAAATTTCTAATTTTATTATGAAAAAAAAAACATATTTTGGGGTGCGTAAGTGGGGTGCACTAAAGCGCGTAAAATAAGCAAAATACTTGATTAAATTTTCAATAGTTTCCTTAGAAGCTATCATTATTAAGGGCAAAAAACCTCCCGCAGGGCGCTCTGATTTTAAAAGCCATCCGTGCCCCTTAAGATATGCAAATATTATAAATGAATTAAGATGTTTATTACTTCTTTTATGCTTTCCTTTTTTGTTAAAATTTGCCGTATTTTAGTCATACTTTCTAAAATTAAAATAAACTTAAAGCCGTTGTTGTTATTTGATAATACATAGGATCAGTTTTTGGTATTTGCCGATATCTATGCATTTTAATGTTAAAAGCTTCTCTAGTATTTGCCCGCAGTACGATTGGTATAACGACTGTACTTTGTACAAATTAATAAAAACATTCATTCACCACTCTTTTAATCGATATATATGTGATTTATTACATGCCACTTATACGTAGGATTTTTAAATAAATAAATGTGAAATTTATATTCACAATTTTTACAATTGTGATTTATAGAGACCTATAAGAACAATAAATGACACATGATTTGCAAAATTTTTGTTTTAAAATGCAGTCGAGTGTTAATAATCTTATATAAGATGCCGCTCAGTCTCTCTTTCTCCAAAATAGTAAAGCAAGCTCAGTATAGAGCAATTGAGTAGCTAACCATTGTAAACAATATCCGGTCAATTTATTTTTAGACAAAAAATTTCCTCCAAGTCACCCTTCATATGTATTGCAATGAGAGTATTGTGGTATTGATCACACTCCTTTGATCTCTGAACTTCATGTTTCTGTCTTATGCAAAGTCAGATAATAGAAGTCCAGCTAACGGATCTGGGAATGTGTTTGCTGATTTATTAGTGTTATGTTTTTTAAAAATACTAATACGGTTATGCCAGTTTCAGGGCGTTTGCAAAATCCGTCCCACGTAACCATTGCGCGGGACGTTAAAAGACCTGATTTTTCTGGACGCACAAATTCTTTTAAATTTCTTTTAGCACCATGTACAATTTAATACCTCAATCTAATTGTTAGCCTGCATCGAATGGAATTTAATTGCAGTAAAACCTGTATAAACGAAACCTGCATTAAACGGAAAATTTTTATGATTCTGTCGAAAGTTATACCGTTGTGACAGGTCCAAGATGTTATGAATTAAAGGGGTAGCGTAGAACCTTTAAATGAACCGCTTCCGTAAATCATCGAAATGGATTTTATTACATTCAACACTTCAAATAAATAAAATACAAATTCTTGATTAATAGGATTGCACAACAATAAAATATTTCGGGCTCTTTCAGCTTATGATTCTATATCAGCTAAGTGTCCAGATTTAATAATAGTCTATACTTTCAAAGAATAAACAAAGTCAATGTTCCCCTTCAAAGGTAGGAGCGGGAGTCGAGGGTCGATCTGCTAGTCTGATCCTTCACAAAATATAAAGGGTTACAAAATTCTGTCAATCTTCTCCTGAATACGGGAAGGGGATCAAAATAGTCGCTGTTCTGCACAACTAGGGAGTGTTCACGCTCGCTTTACAAGTCTTTCACGCAACAATCTCAAAGTTTTTGTTAGAGAACGGTTTGTTAGAGTTCAACAATCACCTGAATGTAGTTTTTCCCCAGAGTGATGACTCGTCTTTTAGGTTGAGAAAAATCTGCAACCTACCTCGAGTACTCTTTACTCTTAACTCAACTAACAGTCTTTTCTTCATCTATCCTCGATGTTATCCCTCAAACAATAAGATTCTCTCCAGCCATCAAAAAGTCTTTCAGATGAGGTAATAAAAAAGTCCGTTATGATAGGTGGGAAAAGGATTTCCCACACACGTTCTCTAATAACTGAGGTCATCTTGGCTCCCACGATACATGGGGCGGGCGGGCTCAACTAAAGGGATTCCATTCAGCTCTCTCCATTCATCTAGCTGTCCCCAAACCTTGAAGTAGTAAGATTGGTGATGATTGAGTAAAACTTTTGAAGTATCCCGGCCGACTTTGTTTTATTTTGGAAGAAAATCCCAAACACATGGGATCTGCCTATACCTGGCTTACAGCTTCACAAAAAAGGGTTTTAGATGAGGTATAGTGAATTTCTCACAAATTTTACATATACCTGTTAAGAAAACCTGTGTTAGACTGAATATTTGTTCATTGCAATTCTGTTTTTACAGGTTTTACTGTTCTTTGTTTAGTAAAACCTGAAAAAATTTAACCTGTATAGAACGAAATATCGTTTTATACGTAAAAAATTCTTTATCCGTACGAAAAGAATATCATAAAATTATAATTTTTCAATCGGAAACATCTTTAAAAATAAATTTTATTTCGGTCTCTAGCGATTCCGCTTTCACTGATTTTACTGCATAAAATTATTATGTATATTGAATACAGTAAAACCTTCTAATCGGAAAGATTCCATTTCAGACACATTAGCATCTTAAAAGCTATAATTGTATTATATGGTATTCTTCAGTAGAAACCAGGATTTTTTTACGTTTAAGATAGCATTATGTTATAGACAGGTTCCGCTTCCATATGATTTGCTGTATTTTTATGTCTCAATTTAAAAGTCACTGTTCCGCTGTTTGTGACAATGGTTCTGGCAACACTAGGAGTGACCCACGTGAAAATAAACGGAAAAAAGAGTAGGGAATTATTAATTTAAATAAAAAGACACGTCATGAAACACATGCATCTAAATTTATAAAAGTCCAGCTTCAGAAAGCCATTGTGATGGATTGAGGATCCATCAGCATATTTCATTCTGATAGGATTAAAATAATCCCAGAATAAAATGGAGTGATCGGTCTTGATTGGCAACTATTATAAGAGGATTATCCTAAAGAGAAGAAATCCTTAGTTATTTTCAAGTAAGATTGAAAAGATTTCATGCTGTGTATAGCCTTGCTAAATGTGTGTAAACTTTATATTTAAGAAGATTAACTCAAGGGGTTTAAAATGTATCAGGAAGGTATTTGTATGAGTGGCATGACTAGAAAAAAGGTATTTCGAAGAACCCTGGATACCAAGGGGTAGGGGGATGGAAGAAGGGTGTTTCAATCAAGGAGGATCAGTGGATTATGCACAGCGGAGGAGGATAGAGTTTTTCGTCACTGAGCAGCAGTCTGGTTTTTGAGTTCTGGAGAGATGGACCTTGTTTTTTTGGGGTTCCTGAGATGTACAAAAATGTCTTGTAAATATCATCTAAATTTTCAGTATCATGTCCTTTTTTACAATTGTGATTTTGAAATAAAACTTTTCGTTTAATACGAAGTGACATGTTTAATTATATGTATGCGATCACGATACCATACCGTGTATGGGGCACGAACAGTTGTTTGCTTTAGCTAATAAACAGTGTAATCAGAAAAAAAGTCCGCAATTAACAATACGACTCTTTTTTAAACATCCACAAACTCATTTCCATTCATATTTGCATCATATTTGCTTGAAAATTTTAAATATTCGCATTCAGGTAGGGGGAGGCCGGACAAAGTGGTCACCCAATATAATGACGTCACCAGAGCACTGGCACTGCGTGGTTTGTAGTCAAACTTTTTCGTTGGATGGCAGTGAGTAACCATACAATTGTTGAACAAGGTGGTTCCATGTTTTATAATTTTAGAGCGGGTTTTCCAGTTTGTGAAGTTTGTGATCTAAGGTAAGTGACGTAAATTGCATACAATTAACAAAAACCTGTTGTACTTGCATTTATTTATTGAATGTGTAAGAGAAGAGCATGTTTCCAGCTTCACATTGGTGGGTGAGTGGTCGATGACTGTTCATTAGTTTCCACTGTAGAACGTATTTTCTGTCGTGGCTCCCAAACGGGCAAAGTGGTCAGAATAGTGGCTGTTTGATTGGATCAAGTGATAAAGGCTGGATCAAGTGCAATGTTTGTCACCTCTTGGCTAATGAGGCCTAATCACTCCGAGAAGAAGATGACGTGGAGATCATTTGCGAAAAATGCAGTGCTTGATTCTGATTTTTAATTTTTTATTTGGGTTTGTCAAACTCTTTTTGGATTTTCATACCATTGTCAATCTTTCATTATATTTAATACGATTTGTTATGACAATAAAACTGTTCTAATCATTTAAATAGTGTTTTCAATCTTTTTACACCTGTAGGGAAAAGTGGGCATGGAGTGCCCACTTTGCCCGTTTGTGTCGGGCAAAGTGGATGTTTTGACCTTTTTTGGAAAAAAACAAATTTTCACTTCCACATTATTATTTCGTAAAAATTATAAAAACCCTTACACTTCTAAGTAGTCACTCTAGATCCATGCAAATTGTCAGTTATGTATATGTATTTTAAGGGGTAACAAAAAATCACAAAATCTTAGGGTAACCACTTTGCCCGCCCTTCCCCTACCTAAGAATCAAATACCGTTCTCCCTTTTCCTACAAATTCCAAAGAGCGTGGTGCAACAAATGCAGACAGTTTATGTGTAAAAGTCATAATTTATGTGTGATTTTGTGCGTGACTTGTAGCGGACTACTCTACAAAAGCATCCTGTAATTGTCTTGCTTTGGAAATTAAAAGGCGAATTTTGATGTCATTTTCTAAATGTTTAAAAATAATATGTCATTTTCTAAATGTTTAATGTTTTCTAAATGTTAAAAAAGTTTTTTGGAAAACAACTTACATTCTTTTTTTCAATGTAAGCCAATAGTGTAATAAACCCAAAATGCGTAAAATATTGTTTTTTCATTGGAAAATATTTAAATGTAAGCCAATATTTGTTCAATATTCGCATTTGATTGGAATTATGTCTAATGTAAAGCCAATATTTGTACAACAATGGCAGTTCATTGTAGATGTTTTTTCGTCCAGTCTTTATGAATGCGCCTTTATCAAACTGTTCAAAATACGAACAAACTAAAAACGTTTTCTAAAATTTTGTACTTTTTATTTTCGAATGTTGCAAACCAACATAATAAAATACCAATTTTAACCCTTAAACATTCTTTGAAAAAATTTCTATTTATAGTTTTTTTTTTTTTTTTTTTTTTTTTTTTTTTTTTTTTTTTTAACGAAGCTCACTTCGGGTTGAATTTTAGAGATACAGATGAACAGATGAATGTAAAATACTCACTCATCAGAATATTTTCTTCTCTACGACGAAAAATACAAATATTAACCCTTTCAAAAATTCTCGATTCGAAGTCACTTCGCGCCCTCTTTTTTTCTATGCTAAATGTCGGTATTTTAAGACAATGTTTTTACACGTTCTTCGTACAATCGATTTGTATCACGTATAGAAATCTAGAAAAATTTCGGACGATTAGAAGTATTTAAAAAAAATAAATAAAATCTTCAGAATTTTCGTTCATAACGTGAATACGCGGGTGGTCTTTGGTGATGTTTTTAGAAAAAAATGTACAAAAATATTTTCACGAAAATTATAAGTTTGCTTTCAAAAGAATAAGACGAAATTCTAGATTATACTTATCTAGATTTATACTTTTCAGATTATAGATATAACTAATAAAAAATTCAAAGAGATCGGACAATAAAGCTATTTTTTTATATTAAACGACTCGACACATTAAAAAGAAAAGCGAGAACAAAACACAGCCCTTTTACAATTAAACATCAATATTTTTTCATAAATATTTTACACAGGCTTCAAAACCATTATATTTATAACAATTTCAAAGAGTTTAGACATTAATAACTACTTTTTTAACTACTAAACGAGCCGATGTTTGAAAAAATCATTTTACAAGTGACTTTATCACGAAATATAGTTTTTTTTTCACGAATTTTTTATACAGGTTTTGAAACCATGTATCGTTCATAGAAGTGTTTGGACAATAAGAAATATTTTTTTAATGTTAAATAACTCGTTATCAAAAAAAAAAAAAAAATAAAATAAAAAAAGCCGCATAATTTATAAATCTATACAGATTTGATATTTATTAAAGATTATCATACAAAGGGCCAACAATTTGGAAATATTTCCAAAGTTACACTAATATGTAAAATATTGGCGTTTGATCGCAAATATTTCCAATGTAACGCCCATATTGTACAAATGTTGGTGTTACATTGGAAATATTTCCAATGCAACGCCAACATTTGTACAATATTGGCGTTTGATCAGAAATATTTCCAATGTAACGCCCATACTTGTACAATATTGGCGTTACATTGGAAATATTTGCAGTCAAGCACCAATATTGTACAAATGTTCGTGTTAAATTGGAAATATTTGTGATAGAACGCCAACATTTGTACAATATGGGCGTTACATTGGAAATATTTGCAATCAATTACCAATATTGTACAAATGTTGGTGTTACATTGGAAATATTGCCAATGCAACGCCAACATTTGTATAATATTGGCGTTTGATCACAAATATTTCCAATGTAACGCCCATATTTGTACAATATTGGCGTTCTATCACAAATATTTCCAATGTAACTCCAACATTTGTACAATATTGGTGTTTGATTGCAAATATTTCCAATGTAACGCCAACATTTGTACAATATTGGTAATTGATTGCAAATATTTCCAATGTACCGCCCATATTGTACAAATGTTGGTGTTACATTGGAAATATTGCCAATGCAACGCCAACATTTATACAATATTGGCGTTTGATCAGAAATATTTCCAATGCAACGCCAACATTTGTACAATATTGGCGTTTGATCACAAATATTTCCAATGTAACGCCCATATTTGTACAATATTGGCGTTACATTGGAAATATTTGCAGTCAAACACCAATATTGTACAATATGGGCGGTACATTGGAAATATTTGCAATCAATTACCAATATTGTACAAATGTTGGCGTTACATTGGAAATATTTGCAATCAAACACCAATATTGTACAAATGTTGGTGTTACATCGGAAATATTTCCAATGCAACGCCAACATTTGTACAATATTGGCGTTTGATCACAAATATTTCCAATGTAACGCCAACATTTGTAACATATTGGCGTTTGATTACAAATATATCCAATGTAACGCCAACATTTGTACAATATTGGCGTTTGATTGGAAATATTTGTACAATATTTTCATTTGGTTGGAAATATTTCCAATGCAGCGCCAATATATTTACAATATTGGCGTTTGATTGGAAATATTTCCAATTTAACACCAATATTTCACAAATATTGGGCATTGATTGGAAATATTTCCAATTTCACACCAATATTTAACCAATATTGGCGTTTTATTGGAAATATTTCCAATGAATGCAATATTGGCGCAATATTGGGCCAATATTGGTTGGCTACTAGGGTGGTATCAAACGATTGGAAATAAAGTCTACTTTTAAGTGATGTATATAAAATTTGCTTAGGGGGCCATATACATATAAAAACACACCCAAACTTTGTTTTTTTCAATAGCAAGACAAGAATTTGACAACATATTTAAAATCTGCAGTTCAAACTATGCCTAGATACCAAATTTCATTAAATTCCTACGATTAGTTTCTGAGAAATTAATTACTTTATAATGAGCATATTTAAGGGGCTGTATCCAAATTGAAGTTCGGTACTCGATTGTTGAAATGCTGCAGAATGTCACCTTTTAATGTATTATGTTTTACCGATATGACCATTTTACTCACTTAATAAGTTTCGGTTATTGTTATATGCTGTAAGATAATGTTTACAAGTGTTGAATTATCCGATTTTAACCCCTTGGGGACGAGCGACACGTATGCGTGACGCATAAGATGCTCAGAATCCTCGATTTTTCCCACCAGTTATTTTTTATTGTAAGCTTTGCCTTATTATATCTTAGCATTTCCACAATTCAATTAGACGAAAATTTCTGTTTTGAAAAACCGGTGGTTAATTATTAAAAATTCTGTAATAGACTCTCGTCACGAAGGGATTAAAAAACCATAAGATTATTTGTAATTAAAATAGTCTTAGAATATGTAAATGTTATTGGAATTTTACAGGTGCTTTTATAATGCTTTTTCTCAGATTTTGCATCTATTTAACTTGACTTTTCTGTAGTTTATTGGCAGAAACGTGAATAATATTGACAGATACAAAATTTAGAATTTAAAAAAAAAATAGTATAAAGCATCGTAATGAAACAAAGTAAAAATAACAAAAAAAAAAAAAAAACGCAGATAAATTGTTTTTTAGTCTGAAAATAAATCCAGACATTGCTTTTTTTTTAGTAGCGGGAGAGGGGGGTGTCTTGTTTTGAGATATGTTCGAGAATTTACATTCCGATTTATTTGAAGACCTAAAACTAAATATATGTTATAAAGATATCTGAATAACTTTACATCCGTTATTCTCCTTCGGAATAGGGGTAATAATTCTACGATTAAACCTATTCTGGTAGTTCATTTGAAATTTTACAATTAACTCATTAATGCCTACTGGCAAGAAAACTTGCCATATGACATTTATTATTTACTATTATTATTATTATTATTAGATTTTTTTGCACACTGCTAGCGATTGGGAAATAATCTTGCCTATCAGAAAACCATAAAAATAACTTGTAATTTTTTTTTTCAATTAACCTGTTTAATCGAATAGATTTAAATACGAAAGTTATAGAAGAAATATTGTAATTTTTTCTTCGCAATAAACTACCAATATAAACCTTACCTATTAATCCATGTTGAAACAGTTTGAAGAGACACTTGAAAATGCCCAGCTATATAACGAAAACTTCTTCCAGCTTGCCACATGCCAATCATTTGGCCTTTCGTTGCTTCAGTTAATTGTGGGGCCATTTTGTTTCAGCAAATACTCTACACATATGCATTTATAATAAACTTCACTTCAAACATATATACTGCAGAAAAAACAATATAGCTTTATTAGACTGGAAAAGAAGCTATAAATCCATTTAAAGGTAACAAAAATGATTAAGTTTTTTCTAAGGTAGAACTGATCATATTTTTCAAAAATGAGCTTTATTAATTTAAAAATAAAAGCGAAACTATTTTCCATAAATGAAAACATATATCTCATGCAAATACGTTTTACGTAATTTTAATGAAAAAATTTAAAGCAGACATTGAAAAAGTAAAAGAAATATATGTATATATATATATATATATACTAATAAAGGCTGGGATTCTGGTGCCTCGCTATCTTATATCTTACTACAATCGCAGGTCGTTGTCAGAGTTGTTTAACATAAGATCACGAAGCATTGAAAAACGTTTTACGCATTGTTTATAGTGTAAGACAGACTTAATCTCTAAGTTTATCAAGTCACTATAATCCCAGCCTATGAGTATAATATTTTCTCAAAGAGGAATGAGAGCTCTCCGACCCGAATATCGATTCTTACCACTAAATTTTAATAGTATTCTCCAAGGTAAAGAATTTCAGAAATTTTGTCCTTGAATAAGGTAACAAATACTATTAAAATTTAGTGGTGTCAATCGGGATTTCGAGTCGGAGCGCTCCCATCCCTATTCAAACTATGCTTTAATGCACATCATAGACGGCCCCTTAAAGCAGCATCTTGCCGTTTTTTAAGCATAGTTTAAAAACTACGTGGAAAAAAAATTGAAATTTTGAATACACATAAAACAGGACATAATAAATATAAATCCATCAAAAAAATTGTAGGTTGCAATTCATAATTTTTTCGAATATTAATTTCATAATTCATAATTCATATTATAAAATTTTAAAAATTACAAATTTGACGTAGTTATGTTTAGGTTTTTGAGTTTTATAACCAAACAAAACGTTAGCACATTAGGATTATAATTTCAGGAGATATTAATAAAAATATGAAAATGTAATTTAACATTAGAAGCTCTAAAATTTGAATGTTTATAACTCAAAAACGTATCATCCAAATGACTTAAAATTTTGTATCTAGGCAGAGTTTGAACCGAAGATTTAAAATATCATGTCAAAAGTGGGTGTTGCCATTGAAAAAAATTAAGTTTAGGCAGGTTTTAATATGTAGATGGTCCCTTAAGCAAATTTTTGATACATCACTTAAAAGTAGACTTTATTTCCAATCGTTTGGTACCAGTCACGTCCTTCTACTATAATTTGTTGCAGAGTTAGTGGGGGGTGTTCCGGTTTTTTTTTTCCACGACTGTACATGCGTTCTGTCGGTTGTCTAATAGGAATTGTCTAATTATTTTTCTCATATAAGGGAGGAAATATTTCTGTTGCTAAATTATTGATATGATAGACTGCCACCAGAATTTACGAATAAAATTATTTATAAATAAATAAATGCATGCATTGTAAGAGCGAATTCACGCTTATTATAAAAGAGAGTTTTTATATATTTCTGGCACAGTTTCGAAAATTGGAAATAAAATTAGGGAGCATATATATATATATGTCAAACTTATGGATGTGTATTGTATTCTTATATTTAAAGTATTTCACCAGGGAATTAATGTTTTAACTTCTATTTTCTGTATACTCTTCTTAACCCCATAACTGTTTTGCCCGATCATAGTTCGGGTAAGAAGAATTTGCTTGCATCTTTAGTAAAAACTTTAAACACCACCAATTTTCAAATGTAATCTTCAGTTTATAAATTGGCAGACCATTTTTCGATTATATAAGGCAAATATTTTAGTACCGAAAAGTAGTGTTTTGTCCCTTTTTTTTCGTTTATGGTGTCAAAAAAAAAAAAAAAAAAAAAAAAAAAAAAAGCAATTAAGGGGCAGTGTGGTGGTCACTGTGATCTCAAATTCTCCTTGCTAATGTTAAACATATAGGAGTGAAATGTGTTCTTATTTTTCAAAAACATCATCAGAAAATTTATATTTTTAGATTCTTTTTTCTGTGTACTCTTCGTAAAGGATGTCCCTTTTACATATTTTGGTTCTCAAAATATTTCTAAATTTTGTAATTAATTTTATATAAAGTGTTAAAATTTTACCCTGCTTTTAACACATAAAATATTAAATAAAGCATATAGTATTTTAGAAATATTTTGTCAACTAAAAAAGAAAGAGGCATCCTTTGAGAAGAATATACAGAAAAAGGAAGTTTCAAATATTAAGTTTCGGAGGAGATGTTTTAAAAATAAGAATGCATTCAACGTCCATAGGTTTAACAATAACTCGCGCAATTTGAGACCCCAGTGACACACTTAAAGGATGTAACTTTCTTTTTTTCTTCACAAAATGTTTCTAAAATATATATTTACTTTTATTCGACGTGTTAAAATCTTACTCATCGTCAATCGTTCATACAGACTCCTTACACACTACTTCGAAATGGAAAAGTGTCCAAAGAGTACTTAGAACTCTTTAAATAAACAAAGTACTTCTTAAAAACTCCTTAAATTATCACGAAGTATAATTTAGCATTGAACAATTATTTAATGACATACAAGAGTAGAAAATGGAACCATTATGTGGTGAATATAACATGTTAATATAACTTCTTAAGCATGTATGTCTTGGTAGAGATTAATTAATCTTTAAAGGAAGCAAAATAAAAATGTTATCATGTTTATCATAGCATAGCTGCCAACTTTTACGCTTTTGCTACCACTAAAATTTAGTTGGAAAATTTCCCTTATTTCTTCCATAAAATAAGGTAAACAAAATTTGCGGTTAAATTTTAGTCGTAAAAAAACACCGTAAAAGTTGGCAGCTATGCAAAGGTAAAGTTCAAGTGATTGCTGCCATTCTAAAACAATAAAATTAAGTTTTTTTTTCTTTATGTATGCCGCGTGGTTTTTCGCTTTAAAATTTACTTTAAAAATCTAGAGACACATGAAATATGGTGAGTATTTGGGATTTTACTGACCTTTCTATATATGGCAATTGGTCACGGCATAAAATAGTTGCTAGTAATTTTGTATTCAAATTAACCAATAAGCAATGCATTGTGAATACTTAGTAATTTAAGCACTAGCAATTAGATTTTAATAAAATGAAATAAGTTTTCTCTCTAAATCAAGTTATTAAAAATTAGAATGGGTATGTGTGTTATATGAAGCAATAGCGTGTATGAAAAAAAAAAGGTAAATCCTTTCAACTAATATATAAATCTTGCAGTCCTTAGAAATTTTCTAGACTCCTTGGATTTTTCTTCTCAAGTCTGCATGAATCCTGGTCATCTTCGCAAAGATTTTAACACATAAAATATTAAATTAAGCATATATTTTATTAATATTTTGTCAACTAAAAAAGGAAAGAGGCACGCTTTAACGCAGGGTATACCGAAAAACAGAAGTAAAAAATGCAATTTTCCTGATGATACATATAAAAAATACGAAAGTATTCCAAGTTTAGGTTATAACAAGGATTTCAGACTGTCTGACCATACCCTTAAACAGCGTATAAAGAAGAAAACTTATGACATGTTTTAGGTATTTTGACAACCTTTTATAAAATAATTCTTTTATTTCAAACATCCCCTTAAACGGACTGAATCAGTTTATTATTATTTTTTTAATTAAAACAAGGCATCTTACAGTTTTATTTTAAGTGAAACATTATTTTTAAGACCAATAAACTTACCTACGAAGCAAAATCAAAGAAAAGTAATGTAATACAAAACACGACCGAAAAATCATGCGTCAAGCATAGATTATGTAACATTTTCCAACGCTTCCAAATTAATTTTACTAATCATACCGTTTAATAAGCTGAAATATAACATCTAAGTAAATAATTTGGAAAACGCATAACATATTTAAAAACATAATTTCAGAAATTTCCAACGTATACAATATTCGGAAAAATATCCGAATGTTTTTTATTCAGCACTGTATATGATCTATAGATTTGTATATATACTATACATAGGATGCAAAATTTTAGTTCAGTTAAGAAACGCATAGCACAGTTTAAAATTCTCCTTCTGGAGTTTCTGTCCATAAACGGAAATGTGTTCACGAACTTTTGTGCTTCCCTGTATATGATATACAGAATTTATACACACCACGCAATAGACAAAAAGTGAGTTAATTTTAAAATCGCGTTCAGTAACTTAAAACGCACTTCCAGGAATTATTGTTAACAGACAGTAGAGAATTCTTTCGTGTGTCCCTGTAAATGAACGATGACTGCTGTACACACAATATTCTGTAGTAAGCCTCTTGTAATGCATCCTAATGATATATATAAATTTCAATGCGTTTAAAATAGTGAAACATTATTTAAATAAACCGCAGACGATTTTTCTCCATAGACGTATTGTAACGGAATTCTTTTGACTGTCCCTGTAAAGTAACTATAAGTCCTATGCACACCCTATTCCATATTAAGCTTCTTGTAATGCACCTTAGTCATATAAATCATTTACAATGTGTTTGCAATTGTGTAACATCATTAAAATAAACCGCAAAAGACTTTTCCCCATAGACCGTAATGTAACGGATTTCTTTTGAGTGTCCCTGTAAAAAAATTGTAAGTGCTACACACTTCAGTTGAAATAGGGAACGTGCTATAGATAACTACAATAACATATAAAAATTGCAAGGCAATCCGAGAATATTTACGGGAGTTAGAGCACGGACAGACGGCAGACGGTCATACGGCCATACGGCAGACGGCCAGACAAACCGAAGTCATAAACACTTTTCAGCTAGGTTGGAAAGTGTTAATAAAATGAACAACAAAAAAATACACTTTCAAGCTTTAATTGCTATTTGTTATGAAATCTAAAAATAAATTTCGGAGCTTTGTAATTTAATTTCATGTTTTCAAAAGTACGCCCTTTCTCTCGTTTTGTTACTTACTCTAACATAAATAACGAAAGCATGACAAACAAATGATAAAAATCGTCTTATCAGAGTGAAGTAAACATTTCAATTCCCTCCTTAACGCTTAGCTGTGAAAATAATTTACATTTTTTAAGTCATGTGTAAAGAAGAAAACTTATGACGCTTATAAAATACTAACTATGAAAATATTTGTTTAGTTTTAAAATACAGATGTGATATTTCGTAAATTATCTTATTATCAAAATTATCATAGTACATTTTACATCGGAAACGCACTTTAATTCTTTTTTTTTCCCCTATCATCTTCTCACTGTATTTTTACAGATGCAGAAATACAAATTGTTTCTCAGTTATCACCAATGTTTTCGAATAACACAATTCACCTTGTTTAATAGCAATGCATTTAATGAAAGGCAAGAATTGCTAATAGGAAATATCGGTGCTCTAAAGAGAGACCCTTTTGCACCCATGCATCTGTATACCCCCTTTTAGATTCCGATATTCCTTCATTTATAATATATTTTTAAATCAATGGGGAAGATTTTGTAGTATCAAATGAACGTCTCAGTTTGTGTTAAATACATGTAAAATGCATTGCACACAATGCAGAAGCATTGAAATTATTTTTTGAATACATAAACAAGGTATTTTAGAAATTTTTTAATTGAATAATATAATTTTGAACCAGAAACGTAGTACTAAACATGCCAACAACAGGCCATTTGACCATTATACCAAAAGATAAGAAAGATAAATTTCTTCTCAAAATAAGTAAAATATAAATCACACACAAATAAGTTAAACAGAAAAGTTAAAGAGTTTTAAATAAAAATTCTGATATGAAATATTTTTATAAAACTTGAGTAAAATTCCCGGCATGTTTAACGTTAACTGTAACGTAATATATAACAAAATTAGAACTAAGTAATGTGAAGTAGAATCAAAATAACGAATTTCTCAAGTTTTAAATTGGGTTCATAAGCTTTTGGTAATTTTCTTGGACATTAAGAGGGAAAGCATGGAGCGTTAATGACGAAATTCTTTTAAAAAATGAAGCAAATATTCCCCTTCCTTTAAAAATGTCCGCCCGATATTTCTTTCACCCACTTACAGTGGAAGGTTATTTTATTTATTAGTTAATTTTTAATGTTCTTCCAGACTTACGTTTTGCTTAGCGGTCTCTTTCTTCAGGTAATTCTTTCTCTTTCATGTGGTAAGGTTTCGTGTGATCAGCTTTCCTAGCTTGCCTAAAAGTAAGGAGTCATATTTGACAAGTCAATACCGTTTTTACTTACCTATCATACGTAGTATAGGGTAAGTGTTGTAATCGTTTTGAAAATCGAAAAAAAAAAATTGACGGATTTACATGTTTCAGACACTGGAGATTCCGAAAAACATATTTTTAGAAAAAAAAATTTGCCGTCCGTCTGTGTGTCTGTAAACGCTCTATCTCCCGAAAAAATTGAGATAGAGACTTGCAATTTGGTATGTACTTAGTATGTAATAATGGGAAGAAGCCTATTTCACTTCAATAACCTTGATTAACCGGAACAATTTTTTTCGTACTCTCGAAATATTCGTTCTGATGAAAGGTATATAAAAATTTTCGAAATTGTTTATTTTAAGAAATGAATATAAAAGACAATCAAAAACATAAATTTTGCATAAAGCATGAAGTCGATCGGATAATGAGTTGCCGAGATATTTGGAATCCTATTTCCCACACTCTTCGATTTTTCATGACCCTGTATTTCATCCAAATTTCACTTCAAAGATATATTTTAATTGGAAATTTGACGCTTAATCAGATCCAATAAACCGGTAGTTAATAGGATTATTATTTTTGGAGTTATAAGGATGTTTCTTTCAAGCAATTCCGTAATCGAGCCTTTAAAGTTTGTGACGTCATCAAGCCGCGATTTTATTCGAATTGCAATGCACTTTATAAGTAGTTCACCCATTTTTATTTTAATATTTTACATTATGCATATCCATGATGGGTAAGTATTACGGTGGCCCCAACGAATAGTTTTTCTTTCGTTTGTTGATGACAACAGAACCTTTGGAAAAGAAAGGCAGGCGAAATGATTTGTGAGTGAAGAAGCAAGTGTTGTCTCTACACAACAGAAGTATACCAGGAAGAATATTTGCAACACGCAAGAAATATTGTGCATGAACAGATTCTATTTGAAGAGGCGTTGCTGGTATTAACCCTTGTACCGTCAAAGGTTTAATATCCTCAACCCTTAAATTGACTATTTTTAATATCACTTTTGAAAATTATCTCTGCCTTTTTCTCTTTTTTCTTTAAACTCATACTTTTATATTTGCAAGAAAATCCTACCACGAAATTTTTTTCAAAATTGTGGTACAAATGTATATAAATAATGTTGCCAGTAGGCTACTTTTTTGAAATTCCGATTGTTTGTTTCCCAACATTATTTAAAAATAGTGTAATTGGTCTTATTCTCGCATTATTTAATCTGTCATTAAATAAGGCGAATATTTCTACTTCAAAAACGTGGTGGCAATCAAGCAGTCTGAATTTTAAACAAGAACGAAAAATCATGCGTCAAGCATAGATTATGAAACACTTTTCTAATACAGCCAGAAAACTGTAATGAAACTTCACCGTTAAATAAGGTGAAAGAAGATCTGTAAGTAAACAGTTTAGAAAACATATAACACGTTGAAAAATACAGTTTTCGAAGTTACCTTCCAGTGTCAAAATAGTAGTTGAATTATTTTCTGTAGCTCTGTAGATGATCAACAGATGTGGATATACAGTATGATAAAATTTAGTTCAATTAGAATATTCACATTTAGCAATTTTTGCCAATCGATGGAAATGCACTCGAAATCTTTTGTACAGCCCTGTATATTATCTGAAGACATTTGTACACACCACCTATTAAGCTAAAAGGCAACTTAAAACTTACTTGCAGCAATTACCAAACGTAAACGACAATGTATCTTTTTTTGCGTAGCCCTGAATATGAAATTATTTATATTCCACAAACTTCTATTAGTCTTACTAAATATAGCTCAGCAGGAAAATGCGTAAACACAGTTAAAAACTACCCTTAAGCAATTCACTCCCATAGTCTGTAATACTTACGAATTCCCTTGTGTAGCCCTGTATAGTATCAACCGAGTTTATAAACCCACACGTACTATGAAAAAAAAAGTTAAACTGAAAAATACAAACCAAAATTGAGAACGAACTAATCACACATAAACCGTAAATATCCCACATGTACTGTAACCAATATATTTTTTGTGCCCCTGTAAATAAATGCAATGCACACAAGAGAGCAATTTATAGTGCATGTCAGTAATGCATATAATTTTCATTATGTTTGAAATAGTGAAATATCACTAAATTACACTGCAAACGATTTTACCCCATATAATGATGTGTAACAGAATTCTTGTGTTTGACCCTGTAAATGAATAATAAATGCTTTGCACCCCATATTCTACAAAAGGCATGTTTTAATGCACTTCATAATTATATATATATTTCATTAAGTTTTAAATTGACGTAGCGTCATCAAAATTAACTTGAAAATATTATTCCCCACTGACTGTAATATAACGAAATACTTCTGACTGTCCCTGTAAAAAAACTATAAGTGCTACACACTTCAGTTGAAATAGGGAACATGCTATAGATAACGATAATAACATATAAACATTTCAGGCCAATTCGAGGGAGTTAGAGCACGGACAGACGGCCAGACAAACCGAAGTCATAAACACTTTTAAACTAGGTTGGAAAGTGTTAAAAAAGTAAAAACACTGAATATAACAAAAGTCACCAGCCAGTCGTCCTGGCTCGTGAGCAAAAAGTTAATATTAACCTTTCGAATACTGATCCGAACTGGCGTCTATTTTTATATTCAGTCGTAACACACAATTTACAAAACAATTCTTCGCAGTAGATATCTCTTGAAAATACCCTAGTATAACAGAGATTATTTTTCAAAGAGTAGTACGAACAGAATAAAAAAATAGTCGCTGCGACGTACGGTTTCTCAACCTCGTAATCAAAAAGTTAATGGATATATTCTTGGAGTAAACATACAAATTGTAATTGAAATAATTTTTGAGCGGTGAAAAATTCACCCTATTGATGTTATATAATGAGGCTGAATGAAACTTTTTACAGCAACAATGGTAATTTTAAAAGAAAATATTGAATAACATGTAAACATTACATTTCATTTTTACTATTAAACCAAAACGAATATATACCTGAGCAATTTTTTAATAAAATCTCCCAGAGCAATAATATAACAATATTTAATGTGACCGGATATAAAAATTACTTCTATGACAATGAGGACTTTTATAAGGGAGCAAGCAAAAATCAACCTCATAATATGTTTGTTTCACTTCAAATAAACATTGCATTGCTGAATTTTGAAAATTGAAATTTTTTGAAAACTGGCCCAATGTTGAAAAATGCATATTGAATGTTAAAGGATATTGTGAATAATGATATCACAATAATGACGTAACAATTATTTGTTAACGGGTGCAACAATACTAATCGGGAGATCCTTAACTAATTCGTTTAATTTCTATATTTAGAATTCGTAAAATGTAGAAAAAAAAATAATTTTTAAGCTGAAGTGTGTCTTTATACGTATGCTGAATGTACGTATTTGTTGACAAGTCCACAGTTAATTATCAGAAATTAATACAAATTTATATAGGCTATTATATATAGGCTATTATGAGTATTTGAAGGCTGGCTCAATGTTGCAAAATGCATTTTGAAGATTAAAGGATATTGGGAAAAATGATATCACAATAATGACGTATCAATTATTTGGTAACGGGAGTAACAATACTAATAGGGAGATTTTTAACTAATTCGTTGACCCACTGTATTTAGCATTCGTTATATGTAGAAAAGAAATTTTCAATTTTTAAGCTAAAGTGTATTCTTATAAATATGCCAATTGTACGTACTTGTTGACAAATTCATAACTAATTATTAGAAGTGAATACAAATTTATATAGGTCTATTATGAGTATAAATGTATTTGACAGCTGGATCAATGTTGAAAAATGCATTTCGCAGATTAAAGGATATTGTAAATAATGATATCACAATAAAGAGGTAACAATTATTTGTTAACGGGAGTAACAATACTAATTTGTTGACTTGCTGTATTTGGCATATGTAAAATGTAAAAAAGAAATTTTAATTTTTAAGCTAAAGTGTGTACTTATAAATATACCAATTGTACGTATTTGTAAAGTCGTAGGGACGTTGGAGGTCGCACGTCACCTCCTCAGCGAATCAGGCGGTTCTTTTCGAGTCAAATAAACATAACCTAAATTTTGCTTAATAAATAAAATCAATTAAATATTCCACATAGAAAACAAAAAAAATAACAAAAATATTATTTGGTTCAAAATATGTTTTTTGTCTTAGAGAGAAAGAAAAGGAAGATTAACGTCTGTGAGATCAATATGTTTAATATAACATTCTAAAATTTTGACATGTTAAAAATTATGACTTTGTTAAAACGTATTTAAAGAAACAGTACCTTAACACTTTCTTGCATGCACTTCAGTAAAAGAAGTATACAAAATTTTTGATCAAACTTCAATGAAGAATATGATGTAGGATGCATCAGTAATGTATGGAAACTCATGATGCTCCTTGCAAATTGTCCATTCAAAATTAATTAAGCAATCAAAATTCCTTTTTTTCTATCTTTAAATAGATTTAATCTGTAAAAAGCAATTACTACCGTAAAAATAAAGCAGAAATATTATATAAAAAATCTTTTCGTAATAAGTTTATCGAATTCGAGGATGACGAGCCTGATTTCAAGTACATGAGTTGTCTAAAGAGACAGCTTATAGAAAGCAAGAAAAAGTGAACCAGCGATGATGTATTGCATTGCCTGCCATTTTTTCGAAAATACGAATGATGTTCCTTAGTTAGGTCTTGAACACTAAAATAGCTTTCATCAAGATATAGTTCGGAGTGCTGCTTTCAAAATATTGTTGTACAATAAATAAATAAATATTACATTTTAAAATATGATATTAAAGATACTTTTACACTTGATAATGCATTTAAAAAATAATTGTAATTCCAATTCTGGTTAGTTATTGGTCCTGCCTGAACTACATCCAAATTAAACCATACGCCAAAAGACTTAAACATACAGTTTGATTTAAATAGAGGTTATGATGATTATCTCTTATATCGTGTGTCATAAAAACAGGTACTTCAAATTTCAAAATGTATTCAAATTAATTGTAACTGATAGATATGGCATTTGTTTTACTGCATATATATTAACATAGGAATTTTATTAATTTCTTCTATATGCGTAAAAAGGAAATATAGGAATAGCGAACATTTTCAACTTCCGGTTTACAATGGATTTACACGTTTTGGGATGTTCTGAACCTGATTTAACTATTTTTTCAAAATATCTATCTGTCTGTTTGTGACGCAAATTTTGTGGCAGCTCTAACTCAAGAACTAATTCACATAATTTAAAAACTTCAGTGTCAGTTAGACATTACCTTGACATAAATTGGTGCTGATTAGGCTTGGGTGTGTATCGACCTACTGGTGGTGTTGCTATGCATCACCTTTCACGATTTCCGTGATAGTCATAGCTAAAAAAATAAAGAACAAAATCTCCTCAAACGTCTTATTCTGTTAGATCGCGACAAAAATAGATGCTGATTCGGTTCGGGTGCATACCGCTCATCAGGTGACGCTGTCACGCTGTGTTTTTCACGATTTCCACTATAGCTATGTCACAAAAACTAATGCAGGAAATTTAATCAAACTTAATATTCTGTTAGACCTTGATGTAAATAGATGCTGATTCAATTTTGTCTTTGATCATCTACAGGATGTACTGCTACCTATTATTGGGAAAAGATTCCTAAATGGGCCCACAATCAATTGATGCAATTTAGAAAACGTGGTCTGAAGTATTATTAACTCCATCCTTGTAACTCTCATATATTTTTCCGACCACACTGTTGCTGAAATTGCAACTTTGGCGACTTTTGCTACTTTTGGCTGTTTGGAGCAAATTATTTTCGATGGACATTATAGACGTATCATATTTTCTATTGTGTTGAAATGCACAGTTTTTTTTTAAATTTAATGACTAAAAATATATAGAGAGATCTATTTCTTCAATTTTAATGCACAGCAGTGGTCGCTGTTATTCTGTTACTTCTTTAATTCACTGATATCCGTGTTAAATTCGAAGTAATTCACCATGCTTTATATTCATAATTGTTGATGCAATTATAAATTAGTATATTAGAATGATATAGAAGAAAGTTCTGTATTGACCACAACATTTTTTTTATATGACCCACCACTGCCTTTACTAGAACATACATTTAGAAAAAATATTGTCTAGCCTCAAAACAGGAAAAATAAATCCTCTGCCTTTGAATGAAATATTCGCTAAGATACCGCACACTGAAATTCTTAGTATATGTCATCAATTTATTAGAAGACATCTCCATAGTGAGAAAATTGTAATTGAATTGCATCGCAAAAGAGCAGATATAACTCATGCGTATTCTCTAGGCATCTGTCCGACAGGGCTTTTGGCTGTTATATGATTTCTACTGGCTGGAAGTAATAGTACAGCACCTAGAATACATAGTGTGGCAAACGGTTTCATCGTTTTTTTAATTCAAAATTTTCGAATTCAAACCGGAAATTCTGAAAGAAGAATTTTTACTTTCAGAAGTCACGAAATATCTGCCATTACGTAACCAAAAGAACATTACAGAGTATTTTTGGTATGAATGCGAAATTTCGGAATTGAAGAAAAAGTCAAACTGGTAATGCTTTTAAAAGTGCTAAAAAATTGTAGCCGTTAAACGCGCAACGATGCCGTACAATATTAGGGCGATCGCAGCGACATCGGCTTTAACCCCTTGAAAGGCACCGGTATCCTAATAATATTATAAATCTGATTGTGTGCAAAAGTTAGGCTGAAGCCAGCGTCAAAATGAAGCATTTAATTATCCTGTATCTTTGCATATAAGTTGATTATAACCCTCAAATGAATATAGGCTGGTTTTCGTTTATTTTATTTCAATATTTTTCTTAAAAATTAAAATTTTCATTATTTTCATACAGAATAAATGGACATTTTTTCGTATATTTTACAATGGTTGGTTGGTTTGGTTGGTTTGGCCCAAAGGGCCCGGTTTTGCAGCTTTTTTTTAAATGGTTAAATTTATTTTACCGTTGCTAATACTTTATCGTTGCCAATATAAAATAAAACCCCTGAGTAATAATTTTTAATCAACAATTTATTTTCAAGTGAAAAGTTTCCACGTGAAAAATGAATAGGAAATGAATTATTTAAGAATTAAACTGAATATGAAATGATGTCATATTAGAAATAAAACGTGCGTTTTCAAATATTTGATAATAATGGGCTTTATTGGGAATCTGAGTTCGAGATTGTAAAATACCACCAACACGTGATGTTGGTGGTATTTTACCATCGGAATTCCCAATTGAATGTATGTATGCGATACATAGACAAACAAATTTAAACACAGCAGGGAGGTCACATGATGGTGGTTTATGACGTCACGCCAATAAAGTCCATACAAAGTGCATAAATACGAGTAAGTATGGAAAGCAAGCGAATAATATGATGTCATATATAGAAAAATAAAACAGATTTGTTTTGATGTTGAAATAAAATGATCTTGGGTTTTCAAATTATTTGTGATTAATTTCTCTTTTTTTTTCTTTTTCTTTTTCACATGAAAGGAATTATTTTAAATGTACGTAATATATGTATTTTAAATGTATGTGTTGTAAATTAAAGTTCTGTGTTTTAAATGAAATGAGTGAAAGATTTATATTTTTAATGAATTCAATACGAATGATGGGATAGGTTGGCGATTTATCGTCTACACACGGCTAACATAAAGATACCATATTTTTAATTTAAATTATAAAAAGTAAAAATTGGATGGCAAATGTCAATGATATGCATCGCAAACTTATCCGTATCGAAAATCAGAAAATCTTAATAAAAATAACTATATTTTTTAAAAGAAAGTTGCTTTTCTCATAAAAGCTAAAGATTTAATATGATTGTGTCGAAGTAACAGAATTTTTCCTCTAACATTTTCCCACAATCGAAAACACATTTGTAAATCGTCGTTTCGAACCGGAATTTAATTTTACATTTCTTTTAGTTTTAAAATAGGAAAAACTTTGTTGTCTTTTTTAAATATAGATTTTTTTTTAAGTTGTTTCATAATAGATTTTTGTAAAGTCTTGCAGGATAAGAAAAATTGCATAGATTTTAAAGCAATGTTTAAGTAAAATTACAATATTTTTTAAACTTAAAAAACAACAATGTTATCGAAAAGAAAATCGATTTTACCAACAAATTCGCGTAATGCAAAAGCAAAGAAGAAATAAAAAAGTAATGAATCTTTTCTTCCAGCCGAATTGTGTAAACTTGAACAAGCCGATCGTGCCAATTCATAACATTATAAACGTGAAAGCGCGTTCTATACAGTAGAATTTTTTTTACATATAGGTAGAACATTTGTGAGAATAGGAAGGTTAGGGGTCTGTAATTAGGTCCATAGTAAATTTGATTTTTTTTTTTTATCAAGTGAAATTTGGCGCAAAATTAAATACATTGTTGTAACCAGATTTGTTTTTTGCGTGGTAAACACTTAATGATATTTTAGATGATCATTTCCCCGCTCACCTTTGATGCCAACTATGACTGTAAAACATATTAAAAAATATTAGCCGATAATTTTATAATTTTCTTATTGCTTTATGATGTAAATAGACTTCCTGGTTCATACTTTAAACCTGAATCGGTCATGCCATTGTCGTTCAATTTTTATTCCTAATCCTAACCCTAATCGAATCCTATCCTAATCCTGATAATAACTTTAAAGAATATTCTTTGACACGAATATGTAAATGAAATCAATATCCGTAAATGGAATGAATCGAAAATATAATAAATAGAAATGGCAAAATAAAATAACAAGAAAGTACATTTATTCGACACCTAACCCTAGAGAAAGCGTAAAAAATTTCAAGCGCATGAAATAAATCAAAATAATCCTATATATACTAACAAAAATATGTAAATTTAGATTATCAGATTTGTGTCGTCGGTATTTATTTGCTTATAGTGTTCTTGACGCGATAGAGAAAATATCGAGGTTAAATTGGTCAGAATTTAAAGTACTTTCTAGCAACCTTTATTTACATTTTAGAATCATATCAGATTGTTATATCTTTGTGAAATATCTCTCAATTTATAAAATCCACAAGCAGTTTGTTCACTATTTACACCACTTAGCGTGAAGCACTTAATTTAATATGTACATAAACAAGATAACGTAGTAAGAAATATATAACATATGTCTATGCAAATAAACAATATAATAAAGCCCATTTAGCAATGCACACATATACAAATTGTACACCAAATACCACCTAAAATGCACTGTTGTATAGAAGAATTCTGCCAGTGTTGTTTTTCGTTTTACGAAGAGGAATTCCTCGATTTTCACGATTTTACTGGGTCCTCCTTTTTTCATTAGTTGCAGTTTCATTTTCGCGATTGTATATATTATTTGGCATGAAATTTCACTTTTTTAAGACTGGGTTATGTCAAGGCCCCTATAGCAAAGAAATACCGTATGGTCTCCTATAAAATGTGATAAAGCTTTGGTTAATTATATATGTTGTTAATTATCAAGTGAAATGTTTTACTAAGTTAATGCATTTATTCTTTTTTTAATGTTACGTGAACGAAGTCACGGGTAACAGCTAGTATTATATATACCACTTAATTTTAATCCCAGAAGGCCACAATGACACCAGAATTTTATAATCAAATTTTGAATTTATAAGATACATGAAGAAAAGCTTTTACTTATTTTAAAATAAATTCGTTCGTGAATCCTGGTGTCAATCAATCATTTCAATATTTTAGCTGCAAGAGTACTTTGCCCCGCAAGGGGTTAAAAATATATTTACCTCTAGCAAAAGTAAAGGCTTCACTATTGACAACATGAACACAAGTTCTGTTAATAAAATCTTCTTGTAAGTGTATATTTCAGATGTAACTGATTTTGGAGTTAGTTTTTTATCACATCAGGGAATTAATCTGTTCCACTCTTCTAGCAGAGATTTATCCTTTGGTATGCTAAATAGGGATAGTTTCTAGTTTGCTGTCTAGTATCGAGTACTGCAACAAGGCACAAAAGAATGTTTATCACGTTTTTTGGCCATGATCAATATCATTCATATTTTCAAAGCTTACGAAAATCACTATCCAAGTCAAAGGAAATGGGGTATAATTTAATTATTTAAAATATTTACCACCAGCTGAAACGTTTTCTCAGATCGATTCTTGTACAATGTTTGCGTTGAAAAGACCTAGCAGACAATGTCGTAGCCAGAGAGAGGGGGGGTCCAAATGCTCTGGAAACCAGTAATATTAAAAAGTTTTCTTTGGCTTCAATATCGAAGAAAATTCTCCGATTAGATAAGGCAAAAATATTTTTTCTAAAATTAGTGGTATGGAAACCATCTGGACCTCCACCCTGTCTACGCCACTGCTAGAAGATGTCGCTGCGATCGACTTGTTATCTTTTCAGAATCATTCAACATTTATCGGATTATTTTTTTTTGTACTATTTTGTAACCGTTTTCCACACTATGTATTCTAGACGCTGTAGTAATAGTTTAGTACAAGGGACATGTTTGACAGCTTAAAATAACAGCAACGACATTGGTTAAAACGCATTGGCAGATTTCCAAGAAAATGTAAAGACAGCGCTTGATTACCACCTATGCAAATTTTCACAATCTTTTAGAGAAACTCTTATGTATTCGCATAATTTTTCAATTAAATCGCAAAAGTTACTTTTCAGAAATCCCGGTGTAAGTTTGTCTAGGCGGTAATTACTACTAGATCAAAATTCTGACGATATTCTTATGCACAATTTTTTTACACACAATAATGTTCTTGTGGAAAGAACTTAACAGACTGTACATGAAAAGGTTTATCTGTTTATTTTCTGCATCATTTCAAACATGCCAATAGGTGATTACTCTAGGTATTGTAATAATTAAATATTTATGAAATTTATTTACCGTTTTCTTTTGTAAAAATGCAAGTATTTATTTCATTTAAAAAGATAACTATTAAAATCTTACACTAGTTTAATAGCTATCTTATACACAGATTTGTTTGGACCGCTTTGTGCTTTATGTGCTTTATACATTTTAAAACTTTTTCCCTGCTAAAAAAGTTTAGTTTTGTCATATACGAATATTAATGAGTTGAAACTCTATAAATACATGAAAATATGCTTCAAACATCAAAAAAGAATTTAAATCACCGTAATGTGCCAAGAACCAAAAAAGTAATTTAGCGGATCAAATTACTTCAATCTTTGTTTATACGTTAAAAATTATGGATATAAAATACATGATGGTATTTCACTGTAATTATTATAGTAACACTATTTTAGAAAGAATTAAGAATCGAATGCGATTTCCGTTATTGGATGACATATAATTAATATCGGGATCATACTTTTCATGGAAGGCATGCTGAATTAGTATCATCTGAGAAGTGATTTCTGTTTGAGTTTTTCATATCATTCATTTTCGAAAATAATGTCTCGCAGGCATAAGTTGAAGTAAAATTTTTCAAAATGTCAAACTCTGTACAATGTCGCTATAATTTCATGATTGGTATTTTTGCTAATAATGCCTGATGATTCTTAGTTTCAATATTTTTCAAATTTTCTATTAATTTGAAAAGTTAATGGGCCTATATTGAAATAGATTATAATTTCATAAGCCACGTTTCAAATTCTCTAATTTCAGAAAGAAATTTAAAAGTTAGAAATGCTCAGATTACGTTAATTCGTGAATTTGTTTAATTTAATTTATTTTTGTTTTAGAACCTCGAACAACGACGTGCCGAAAATAATCTGTGGCGTGCCACTTGTGGCACACGTGCCATAAATTCACCATCCTTGCCCTAGTGTACACACAAAGTAACTTATATCTGTCGTCCTATTACACAACATGAGACTTTAAGCGCATTATTTTCCTCATGCTGTAAAGAATAATGAGTAGTGAATTTAAGTTACAGTGAAAGTTTGCCACGGTAGAATCGCAAGGGACCAGATTTTTTTTTTTTTTTTACAGGTTTCTAGCTTAGAGGAACGAGTTCCGCTGGTATTCTATTACTTATTATTATGCATTCTTTTCACCGGATCATGAAATATTTCAGCTTAAGGTAGGATTCCGTTATACAGAGATTCCGTGCTCACTGGTTTTAGTGTACTTCAAAGTTCAAATTTGATACAAATAAATATCTAATTAGTAGCAATATGTAAAATATCCTCCGAAAATTACATTAGCTTAAAAAAAGATTCGGTTGTTCGGAAAGACCTTTCGGTTTGGGAAAATTAATTCGGACAATTCTGTCTGTTAATTATTAGACATTAGTTATCGGAATTTATCTCTAATAATTAAATGATAGAATTTTCCGGTACAAATTAATTTTTCCCAAACGGAAATGGCTTTGCCAATAATTCAATAGTTATTTAAGTTTATTAAAAAGCATGAATTGCGGTAATATTTTAATAATGAAGATAACATTACGTTTTTGTTAAGAGCACATTACGTTTCATCGTATACATTAAAATGCTGAGGTAAAACTTTAATACCGAAATGGACACATTTGCGTAAAATTAAATTTAGAACATGTTCAGTTTTACAGTAAAGTTGAACGGGATCAGTGTAGTCGAGCGATCTAAAAAGGGACTGGTTTTAAGCCGAGATTCTCGAAAAAGAGTGTAGTTTCAATTTTCACTCCTGCCAGAATGATTTCTGTAATATTATTGGCGGTAGGATAATTCATTTGAATAATGTCATATTTTATTTCTAGGGGAGAAGTTATACGAGTTACATTTTTTTTATTCGGATGCTTTATAATTATATTTAAAAAAATTTTAACACCCAACAATACTTTTTTAAATTACTAATTTCGTATTAAAAATATTTAAATTAAAAAAAATTAATAATCGATTAAATAAATTGAGCTGATCAACAATTTTCTGTTATATTTTGTATTACCATTATCAAGAAGATATATATATATATATATATATATATATATATATATATATATATATATGTGTGTGTGTGTGTATATATATATGTGTGTGTGTATTAAGAAAAGCATGTGATTATTTTTCGTAAAAGAAAAAGAAAGGGAAAGAAGAAAGGAGGGGAAGTATTCATGTAAGAACTATGAAAGAAATTACCCCGATATCCACGGTTTAATAATTAAATAATGTATAAAAATATAAAATAAACTTCAAGTAATTAAAAATATATATATTGTGAATCGTTAAACATAAACAGCAAATTTTAAGTTCTGGGTTTTAGAGTCATACTGAAAATAATAAAATTAATGAAAAATGTTAAAAACCATGTAATTAAAAAAAAATTGAAAAAACTAAATATGATTTTTTTTTTCAAAAAATCGAGAGTGTAGTAAGTAAAAATAAGTCCCCTACACATTCAATTAAAATGTTTAGGTAAACTCCTGCTTAAAGCCGGTATAATAAGTAAAAAATTACAAGATTAAAATGATTTTACGTCATTGAGTAGTTTTGCCTGTGAGACCATCCATCGCCTTATATGTATAGGAATAGTTTATCAGCAATACAATATAGCAATCACCAAGTTTTTAATATTTAATTTAAAACCAACTAATTAAATATTCAAACATTTTTCTAATGAAACTTTCAAGTTATTTACCGTCAAATCTAATATGTTAATTAAAGCTTTAAAGCTGATATTCAAAAAAGTCTGATTAAAACAATAAAATAAAACATTCTTCGGAAATCCGAACACCCTGAACTTTTGTTTCTGTTCATTAATAGACATGAATAAATGGAAAAAAAGTATGGTAATAATAAACATTTTAAGAAAATCGTGATATTTCCTATGCTATTTTAATCACAGAAAAACATTTGTAGTAGAATCAGACGTATATTTTATCAGAATTAGTGACAGTCGAGTGAGAAATTCTAATCTATTTCTGATCTAAATTTTTCCAGGGCATTCATTATTGGATTCAATTTTATTTTCTTATTAACACTGTTGAAAATATAATCTTCTTCCAGGTTTTAAAAAATTAAGTAATCATTCATGAAATTTTATCTGAAAGGCGAAATAAATATTAGAAAGTCCCTTTCGGGAATGATCCCTTACGAATTGCCTGTGTAACGCTGTATCAAATGGAGAATTCTATTTGAAACAATCATTTTAATATTGTTTTTAATAATTAGCTTTAGTGTAGGCTATAGCTTTTAAACAGACGAAAAACATTTTTGCACTTACATGGTATCTTAAGGTGAACTGAATGTTTTTAATGCTACGTTGCATAGTGGTTCCAAATCACAATTATGTGGCCCAAAATCTAAAACTCAAAGTTTCAAAATTCAAAATGAAATTCTTTCTACAGTATTCAGAAATAGCTGAAGATTTATACTCTTAAATATTTTTGTTTTATAAGCACACATAAATTCACATTGTTTTTGTGAAGTTGGAAGTTTAGAACAATTGCGTGAATTTCAGACAAATTCGCTACATTCACTCGTTAATTAAGCCCTTTTCGCATAGTTTGTTATTTTTTTCGGTATGCGTCTGTAAAACAACATTCAGTTACATCTTTAATTTGATTTATGAATTGCAAAATATCTGTAAAATTAAACAAAAGAGGGGTTTTTTTAAGTACACAGTTTTAGGACATTTTGTTCATAAAAAATTATCTATAAAAAAGTACGTCCGAGTACTTCGATCTTTCATAGCTCAAAATGTAGAATGAACCTTCGAAAAACATATCTAAACAGATCTATTTTGAATTTTTGCGATTTTCTGAGAACGAATAGTTTGAAATTGGACATTGCATTTTGCAATATTAGTCAAAAATCAGTAATCGGGTTTAATATCTTTCAAGTTTTCGCATTGACCAAAAATTGACTGTTTTTATATAATGCAACATTCTAAATAACAAAACACTGTGAATTTAAAGTATTTTTAATTGGGGGGGGGGAGGCTTAAGTGTTTTTTCTCTTTCCTTTTTTCATTTATATTAAAACTAATATTGAAGCTTGACCTTATTTTAAAAAAATACAGATACAAAAAATATATATATATATTTTTACTAAATGCTATCGATATGCGAGCATAGGAAATTTAATCAACTGCAAAATATAATTCAAATTTTCAAACTTCTTAATTTTTTGAAAAATTGTTTATTTACTTATTACAGAAAAAAAAATATTTAGAGGCTACACTGATTTCAAATAAATTTAGGGAAAGTATGGAGAAAAATGTGTTATGCAGTAAGCAATAAATCAAATCCCTTTTGCATTTGCCAGCTACTAGACAAGCATGTGGACGTATATCTCTAGAAACCAATCCTTTCATAATTTTATCACACCAATGATTTGAACATCTATGACAGGGATGTCAAACTGTGGCCCGCCTGATACCACTAATTTTTTTAAAAAATAGTGGACTTCTTGAATCGCAGAAATTCGATGATTAGATAAGGAGAAATTTACTATAAAATTTTAGTGGTATCCGGCGGACCACAGTTTGACACCTCTGATCTATGATTTAATATACTATTAAACGAACAATAGAAGCATACGCTGTCTTGATCTTAATCTGTTAGATATTTATAAATTTGTGAACAAATGTCATGTTTCTGACATTTAAATCATGCCATATTTACATATTTTATGCGATGCATAATTATATGGTATACATATTATATTATATAGTCATGCCTAATTCAATTTAAACTTTATTTATTTATTTATTTATTTATTTATTTATTTTTTTGTGGGTGGAGATAAAAATGTTTCAATATTTCAATCAATAACCACAAATTTATTCCATTCAGATTTTCTCGAAGTACCGAGTGTTCTAAAATTGACTTACTCATTTTAAAATTGAATAACTTGAAAACGGTGACAGATATTTTTTAAAAAACTTGCAGGTGAGTATTGTACGATGTCAGGATTTTTTTTACTGATTCCTAATTTTAGTTCGAATTACTCAGAGCAGAAGCATAAATCACCCAGAATTGATGCGAAGGAAAGAGGTTAAATACATGAAGTGGGTCTTATTCACCAATTCAAACTTGTTGTTTCCATCTGAACAAGACTGTATTGGCGAATGAGGCCTATATTTAACTTTCCATATATTTAACTTCCTTCCTTCGCATCAATGCTGGGTAATTTCAGTCTTGACCTCGATTGCGCCTCTTGATTTCAGCGCCATCTATCGCTGCTATTTGAACTAAAATTGGGAATCGCAGTAAAAAAAAATCTTGACATCATACATTACCTTCCTGCAAGATTTTTTTTAATATCTGTCACTGTTTACAAGTTATTGAATTTAAAAATCAGTTAGTTAATTTTAAGACACCCGATATACTGACATTGAATCGTCATAGTATATTCCTTTTAAATGCTAAAGGTGTAAATTAACAATATAATAAAATTTAAAATAACTTTTATTAGTTGTTTTACATGTTTAGACTCTCTCCGAGTCATTTTCAAAAACAAAATGAGAATATTCCAAAGTTTGAAGTTATGATTTTCTAAAAATTACGCACGTCATCTATTATTTTTTATTTGGTTTTTTATTTTCATATCTGTGACCATGGAGTAACTCAAGTGACAGTTTCGGTAAATTAAAAGATGCCGCATCGTTAGATATTGTATTTTTGCGTGTTAGTATCTCTATGGTTTCTCTTACTATGGATGGATAGTATAGAGTGAAGGGAAATATCATGTTACTTTCATTGAAATTTATTTGGATGGTTTCTTTTTGATATAATCTTGTGAGGGCTGTAGTTTTTCTTTTATATTTAATATCAGCTATATACTCTTTTTTTCTGCAATTAAATTTCCTGCTGGTCATGCCTATGTAGTAATTCTTGGATCCGTCTTCTTTAATAAAAGGTATTTCATATACTCCTGAATAATTCTCAAAATTAATCGGGTCAATTTTACTGCAAATGATATTCTTTCATTTCTGAGGTGGTTTGGCTATTAAGCAGATATTGAAACGTTTAACACTGTGTTTTAATTTTTCAAAAAAGCTCGGATAATATTGAAGAGTATAAAGTTTGTATTTTTTCGAATCATCTTTCTTTTCTGGTTTCTTATTATTGGTGATATCCATGAATAATGCATTAATATGGTGTACTTTAAAACCATTATTTTAAGCAATTTTACGAATATTATCTAATTTATTCGCTTTTTGAAAAATTAAAACACAGCCTTAAACGTTTCAATATCTGCTTAATAGCCAAACAACCTCAGAAATTAAAGAATATCATTTGCAGTAAAATTGACCCGATTAATTTTGAGAATTATTCAGGAGTATATGAAATACCTTTTATTAAAGAAGACGGATCCAAGAATTACTACATAGGCATGACCAGCAGGAAATTTAATTTCAGAAAAAACGAGCATATAGCTGATATTAAATATAATAGAAAAACTACAGCCCTGACAAGATTATATCAAGAAGAAACCATCCAAATAAATTTCAATGAAAGTAAAATAATATTTCTCCCCAGTCTATACTATTCATCCATAATAAGAGAAACCATAGAGATACTAACACGCCAAAATACAATATGTAACGATGCGGCATCTTTTAATTTACCGAAACTGTGGCTCGAGTTACTCCATGGTCACAGATATGAAAATAAACAACCAAATAAAAAAATAATAGATAACGTGCGTAATTTTTAGAAAATAATAACTTCAAAACCTGTGCAACTTTGGAATATTTTTCTTTTACTTTTTTGAAAATGACTCGGAGAGAGTCGAAACATGTAAAACAACTAATAAAAGTTATTTTATTTTATATTATGTTGTTAATTTACACCTTTAGCATTTAAAAGGACTATATTATTACAAGGTGTTATAATTTATTATATCGTCATAGTACGTTTGAATTATCTAAATTACAAATTAAATGCATTAAACCCTACACTGCGCACTGATGCACATATGAATAAATTAAAATTTAACTTTTAATAGACTGCCACTATATTTAATGAAAAATATCGACCTTATATAATCATAGAAGTCTAGTTTCATAACTATAGTTATACATTTTCGCAATGGCTTCATTTATTGGCAAGACTTTTATAGACTTGGCGAAAAGTTGATGACAGCTCAGAAGCCCTTTAAAGCTGAATGCATTTTTCAGAACAATGGAACAATAGAACAATGCGGTTAGCTGAATAGAATATCAAGTTGCATACCAACTTCCAGTATAAATGTAACCGACTTGCAAGGCAAATAGGGAGCTGTGAAAATATAAATAGTTAGTATGTAGTAAACTACATAAAATATATAAAAGTTTTTAAAAAGAATAAAGAAATATAAGTTTAACAATAAATAAGTAAAAATTACATTAGATCCAAGAAGATGACAGACGAAATCTACCGAGAATCGAACCCATATCATAAAAAAATACATATTCTTTACAGAGACCATACAATTAGCATAAAATTTACAAAAATATTAAAATTTATCACATATAAAAGCCACTAGGGCAGACTAAACAAAGGGTTTTTTTTTTAAAATACAAATACAATAGACAAGAAAAGATAAGTATAAACGAAGAGGGAGGAAAATTCAAATAAAACATACATATTCTATAAATACATATTACATATATATAAATACATATTCTTTACAGAGACCATACAATTAGCATAAAATTTACAAAAATATTAAAATTTATCACATATAAAAGCCACTAGGGCAGACTAAACAAAGGTTTTTTTTTTTTTAAATACAAATACAATAGACAAGAAAAGATAAGTATAAACGAAGAGGGAGGAAAACTCAAATAAAACATACATATTCTATAAATACATATTACATATATATAAATACATATTCTTTACAGAGGCCATACAATTAGCATAAAATTTACAAAAATATTAAAATTTATCACATATAAAAGCCACTAGAGCAGACTAAACAAAGGTTTTTTATTTTTAATACAAATACAATAGACAAGAAAAGATAAGTATAAACGAAGAGGGAGGAAAACTCAAACATCATCATCAATTGATAGAGCATATTTAAGGCGTTTACGCGATTAGCGGGGTCGGAGATCTCATAGTCTGGCAAATCTGCGATAATCTCATTAGGGATGTTGTAGACAGTTTTATAATTTTTTTTTTTGGAAAGTTAACAGATGCGTTTTTTCAAAGAGCTGGTGCAGAGATCCCTGCGGATAGAAGTAGTTCTGGGGTAACGATAACCATTACTGATGATGTGAAGATTTTAATTGTGAACTCTTTATAGATAATTCATATTGGTATTACCAACAAAGCCCCACATTGGACAAGCATAGGTGAGAATAGAGCGAATGCATGCATTGTAGAGAATAACTTTATTTTTGATAAAAAGAGTGTTACTTTTGAGAAGAAGTGACAGAGATTTGGAGATACCAGCGAATTTGCTTCTAATATTTGAAAAGTATTTATTCTAGGTAAGTCTCCTATCAAGGGTAAACACCAGATATTTAGTATCATTAGTGCAGGAAATTGTAATATTGTTTATATAATTACAGTTAGAATAAGTAATTTTTTTAGAGAAATAGATAGAAGCAGTCTTTAGTTCATTAAGTTAAACGCGCCATTGACAGAGGTGCCAAGTTCTCATTAATATTCCGTAATATGTGGGTTAGTTTGACTCAGGTTTAACACGTTTCGAACCTGAATTTTTTTTTTATGAAATTAAATAAATTCCACGTAGAAACCTGAACTAAAAAAAAGATTCAGCCAATATTTTTTCTGGTATGAAGTGTTGTTAAACTGGGTCAGATAAAACCACATATTACGAAATATTAGTGGGAACTTGGCTTGCACTGAGTATATCAGCTTGTGAAATTATCGATGTGATTTTCAAGAATTTTGTAAAGAGTGCATGGGTGACGTGTAGGAGCGTAAATGGCCGTGTCGTCCGCGTACAGGGCAAGTAGGGTACGCAAATTGCGAGGATATAGTTAAGAAATATGTTAAATAGAGTAGAGGGGAATGAGTTCGTCATGAATAGCAAGCTTAATGAATTTGAAAATCAGGCCCTGATGCCAGACTTTATCGAAAGCTTTAGCGACTTCAAAGAAAATAACAGCAGCTGAAATGTTCATGTTGAGAGTTTCACTAAGGACTTCCACAACACGAAGGAGTGGATGTTGAGTAGAATGTTTATGCCTAAAGCCAAATTGTCCGGGTATGAGGATATTCTTTTAGTTTAAAATATCATGGAGCTTGGACCTGATGGCGCTTTCAATAACTTTACTAATAGAGGGCAGAAGTGAAATGGGACGAAAGTTAACAGGATCTTGTTAATTACAATTAGGTTTAGGAATGGGGAGAATAACAGAAGTTTTCCAAGATTTTGAGTTTGAAATGAGAATATTTCAGAATATCATTAGTGAGGTTGGTAAGATATGAAATACAATTTAATGGTACGTTTTTTAAGGTAATGTTAGTAATATTTTCATAACTGGGTCTTTACGAATTTTGAGATTTTTCATAAGTAATATTAGAGATGATAATAGGTTAAATATCAGGGAGGGGTTAAGTGGGAGGGGTAAAAAAGAAGCTATTATTAATAGTTTCATGAACATTAAAATAATATTCTGTACGAAACAGACCGGGGTTAGGAGAGAACTGCTCGGCATATGTTTCAGCAAGAATTCCACAACTAAGTTAAATAGAAAAGTTAAAGAGTTTTAAATAAAAATTTTGGTGTGAATAAGTTTTATAAAACTTGAATAAAATTCCTGGTATATGAAATGTTAACTCTAACGTAAAATAAAACAAATTTAGAACTAAATTCTAATCTGAAGTAGAACTATGATAATGGATTTGGTTTAACTGAAGTTTTATATTTTGTTCATAAGGTTTTGGTAATTTTCTTTGACATGAAGAGCGAAAGCATGAGGCGTCAAGTGACGAAATTCTTTTATTTACATGAAGCAAATATTCCTCTTTCTTTCTAAATGTTCGCCGCAATATTTCTTTCACACACTTATAGTGGAAAGTAATTTTTACTTATTAGTTAATTCTTAAGGTTGCCCCAGACTACATTTTGTTTAGCAGTCTCTTTCTTGCGGTAATGCTTTCTCATTCATGCAGTAAGGTGGTTTGTTCATGTGTCTAGCTTTCCTAGCTTGTCTAAAGGTCAGCGCTCACGAGGGGTCATGTCTGACAGGTCATTAATGCCTCTTTTTTTGTTGAGACTCTCGTTTTCTTTTGTTGATGACAACAGAACATTTAGAAAAGAAAGGCAAGGCGAAATGATTTACGAATGCTGAAGTAAGCGTTGTCTTTAGTCAGCCTTACAGATGTATACAAGGAAGAATATTTGCGATACGCAAGAAATAATGTGCATGGAAAGATTCGAAACGCATTCGATTCGAAAATTTGAGGCGTTGCGGATATTAATCCTTTGACCGTCATTCTCAACCCCTCAACTGATAATGTTTTTAGTATAACTTTGACAGAAAAAAATCTCTGCCTTACGCTCATACGTTTATATTTTCAAGAGAAATCTACCCCGAAGTGTTGCCAATGGGTTACTTTTTTTAAATTCAGATTATTTGATTCCCACCAATTTTTAAAATAGTGTAATTGGTCTTATTCTCGCATTATTTAATCTGTCATTAAATATCTCGAATATTTCTACTTGTAAGGAGTGGTGGAAATCAAGCAATCTGAATTTAAAAAAAGTAGCCTTATGGGCATCACAGAATATAAAAATAGTCGCCAGTCGTCTTGGCTTGTTCCAAAAAGCATTAACCTTTTGATTACGTGTCAGGACTGGCGACTATTTTTAATGAGCCGTACCACAATTTACAAATAAATTTACAGTAGATATCTCTATAAAATGTCCTAGTATAAATGTATGGCCAGATCTTTGCTAATTTAATAAAATCTGGTACCAAGGAAACAATTTTTGTCGGCAGTAAAAAATATCCCCATACCCTTCCCCGTCACTGATTTTCAAAAAGCGCGAAGTTTTTTTCTGAATTAATTGAGAAAAAATAATAACTAGCATAATGGTAGTTTAGGATTATTAGTTACATAGTCTAGAGTAGTTACATGTCTAGAATAGTTACATAATATAGAAAGATAATATAAACCAAATTTTCTAATAAAACCTATCAAATTTATACATATATGAAAAAAAAGAGAGAAAAATTGTGTAAAGGCTAGATAAACCGGTATGTTCGGGAAATGCTCATTGCCCAAGGCTTCAAATGTCCGGATAGATGAGTGTTATAAAATCTATATCTGATGAGATCTACATCGATGGAATTGTTAAGCAGGAAAACAATTTTTGTCTATTTTCCTGTCGAAGTCAGTCAAATAATTCGTTGTTTATCATTTTAAAATTTGCGTTTTTTGAACGTATTTTTACCAAGTAAAAAATGCTCAGAATGAGAAACAAAGCCGTTTGGGCTCATTTGTTAGGTCAATTTTTGTACAAAAAATTATAATAATAATAACAAAAATGCCAAATTGAATAACTTGGTGGCCAGACAGAAAAACTTGATCGCCAGTGGCGAACTGGCGATCGCATTTGTAAAGCCCTGTGTATGGCAGAGAATATTTTTCAAAAAGTAGTACGAATAGAATTTAAAAAAAAATTTACTGGGACGTACGGTGTCCCTACTCCGAAATTGAAATATTAGTACCGTAATTTCCGGCGTATAATCGCGGTTCAAACAATCATGTTTCGACCCAGAATTTTTATTTTATTAAATGTATCTTTATAGATCGCTGTAAGTACTTGACTTCCATTATTGGATAAAATTTCTGGGTTGAAACAGAATTGTGTGATCCGCGGATTATACGCCGGAAATTACGGTAGATATATTCTTGGAGTAAACATGTATTATTTTACAAATTGTAGTTGACAATTGTAGTTGATTGTAGTAGATAATTTTTGTGTAATGGAAGTTTTTCACCCTACTGACTTATAATATGTATATAATGATATGTATATAATGATATGTATATAATGAGGTAATAATATATTAGTCTTATAACATATATATAATGAGGCTGAATGAAACTTTTTATAGTAATAATCATAAATTTAAAATAAAATATTAAAGGAAACATAAACATTACATTTCTTTTTTTTAAATTATTAAACCAAAACGAATATATTCCTGAGCAATTTTAAATAAATCTACCAAAGCAATAATATAACAATATTTAATGTGACCTAATAGGAAAATTACTTCTATTAGAATGAGGATTTTTTTAAACGCAATTATATAGTATAGATTATATTATAGCCAAATTAGCTGGAAAGGTCAGGTTACTGAGTAGCAGTTTCTTTTCTTTTTCTTTCCTTCTTTTTTTTTTTTTCGTTTTCAAAGTGATATTAAATATACTAAGTTGTGTTGCAGCATAGTATTAATTGTTTTACTGTAGTTAACTATGTATTTTCTGTCTATTAAAAATAGTAAATAATGCTACTGCTTCTATCTTAACTCTTGACTCTTTCTCGTCTTGTATTAAAAAAATAGTACATAATATTCGTACTACTGTTTGAAAGTAATTTCCTCGGCACCTTTGTTATATTTACTTAGAAGAAAATGATCGACAAGTTTATTCGACAGTTTCTAATATAAAACTAGTCGTTGGGGGCCACTGTAATACTTACCCATCATGGATATGCATAATGTAAAATATTAAAATAAAAATTGTAAACTACTTATAAAATGCTTTGCAATTCAAATAAAATCGTGGATTGATGACGTCATAAACTTTAAAGGCTCGATTACTGAATTGCTTGAAAGAGGTTTTGCCTTATAACTCTAAAAATAATAATCCTATTAACTAGCGGTTTATTGTATCTGATTAAGCGTCAAATTTTCAATTAAAATATATCTTTGAAGTGAAATTTGGATGAAATACAGGGTCATGAAAAATCGAAGAGTGTGGAAAATAGGATTCCAAATATCTCGGCAACTAATTATCCTATCGACTTCATGCTTTATGCAAAATTTATGTTTTTTTATTGTCTTTTATGTTCATTTCTTAAAATAAACAATTTCGAAAATTTTTATACATCTTTTATCAGAACGAATATTTCGAGAGTCCGAAAAAAATTGTTCCGGTTAATCGAGGTTATTGAAATGAAATAAGCTTCTTCCCATTATTACATACTAAGTACAAATTGCAAGTCTCTATCTCAATTTTTTCGGGAGATAGAGCGTTTACAGACACACAGACATCCAGACACACAGACACACAGACGGACGGCAAAAAATTTTTTCTAAAAATATGTTTTTCGGCATCTCCAGTGTCTGAAACGTGTAAATCCGTCAAAAAATTTTTTTCGATTTTCAAAACGATTACAAGACTTACCCTATACTACGTATGATGGGTAAGTAAAAATTATAACATTTTTTAAATTATTTATAATATCTTTTCACTATTATATAATACCTAGATTCATTGCAATTGTTAAACTAATCTGTATTTAATTAAAAAAATTAAGTTTAATTAAGCACTTAGAAGTTAATAAAAGCATTTGTAAATGTAACTACACACTGTACGCTTTTAAGTGTAATGTTTATTGAAGTTCCTTTATTTGTTGTTTATTCTGTTGAACTACTTCAAATGACAGACAAGAAGCCATTGTTAAACTAATCTGTATTTAATTAAAAAAATTAAGTTTAATTAAGCACTTAGAAGTTAATAAAAGCATTTGTAAATGTAACTACACACTGTACGCTTTTAAGTGTAATGTTTATTGGATTTCCTTTATTTGTTATTTATTCTGTTGAACTACTTCAAATGACAGACAAGAAGTCATTGTTAAAAGATTTATCTGAGTGGAATGTGTTCGCCAAATTCGTCCAGGGCAGCTTAATTTGTAAGAGCGTTGGTAGCTTAAGTCAATGTTATGGGTTCGAATCCCTGCATGGACACGTTTTTAGTCAGTTGGGAAATTTACAACCCTTATTGTGAAATCTATTTTAGTGGCCTATCTTATTTTTATTTTACAGTTTTTGCATCATTGAATATACTATTTCTATATAAAGGAAACGAAAGTACTATTTCGATTTCAATATATGTTTACGTTAGGATATAAATTTTTATAAAACATCAAAATGAAAATAGTACCTCATTTCACCTATACTTGAAAAAAACTCTTCTTTTACAGGGTACAACTCATTTTTTATATTGCATTTTTATTTGTTTATTTTAGATATATATTATATGTTTATTTATATAAAATTATACTTCTGTAATAGCAATAAATTACATTTCTGTAGTGTCTATAAACAGAATATTTTGCTCTAGTATCAATTTACAGTGTATGGTTATTAATACAAAGTATGGTACAGTATATGTTACAGTATGGTAAAGTATAAGTACATAATTTCGTTTATATTTGAAAAAAACTTATTCGTTTACATGATAAAACTATTTTATTATATTATATTCTTATATACTTATTTTATATATATTTATATATTTATATGAAATTATAGTTTCGTAATGTCTATCAATTATATTTCTATAGTGTCAATTTATATTACTAGCTGACCCTGCGCAGAGTGTCTGCACTCTAGTGCCTACTCTTTTAAATACTATATGCATATTAGAATACACGAATTTCAGCATTATATGTATAAATATCATCCATAAAAACTTCTCCACTTAGGACTGGGAACTTTGAAATAAAAAATATATACACATCTTAATATATGGACACCATTTAGAAATATGAAAACAGGGGTATTTTTCCAGCATCGTGCATATAAAAAACATTTGCATGCACACAATATTTGCTGGATACTCTTTAAAATTAAAAAAGTGTATATGTCGTAGGCTAATTGGGAAATCCGGCTCTTTGCAAACAGCCTAGGCTATTTACAAAGAGCCGGTCTAATTGGAGAATCATTTCCCTTTTCCCAATCAGCCTGATGTTTTTCAGGCTTATTGCAAAGAGCCTAGATAGCGTTAGGCTAATTGAAAAATGACCATGCCTATTTAGAAAATGATCAGTTCTTTGTCAAAATATGGTGTTATACCCAACTCGAACCTGAAAATTCCATTCGAAGTCGATCCGAACCCGACTGAAAAATTCCATCGGACCGTAACCTGATCTTAAAAGGACAAAGTAAATTCCTTCGAGTCGCAACCCGACCCAAACCAAAAAACTCAAGTTAACCCGAAATCCGACACAAACCCGACAAAAAAAATCCATCGAACCATAACCCGATCCGAACCCGACAAAATAAATTCCTTCGTGTCCCAACCCGATACAAACCAAAAACGAAAGAATTTATTTTGTCGTTTTCGGATCGGGTTACGGTTCGATGGATTTTTTTATCGGGTTCGGGTCGAGTTTCGGGTTAACTTGAATTTTCTGGCTTGGATCGGGTTGTGACACGAAGGTATTTATTTTGTCGGGTTTGATTCGGGTTACAGTTCGATGAAATTTTTGATGGGTTCGGGTTTTGGATTAACTTCAATTTTCAGGTTCAGGTTGGGTTGCGCTTCGACTTTGTATTTCGAGTTAACTTTAATTTTCAGGTTTGGGTTATGTTTCGGGTTAAATAAAATTTTCAGGTTCAAATCGGTTTTTGGGTTAACTTAAAATTTCAGTTTCGGATCGGGTTGCGTAACTACGAAATTGAGTTTTTTGGGTTCAGATCGTGTTACGGTTCGCTAGATTTTTTTATTGGGTTCGGCTTGGATTTTGGGTTAACTTGAATTTTCGGGTTTGGATCGGGTTATGACACGAAGGAATTTATTTTGTCGGGTTCGGATCGGGTTACGGTTCGATGGATTTTTTTGTCGGGATCGGGTCGGGTTTTGGGTTAACTTCAATTTTCTGGTTCAGATCGGGTTGCGTGACGACGAAAATTATTTTGTCGAGTTTGGATCGGTTTACGTATCAATGGATTTTTATTTCTCTGGTTCGGGTCGGCTTTCGGGTTAACTTCAATTTTCAGGTTCGGGTCGGGTTGCGAGACAAATAAATTTATTTTGTCAGGTTCGGATCGAGTTACGGTTTGGTGGAATTTTTTTCCTGGTTCGGGTTGGGTTTCGGGTTAACTATTATTTTCAGGTTCGGATCTGGTTACGGTTCGATGGAATTTTTATATCTTGTTCGGGTTGGGTTACTGGTTAACATCGAATTTTTAGGTTCGGGTCACGTTGCGACATGAAGGAATTTATTTTGTCGGGTTCGGATCGGGTTACGGTTCGATGTTTTTTTTTTATTGGGTTCGTGTCGGATTTCGGGTTAACTTGAGTTTTCTGGTTCGGGTCGGGTTGCGACTCGAAGAAATTTATTTTATCCTTTTAGGATCGGTTACGGTCCGATGGAGTTTTCAGGTTCGAGTTGGGTACAACACCATATTTTGACAAAGAACTGGTCATTTTCTAAATAGGGATGGTCATTTTTCAATTAGCCTAACGCTATCTAGGCTCCTTGCAATAAGCCTGAAAAACATCAGGTTGATTGGGAAAAGGGAAATGATTTTTTTATCGGTTTTAGACCGGCTCTTTGTAAAGAGCCTAGGCTGTTTGCAAAGAGCCGAATTTCTCAATTAGCCTACGACATATACATATTATATTGAAAATATCTACACCATTCACAATTAGGAAAATGTTTTTGTCTTTTTTTTTTTTTTTTTTTCTGCATTGAAAACGTCTTTATATACACAATTGTAAATTTCAGAGCTCGGAGATATTATTATTAATTTTAATTGACAAATTTTTTGTCACTGTTAGTATGGCTCGTCCTTTAAGCTTTTAGGGTGTCACCATTGAAAAATCAATGTTACTTAAAAGTTGCTGCACTGGATCTTGTATATCTGGATAGCAAATTGGGGGAAACTCGATAGTTTTCCCACTTTGACATTCGCCAACCTGTAACAGCGAACTTGCTAACACTCTGTCTGTTTGAAAGGCATGCATATTTGATGTGAGTTACATAATGTAAAATATTATCTTCTTTATGCAACTTGAAACTGTTAGTGATCTTGAACCTCTAAAAATGACAGGTAGGACTGACTTGACGGAAATCTCCACCCAATAAGATTATTTTATTCATTTATTATTATTATTTATTTGTTATTACTCAATCTATATTATAAATAACAAATACGCGCATTCGTAACATTGACGTCATAACGATGCCGACAACAATGAGGTTAAACTGCATAAGGTACAACAATGGAGTCAATGGTTTAATTAATAACAAAATGGCGCGTTTCTTGGTTTGATTTCGCACTTTATTTTCTTTCCTTTTTAGAAAGTAGCGAAGTTTTTAAAAATAAATAAGAAAAATTGCCGGCCAATTTTTACAAAAATTGTATTTTTGGATGCAAAAAAAATTTCTACATATGTGTGGTGACTTTTAAATCGATACCTCAAATACTCGCATATTAGTGAAAACAAACCTCTCGTTGCCATCGGCAAATGATAAATAATTGCGATTTCTGTGCCACGTACGATAGCCTAATATATATATATAGACGCCTTTGTTAATACGAAATATATATTATTATATATAGGGTAGATGTGCCAGTAATGGAGCGGCTTCCGGTAGTGGGCCACCTTCAATATTTTTGGTTTATAAAAAAAAAAACAATAAAAATTCAGCTTTTTTATTTCATTAATATGCTTTCTTTAAATTCTAGTTTTAAATACAATCATAATATCAATTATCTATTACTTTTTATGAGGTGTCCATTACTGGAATTTAGGGTGTTTTGATTTATTTCTGTTATTTACAATTAAATTTCGATTCACATTGGGAAATGTGACTATGAGCATGATTAAATATTGTTGGTAGATTAATATAATATTAATAAATATGGAATATAACAATTATAACTATTAATTAAAAAATATTTTTTAAAGAAATTCCTTAAGGGTGTCCATTATTGGCACATCTATCCTACTTAGCGTTTTTATGAAAAAATTATTTGCGTACTTTTAATTACAAATTACTTTGTCGTATACTTTCAAATTAATATGAATATCCCATGGGACACTTTTATAAACCTGTCGACCCAACTTCCTACTAAATCCACGTCTTTTAAATTGAACTTTCCCAACTAGCAATATCGGTAAAAAAAAATTTCATCAGTGATTTTCGACAAAATTTATATCTGAGCATGTGCAAAATATCTTTCACATCATTTTATTTTTCATATTATTAAAAAAATAAGAAAAATCCATGTATTTAAACTTTTTTTTTTTAATATTGCTGTTTTTATAGATGTTTTTTTTTTTTTAATAGTGCTGTTTTTATAGATGTTTAATTAGTTTTTTTTTTTTTTTTTTTTTTTTTTTTTTTGTAAAATGCATACAATGGTAGAAAAATATAAAATACTGGATATTTTTCAATTCTTGACGAAAAAAGATTTTATTCACTAAAATTTCCAAATGCGTTTACATGATAAATATCGTCAAATCCTTTATCTTATTGTTCTTAACTGCAACTTATAATAATTAAAAATAATATTACATAAAGTTTCGCATAAACTTTAGAAAAAAGAAAATAACACAAATACAGTTCTAAAACACAAAGAAAGAGAGTCAGATATTTCAGAAATACTAAAGAAAGCTGATAATTTATTTTCTGCCTCGTTCAACCAATAAATCAATCAAAAACAAAAGAAATAAAACATGAAGACCGTTGTAATATCAAAAGGAAGAAATGTTTTAAAGACATGTAAGAGACAAAAGAAAATACAGCAGTTGCCCTTTAAATTACTTACTATTTTTCTGAAAGCCACGAACAACAAAGACCTATCGTCATTCATTGCTTAAAAAAGAATAATATGTCTAGACGAGTTACATTAATCAGGGTATAATTAGAATTTCATTTTACTTATGATCAAAGTGGCTTTTGATAAAGCTGTAGGAATCTCTGATATTTTATTATTTTTTCCTTGTACAATAAAATAAATGTTATAAAGATAAACTGGAAATTTGAGTTTTTTTAAGCACTTAACACTAGAAAGACAAAAAAATTTACCCAAGCTTTATAAAATTATTTTACGCCAAAATTTTTAGTTAGAACTATTTAATTTATTTATTAACTAATTGCTGTGTTATAATTAAGTTTTAAATTGTAGTATACAATTATGTGACATTCATATTTTTTTTAATTTAAACCAAAACTATTTGATCAATAATAAAGTCATTTTAAATTGATGTTTAATTAGCCGAGAATTCGAGAATTTAATTCGGGAATATATTCATCTAGAATTCTTGTATACTTATGTCAGCTTTGCAAGGAAATCTCGATAAATAATAAGCGTTGAGACTCTCATGTTAAGAGTAGCCTCAATAATGCAATACCACAATAAAGTAATGTTTGCCATGTAAAGCTGGCGAAATTGAGATGTCATCTTAACGCATAGATCCGCCTATATACGAGCAGAGGACTAATTCGCCAAGAAGAACGTTTATTTATTTATTTATTTATTTAGTTGGGAATTACCGACTTCTTGCTTGACACCAATATCTTATAAACCTTAAACGAGATGAGGACTGGATAGACACAAGCAAATATACATTGCTTGAAGTATACAGCCAGGAACTACACAATCTTTATGCAAGGGAGTCAGTCAGCTGTAGTCGACTCTGGCCCTTTTCCACGCTCCCAGGCGATTAGCAGCGTAGTGCCTTAACCTCTCGTCCATGGAGGGCCTGCAAGAAGAACACTTAATGCAGTGATGGAACAGTGGCGCAGTAGAGAATGAATTAACACCTTTCAATTTAAATTTTACTCTTTGTATTTTTAAAGACAGAGTTTCAGAGATTTTTTAAGACAAATAATACTATTAAGATTTAGTGGTGGGAATCGCCCAGCTACTGCGCCACTGTTCCATCACTGCTTAATGCACATTTTTTTCAAAACAAACATCACTCGAGGGCACGATTTAAAGTTAACTTTTTTCCGAACAGTAATTTTCGCTTTCACTCGTTAAATATTTCTATAAATGATTTCTAAAATTTTCCAAATTTATATACTGAAACCAGAAATTTAAAGCATGCGTTAAGAAGTGTAATTCTGAATCACATAGCAGGATTAGTTATACGACTACTCATATACTGGATGTAGTTTCTCGCAAACTTGGAAATCCATCAAAGCATTCTTCTGTTCGCTGTTCGCAAGTGAATGCTGCAGTCGCCTTCATCCACACCTCTGTCGACCACGATAGGGTTTCCAGTTTGGTCTTTTATTTATTCGGGAATTCCGCTTAGTATCTTTTGGATTATCAATTGTCAGACATTTCGTGATTACATAACGTAAAAATTTTTCTTTCGGAATTTCTGAATAAGAAAATGGTCAAACTGGCAACTCTGAACCACGTGAAGAGTTGCAACAAGTTTGACCTCTTTGTTTATGCAGAAATTCCAAAAGAAGAAATTTTACCTCATGTAATCACGAAATATCTGTTATTAGATAAAGCAAAAATTATTATTTGGAATTGTTCGTATAAATTCGGAATTTCTCAGTAGAAAAGGGAGCCAATCTCTCAATCCTGCTTGTGACTAGTGCCACTGAAATGTTAAAGCTTAGTATGTAATATGCTGTGGTCGAAAAATTAGGGAATATTTTATTTGAAATAGCTATCATTTTTTCCCGAATAGTAATCTTCGTTTTCGTTAATCACGGAATGTAATTAAATAAAGGTAAGAATACTAGTCTGCAAGAGTGAAAGATAATTTGAATAAAATATTTTCCAAATTCGTAATATCGATTTATATTAGTCATCGTTAATGCTATTACAGTCCCCACCGGGATTTGTAACACCATTAAGTGGGCTAGAAAATTTTGAAATTACAAAAAAAAAATGTATTTTATATTTATATATTTTTAAAGTTTGATACTTTAAAAATGTTCTACAGGTAGTCCGATAGGACAATTTCTAAAATGACGGTCGTAGGAACTGTTAACGTTGAGACACGCTGACTGGCAGTGAAATGCCAAAACTTTAAACTCAACTATTTGGAAACACACTTTTATAGTAGTTCTGCAATGATATCTTTTGAACCAGTTAATGGTTTTACATGTTTCTTTTTTTATATATAAAGGAAATTAAATTATATACAAACTATAATACTTGAAAAACAGAACAAAAAAATCGAGTTTAAGCAAAAAATAATGAAAATTTTTTATGCATTTTTAATTTTTTTATTATACACCTTTACCATTACACCTTTTAAATACTTTTAACAAATTTTTGTTTGTTTTTCAGGTATAATAGAGACTAACATATTAAGAAGTATGAAAAAGTAATGAGGACTGAAAAATATGGAACTTGGATTTCAAAATCGTGTCAAAGCTTGTTTTGCAAGATTAATTTTGTTGTACAATATTAAACTTTATGCTATGTTTTTTTTTACAATTTAACAAATACAGTGACCTCTCATTTATACCCAATACATTGTAATTATTTTTCTGCACCAGTTTTTTTTAAGTAATTTTTCTGCTTATTTAATCGCAGAATTTCTAAATCGAATTTTACTGTTTTAAAATAGTGTTAAGAAAAAATAATTGCTGAACATCGCGTATAAGTCAGAGGTCACTGTATTTGTGTTCGAAAAGAAATAAATAAACGCAAAACGAACTAATCGTCTAATTTAAAATAGATGTTTTCTATTTCACGATCAAACTTCGGTCCATTTTCGTGATTTCAAATCCTTCTAGTTCCCTTCTTGTTGCCAAGTTGCCAAGTCTCCGGTTTTTTCAATTCCAGTATTTTTCTACAGAAAACGTTGTTTTAAATTGTCGAATTCTTCAATTAAACATTTTTTTCTTTTCTTTTCTTTCTTTCTTTTCCTTTTTTTTCAAAAATACTATTATTTAAAAAGTTGGGGACTTGACAGCTCTCCAAGAAAAAATATCCTCAGATCCTGTTACTTTTCCACCCTAATGTCCACCCGGAAAACGACCCTTTTTGAAAATATTTTTTCAAAAAGTTAACATCAATATTGTTTTCGAATTTATTATGACATTTCAATAATAAGAGTGCGGTCTTTCAGAATATATCTTCCTTAAACTGAACGGTTTAGGCGATATAATTTAAAACAAAATGGCGAAATAAACGCATTATTCATTCAAACCTTTCTTCATTTTTGTTCGCTGCGTAAATCGGGTTCTAAGCATGTGCGAGCATTTTCGACTGATCGGAAAGAATACGAGTTTCTCATTAGTTTTTAATTAATATCTCGACTAATAATGAGAAAAATGAAAATCTGAGCCTCATGTGCATCAAGACCTGCCTTGGACTATCCTCACCGAAATTTTCAGATCTCTAGGTACAGTAGATTTCACTAGTCATCGCCAAAGGGCAGACACACACCCGCAGAGCAAAACTTTCTTATATTAATATAAGATATCCAAGGCAATAATATAACAGTATTTAATTTAAACAGGTAAGAAAATGTCTTCTGTTACAATGATAATTTGTGTAAGGGAACTTGCAAAAATCAGTTTCATAATACATGTAATTCTCTAGAATATCTATTTTGTTTTTAAATGTTATTGTACTCGCGCAATTATAGTATAGATTGTTTAAACAGAGTTACTGTGAAAGATTCATTCATTTTCAAAAGGCTAGACATTCGAAAATATTACACGTACAAATATGAGTGATATATGAAAATAACTGCAAACTCACCAAGTTTTCTGCACACTCTAGAAATGTCGTATGTGCGCCCCCTGGATCACACGACGCACCCCCCCCCCCCAGGTGGTAGTTGAACTTGTTCCACACATTTTGTAGCGTCATCCTGTCAAGGGTTATCACTGCAGCATCAACCCGTTCCTTGAGCTCTTCTAATGTTTTTGTAAGTGGGGGTACATAAAAAAGGTCTTTAATGTGCTCACAACGGTTAAATCAGGTGACCTGGGGTGTGGGGGCAAGAGAACAAAGCGAGGTCATACTCACCGACACGCCCAATTCATTTGTACAGTGTACAGAAAACTTGCAATTGAATTTATTGTAACCTGGGTCCTTTCTCTGCTTATATCAAAATAATTTTGAATATAACAACATGAAAACTCGTAGTTTTATAAAGAAATGTATGACAAAAACGTTGAAGCAAACAGTTTTTATATCGAAAAATTATTTTGAGCACTATTTAATGTTGAAATCGGTCAAGACAGTTCATTTATATAAGTTTTATAGGATCTAAAAACTATGAATAGCAATTCCATCATTTTTTCCAGGTACGCAATTGAGGGGCTCTCTGCAATAACAGCGTAAGTGGAGTTATTTTGATTCTCAATTTTCAGGTTCACGTAATGAATTATTCAGCATATAAGAAATATAAATTTTATGATAATAAGCAACGAAAAGATGCTAGAAAACTCTTATTAATAGGATAATATGGAAAGAAGTTATATTCTAAATTAAAATGTTTGAAGTAAATTTAAAAGCTTCGTAGCTGAAAACGCCATTTCACTTGCTTTGTTAATACAAAGGGATTGACTAGATTGTGATGTGCACTGTCCAACCATTTTTTAAATTTGTTTAATTTTGTAAATTATTTCCCCATTTTAATTGAAAATTTAATTTTTAGTATAGAAGAGATTTAACTCAGAGTTTGAAATAACCGTTTTTACCTACTGTTGCCAAATTTTACAAAACCCAAATAATAAAATTTACAAACACTTTTCATCTAAAATATATATTTACATAAAAATAATAAAAAAGAAAGAAAACTTAAAAATAATTAAATTATTACATGCGAAAAGCATTTAATGGAAAAATTACTTCATATTTAAAATGTCCAATTTAAAAAGATTTCCTTGTAACGTGGTAATAAAAGTCCGGGAGGCAGCGACATTTTTTTTGTTTGTTTAACCATTTTATACAAGCTGATTTTCAAAAGTCCAATTAATAATACTTAATCAATTTTGCAGAGAGCTGTCACGACAGCAGTTGATTCGGCATTAAGATCCGAAAAATCCCGTAATCAAAGTGAAATTAATGGCAAACCGATTATAGAAGATCGCCACTGTTATTCATAATATTATTTAATCATAATCGGGTAATTTTTATATGTATATATATACAGGGAAAAATAGCGTATTTTTGGAGCATGTGGTATCTGGTGGGAGCTTGGCAAGATTAGCCCTGTTGTTTTTAAATATATATATAACTGTTTTATGGTTAAATAAATCAAAAGATAAAAGCATATTTTTTACCTACTTGTAAATGCTATATATATATATATATATATATATACAGGGTGATTCATAAAAGATGGGCAGAACTTTAAGGGGTTATAGTACACTTAAAGACAAATAATATTAAATAGGAGACTAAGGGTCCCAGACGTATTCCCAAGGAGATAGGGGGCATTAAAGTTTAGGGTCCGAAATTTCAAATGATTATAAAACATGGAAAAATTGGTCGATTCGTTTGCGGTTTTTGCAAAAAAATTTCTTTATGCCAGTATTTTCTTGAAATAAAATTTTAAAGTTCAATTTCAAAAAATGCCGATAGGGGGCGCTTTAGACTTTGGAGTAACAAACAACTATTTTTTAACGTTATTTTTTGTATTTCTTTAAATGATTTCGAAAGCTTAGACTTAAACTTAAATTTTGATCTAAAAATCTGAGTCCTAACGAGTAGTTAAGTAGCGTAAACTGAAATTTGAAATTTGAAACCCTTCTCCCCCCAGAACAAAAATCAGTTATTCCCGATCTTTGTGTCGTAGATTAGGCTCTAACTACTGCCGCGTTTTGCTAAAATTATTCTTTATGTCAGTATTTTCTTGAAAATAAATTTTAAAGAAAATTTTCAAAAAATTCCGATAGAGGGCGCTTTAGACTTTGGAGTAACGAACAACTATTTTATACCGTTATTTTTTGTGTCTCATTAAATGCTTTCTAAAGCTTAGACTTAAACTTAAATTTTCAGCTCAAAATCTGAATCGCTGAGCGTGGTTCAGTAGCGAGGGGAGGGGGTTCAAATTTCAACTTCTGAACATAGTTCAGTTTGCACTACTTAACCATGCCCAACGATTCTGTGCTGTGATACGAGGCAAAAATACAACTTTCGTCAAGGACTGCATAGTCGGAATTCACTCATAAAGGCACTGGCACAGTTGGAAACGTCGCTCATGCAAACGTTAAAGCTCCATTCCTGACGCTAGTCACCGGGTGAAGAAGGAAACAGAAAGTATGCAAATGTCAAATGGGGAAGAAGAAGAACACGTATGCAAAATTTCGACACGATTCAGGCATAAAAACCACTGAACGGTGAGTAAAGTGTAAGTCGCTGTAGTAATGAATCGGAAGATGGTGCCCTTCACGAATAAGGAAAAGGCTGAGATGCATTTAATTTACGGAGCGGCAGATGGAAATGGTGCAGAGGCACAACGAATGTACGGAGAGCGATTTCCTAACAGGCGGTTGCCTAACCGCAAAACTTTCGAGCGCTTGCACAGACAGTTGTGTGAGACGGGATCATTTCTCGCTTCCCGGTCGAATGCAGGTCGTGCAAAAAAGGACGAATCAGTAGTTGTTGCAGAAGCCATTCTGGATGTAGTAGCGGCGCAGCCAAGTACAAGTACACGAACAGTGGCTAGCCAGGTGGATACCTCACAGTCCACGACTTGGAGGGTACTGAAGGATGAACATTTGCTCCCGTTTCATGTGCAACGAGTCCAGAAACTGTCTCCAGGGGATTATCCAAATCGTATTGAATTCGCCCGCTGGTTTCTGCAGCAGAACGCGCTAAATCCACATTTTGGACGAACTGTGCTTTTCACCGATGAATGTACCTTCACACGTGAAGGTACATTTAACACACACAATGCACATGTATGGGCGGATGTCAATCCACATGCTACGTATCCACATGCTCATCAGAGACGCTTTTCCATCAATGTTTGGGCAGGAATCCTCGGAGACCACCTAATCGGACCGTGCCTTCTTCCTGAACGCCTCAACGGTAAAACATACCTCACATTTCTGCAACATGTGCTGCCAGACCTGTTAAACGTTGTTCCTCCACGCATCCGGCGGGTCATGTGGTTCCAGCACGATGGAGCGCCAGCCCATTACGTACGAGACGTCCGCAACTATCTGGACATCACATTTCCGAACAGATGGATTGGTCGAGGTGGTCCTGTTGCTTGGCCTGCTCGCTCGCCAGATCTTTCACCCCTCGATTTCTTTTTTTGGGGACGATTGAAGGCTCTTATGTATGAGACACCCATTGAATCCCCCGAGGAACTGGTCGCCAGACTTTCCGCCGCTGTAGGGGAAGTGCTCGAAAAGCCTGATGTTTTCGCGAATGTTCGCCGTTCCATTCGTCGCCGTTGTTCTGCGTGCATAACCTCTGGTGGTCACAATTTTGAACATTTATTGTGATTACATGTTAATAAATATGCTTTGGTAACATAATCCTAATTTGTGTCTTTTTACCTCGTATCACAGCACACAATGTGTGGACATGGTAAACTGAACTGTGCTCAGGAGTAGAAATTTCAAACCCCTCTCCCTAGAAACTTAACCACGTCTAACGATTCAGATTTTGGGCTGAAAATTTAAGTCTAAGCTTTAGAAAGCATTTAATGAGACACAAAAAATAACGGTATAAAATAGTTGTTCGTTACTCCAAAGTCTAAAGCGCCCTCTATCGGAATTTTTTGAAATTTTTCTTTAAAATTTATTTTCAAGAAAATACTGACATAAAGAATAATTTTAGCAAAACGCAGCAGTAGTTAGAGCCTAATCTACGACACAAAGATCGGGAATAACTGATTTTTGTTCTGGGGGGAGAAGGGTTTCAAATTTCAAATTTCAGTTTACGCTACTTAACTACTCGTTAGGACTCAGATTTTTAGATCAAAATTTAAGTTTAAGTCTAAGCTTTCGAAATCATTTAAAGAAATACAAAAAATAACGTTAAAAAATAGTTGTTTGTTACTCCAAAGTCTAAAGCGCCCCCTATCGGCATTTTTTGAAATTGAACTTTAAAATTTTATTTCAAGAAAATACTGGCATAAAGAAAATTTTTTGCAAAAACCGCAAACGAATCGACCAATTTTTCCATGTTTTATAATCATTTGAAATTTCGGACCCTAAACTTTAATGCCCCCTATCTCCTTGAGAATACGTCTGGGACCCTTAGTCTCCTATTTAATATTATTTATCTTTAAGTGTACTATAACCCCTTAAAGTTCTGCCCATCTTTTATGAATCACCCTGTATATAACAAAGTTTTAAATTATATTAAGTATATATACGATGTGAAATCTAAACTAGGTACATATGTATTATTTTCAATTTCAAGGTCATTGAAATATTTTGCCGAAAATGTTTTATTTCCATCCCAATCTATTTTTTAGTAAGTAGTTGAAATTTGATTTCCTAATTACCTAGGGTGCGTACAGTTCTAGCACTATTTTTGAATTGATTTTATTGCCTTATTCAATCGGTGAAAATTTTTGCAAATTCTGCGATTAATCATAGAAAGTTGTTTAATCTAAAAGAAATATATTAGTCAAAGATTTCTAATCTCAGATAGTGGTGGCAGTCGAATTGGAAATTCTAATGAGTGCGAGCATCTTGCAATTACGTCACTGCAGGGAAATACACCGCCCCCTGAATACTATGCCTGCGCGCTGACGCAAAAATGGAGGCTGTCATAGGCAGATTTTGTTCATCGTTTGTACGGTTCCTCGAACACCAATAATTTCTAAAAGCTGTTTTCGCCTTAATTTTCTGAGATCAAATAAGTCAAACAAAACTTTTAGAAAAATGTTGGTGTGTAAATTCAGGGAACTGTATAACCGCTTAAAAATATCCGCCTATGACAGCCGCCATTTTTAAGTCAGCGCTCAGGCCTAGTATTAAGGGCCGGTGGAAAATAGATGGAATTAATTTACAAAAATGTTTTTTAAATTTTTTAATATTTTCATAGTTACAATTAAACCTGTTTTAAAAGTATCACTAGTGCATTTTTAATATACAGTGGGTGATCGGTTAACGAACTTAATCCGTTCCAAAACAATGTTCGCTAACCGAATTGTTCGTTAACCGATCATATATTTAGTATATATTTGTATGGGAAATCAATTAATTCGTTCTTAAAAGCTAAATAATGTAATAATATATAAAAGTCAATATAAATTCTCCTTAAATTTTCTTAAATGTAATAATAAGACATACATTACATACATACAGTCTCGCCCTTCCTAGTTATGCTCTTTTTGAGTTTGTGATTTTCAATTTCATTGATTAGTTTTATTTTTTATTATTTTTAATTAAATATATCTGTCCAAAGTCGATTGCATTTCTCACATCTTCGGGATATTTCTGAAGTGATATATATAGTGATCAGGCATACACAGTTTGTAAGTGTGTAAATTCAGGTCAAAATGTTGGTGTGTAAATTCAGGGAACTGTATAACCGCTTAAAAATATCCGCCTATGACAGACGCCATTTTTAAGTCAGCGCTCAGGCCTAGTATTAAGGGCCGGTGGAAAATAGATGGAATTAATTTACAAAAATGTTTTTTAAATTTTTTAATATTTTCATAGTTACAATTAAACCTGTTTTAAAAGTATCACTAGTGCATTTTTAATATACAGTGGGTGATCGGTTAACGAACTTAATCCGTTCCAAAACAATGTTCGCTAACCGAATTGTTCGTTAACCGATCATATATTTAGTATATATTTGTATGGGAAATCAATTAATTCGTTCTTAAAAGCTAAATAATGTAATAATATATAAAAGTCAATATAAATTCTCCTTAAATTTTCTTAAATGTAATAATAAGACATACATTACATACATACAGTCTCGCCCTTCCTAGTTATGCTCTTTTTGAGTTTGTGATTTTCAATTTCATTGATTAGTTTTATTTTTTATTATTTTTAATTAAATATATCTGTCCAAAGTCGATTGCATTTCTCACATCTTCGGGATATTTCTGAAGTGATTCACAGAATCACAGGGATTCCCCAAGCCTATCAACAAGTCTGTTTTGGGTGCCACTTTGAGATCGTGGTCCTGACTTCCCCCCAATTTTTTAAAAGTTCTTTGATAATTGAAGTGGAGCTTGCTAATAATTTAGGAACTAAATTTCAATTAAAATAACTAACTTCAAATTAAAAATATTTCTTTAAAAAGGGACATAAAATATACAAAATAATGTTTTTAATCTGTTCATTCTAATTTGGGGGGTCCTAAGATATAAGGCCCGAACCCCCAGAAGCTCATGAATTAATTAGGCCATATGTATATAACTGTGAAAATGGTCTCTAAGTCGATAATAGATGCAGTTAAATACAGCTCTGCAAATCTGAAACACAGCATTGCTTCTTCTTGCCTTTGTTTTGTGAGGTGTTCGTTATCCGAACATAAAAATCTCTCGAGAAAATGTTCGTTAACCGATCACCCACTGTACTTTCATTGGTTATTGAAGATTAAAATTTGCCTTTATTATTCTTCTTCTTTCAGATTACAATTTTTTTCTTTTACAAGGTCTAGTTTTATTTAATTGCTATTAATACTTATAACTATAAGTTAAGTAGGAAACAACTTTATCACAAACAGATAAATGTTAATAAGGTTTTGTATGCCTAGAAAATTGCTGCTGAATGATTATTTATATAATGAACTGGACTTGAAAAGGACAATTTTTGGAATGACTTCAGTTTCTCTTTATAGATTTAATTTTGAGGGATTTTTTTTTCTATAGTATGCAGGCTATCAGTAATTAAAAGTCATAGTTGATGTTTATAGTTAGTTGCAATGTTTTCGTTCTTTAATTTTTCCAAGAGAAAAATACTGCAAAATTGTTGTAATTGCTGCAGAATACGAAAATGTGCTTATGTTTGAGTACCATTATTTCCAATTGGTATAGTCTTCCTTATTTAATAACAGAATTGTGCGATTTAATAAAGCGAAGATTACTACGATTTGGAAATAATATTAGTCAAATGCAACCATCTGTACGCACCATGTGCTGAAACTAGGTAACTAAAAAAAAAATCAAGTACAAAATCTAGTTTAGACGCAATTAGAAAAAAAACTTTCCAGCGGGCTTTATATATATATATATTGAGGGATGGGGGAGGGGGAGTTTAGGGCTCCCAAATGGTCCGCTATCTGAATACCAATATTTTAAACACAACATATCCTCAAAAATTTACCTCAGAAGGTGATTTCTGCAAAATTTGCAAGAAAAATATAAAAATACAATTTTTCTGAGAAAATACCGGCATTTTCTTAGAATTGTGCGATTTATTAAGGCGAACATTACTATTGGGAAATATTATTTCTCAAATGCGACCATCTGTATGCGTCCTGTGATAAAACTAGGTAATTAAAAAAAATCAAGTGCAAAATCTAGTTTAGACGCAATTAGAAATAAGAGAGAGAGACAGAGAGAAAACGAAAAAAAAACTTTTTTTTCTTTAGAAAAAAACTACCCAGTGGGCTTTTTATGTTTTTTTTTTTTAAGGGCTCACAAATGGTCGGTCAACTGTATACCAATACTTTTAACAGAAAATTTCATGGTAGGTTTAACGGCATTTCCGCAAAAATTTTCCTTCGAAGGTGGTTTCTATAAAATTTGCAAGAAAAATCTAAAAATAAAAATTTTCTAAGAAAATACCGATATTTCCCTGTGGTTTAGTAGTTTTTTTTTTCTTTTTTTAAGGGTTTTATCGATTTTTATCAGGGTTTTGGTATTTATCCAGTGTTTAGTTCAAGGTTTTGGTATTTCTCAAGTGATTTTTTCATGATTGTGGTTTGGGGTTTCTTTCGTGTTTATACAAATTTTTGGCAATTTTTTCTTGTATTTTTTTTTTTTTTTGTTTCGTTAGCGGATGGATAGGATTATTAAGAAAAAAATTCACATCCTTTCTCTTGAAAAGAACTCGTCCTTCCCTTCTCCTTAAGTGAAAAATGAGTGTTGACTAGAGGGTTGCCAGATTACTTTCTCTCAAACAAAAAGATTTTATATTTCTTTTAAATGCTAAAAGATGTAAATTAACAACATAAGACACACTAAAATAAACTTTATTAGGTTGTTTGACATGTTTCGGCTTACTACGAGACATTTTCAAAAACAAACGGGAATACTCCATAATTACACGGTCTTTGAACTTATTATTTAATTCTCATGTACTTTTTAAAAATTACGCACGTAATCTTTTATTTTTACTTGGTTCTTTATATCTGTAACCATGGAGTAACTCGACCTACAATTTGGTAAGTTAAAAGATGCTGTATCGTTACATGTTGTATTTTTGCGTGTTAGTGTCTCTATGATTTCTCTTATTATGAATGAATAGTATAGACTGGAGTGAAAAGTTATTTTACTTTCATTGAAATTTATTTGGTTGGTTTTATAATCTTGCCAGGGCTGTGGTTTTTCTGTCATACTTAATATACTTCATTTGTTTTTGAAAATCGCTCGGAATAAGCCGAAACATGTCAAACAACCTAATAAAAGTTAATTTACTGTGTATTATGTTGTTAATTTACAACTTTTAGCATTTAAAAGAAATATGTTATTACAAGGTGCTATAATATGTTATGTTGTTAAAAAGAAGATTTTTATTGAAACTAGTTAGTTTTGGTTTTATCACACTACCAGCATTTTCCACATCCTACTAAACTATATTGGCAGAAATAATAATATCTTATTTCAATAAAATTTCATAAAAATAGTTAATTAATTAATAATAATAATAATTATTTTCCTATTGTATTTTCGTTACATTATTCTCTTTATTATATTTTGCTGTCATATTTTCCATTATCCTATTTATGCCTAGTGTCAATGTTTTAGTAAAATGGGAAAAAGTGCATTTCACACTACTTTCTTTTAAATAGAAATTTGGTATTTTATTTTATGAAAGAGACACCAAATTTCTTTAAAAAAAAAAAGTGGTGTGAATGCATTTTGTTCCATTTTACTAAAGCGTCCCAAAATTGGGATGCTAGGCAAAAATGGGTTAAGAATCGAAAATCAAGAGTGGCAATAGAAATAAATCGAAATGTCCTAAAAATCAGTAATGGTCAGGAAATTTTAGCAATGGGCATGTTTGCATTTAGAATCAAACTACTGTATTGAAAAAAAAAAAATCGTACATTAAGATAAATTAAGACAGGGTGTCCCAAAAACATATACCTCGGCTTTTATTCTTTAAATATTGATCATAGACACCTATTATATATTACAAATTTACGTAAATAAAGTACAGGATTTTACAGGGTACGCACGCATTTACCACAATTTAATAGAATTTTTCCATTTAATATTTAAATAGCAGAAATTGAAAACGCCTCGTTTAATTGCAGGAATTGTAATACTTTTCTGCATTTAAATAAAGCGAAAAATTATATTAAAAATTTCGGTAAAAGCGTACAAACCCTGTTTTATGAAATCGATTAAAACTTAAAGAGATAAAATTTGAAGAAATACAAAATTTAAATTTTTATGCGACCCCCCGTACAAAAAATTTTCCCAATAAGTAAAATGTGCTCCATACACTAATAAGGTCATGTATAAAATTTCAGCATTTTATCATAAAAAGTCGCAGAGATATGCAAATACATAAATGCTGACGTAAACCAATTTTCGATGTCTAGATATGAGTTCGCAAAAAAGGAAAAACATGTCGGATGATCCCGTTCTAGGGATCGTACACAAATTACGAAATAAAACAATAATTGCATAAATAAATAATAATTGTGCTATTTATTAGTACAAATGTATACAAATTGTGTAGAAATAATAACTTTACACAAAGATTACAAAGCTTGCGATTATGTAATGCACCGATCAAAGGCAGATATTTGCATATGCAAACATTTCTAAGCTGTTTTAATGTTCATTGACTGTGTTATTTCTAAGTTTTATTCTGTAGTACATCATGTAAAATTTTATGGTATTTTCACGAAGGATAATTTTGTAAATAAAACTAAAATAAAAGCCATGTTTTATTTGCTACGTCGCGTCATCTGTACTCTAGCAGCAAACATTTACATTTTAATTTATGATTAATCCTCACCAATTTTGTTTAAACATATCTCTTCGACATTTTATGATAAAATGCTGAAATTTTGTACCTGTCCTTATTAGTGAATGGGGCATATTTTTCCCATTTTGAAATTTTTTGTACGGGGGCCGCATAAAAATTTAAATTTTGTATTTCTTCAAATTTAATCCCCTGAAATATTTAATCGATTTCATGAAATTCTGTACCTTTTTTTACACAACTTTGTATTTATAATATATCTCTATGATCAATATTTTTGGAATAAAAGACATAGTCAATATTTTGGAGACACCTTGATACTAAAAGATGTCGTTCCGGCCTGTACCGGGAGGAAAATGTAGCTTTCCTATATCTTCGTTTTAAAATTTTAGCTAATGTTACTCGAAACAGCAAGCTAAAATGCAAAGAACCCGATTACAGAAGATTCGTTAATACTGAATTTGAATAAGAAATTTGCCAAATTAGTCAACTATAAACAAGTTGGCTTCATTTATGAAGACTTATGAAGACTTATGACTTGGTCGCCAAATTTGTCATATTTCACCAAGTGTTGTCAAGTTTGGCGAGAATTTGGCGCTAACGGATATGAATATATAGTTTTATGCGTATGATTGGGAAAATGATTACAACAATGAAAGATAATAATTTGTGAGAAATCGCGTTCGCTAACATTCATAAATTAATCGTTGGTTTTCTGTAATGTGCTGTCTTGTTTCAAAATATCAGCCAACCTAGAATTTCAAACTGCTCTATCTCAGCCATTTTTTAAGATAGAGGTAAAACAAAATATTCTCCGGAATCCTTGTATCAAGGCCTAACACTTAAGCAAAAATAAATTTGAATTTTTTACTTTTTTGTATATTTATTTTAGTTTTAAATCTTTCAGTGGCCGCCATTTTGAAACAAGATGGCGGTCCAAGCTGGCCAACGAACTCATTTTGAGCATGCATTGGTGAGCTTAATACATACAATTAATTTCATCCAAATTGGTTTATAAATATGAGTGTTATCGTATGACATAGATCAGATATATATATATATATATATATATATATATATATATATATATATATCAACATTTGAACGAAGGGTGGTTTTGGTTGCTGGGGGTCATGCTCGGTGAAAATATACCAAAATTTTCCGGAATTGCTTTCCTCCGAACGGCTGCAGTAGGTAGCTTTATACACTTTTGTATTGAAAGCTACCTAAAATTGTATAATGTAAAGATCCTGTTAGCTTAGAATAATATCAAATTTAAATAATGAGACAATAAAATAAATACCAATCTTATTTCCCGTCATCATAACAGTGATATGCTGTGGAAATATGGCACAAGAATGATGCCTTCAACATTGAGGTTTTTCAATAAAAAATGTTGAAGCAAATGAAAAATGTAAACTAAAGGAATACTGGAAAATATTAAAAGCCAGATATGTTTGGTAAAAACGAAATCGTCATACCGGAACGGTTTAAACGTACAATTTACAAAAAGCCTGAAAAATGTGCAACTTACAAGGAAAACGTACAGACTTACAACTGTACTTGACTACTTGCAACAATGAAGCTTTCCCACTTTTCATTTTCACCCACTCACATTAAACTTTTAAGGCCATCGACTTCTAACGTGAAAGGTTATCAAACAAAAATAACATCCATTCAATTTGTTTCCTGATATCACACCAATTTTACATAATTCCTTTCAATGTGTTTTTAATGAGATAATTATTTTCCATGAGAATTTGTTAAGCTTTTGTGATGTAGAACAATTTGGGCTCCATCAATATTTCTGAAAACTCTACGTCCATGATAAAAAATATATATTGTGCTTGGTTTAAATATGTTTATTATAAGTTAGATAACTGCAATTTTAAATAAGCATTTTGAAAAAACCCACTTGGATTTTTTCACGGGTTTTTACAGATTTTTATTTTTTTGAGAGGAAGGGGGGGGGGCGAGCAAAATCAAGCCAACCATGAGTAACGAGTTTTAATATTATTAGTTATTTAACTCTGTCAAGTGTGGTGGAATATTTTTTTTACACCTAATTTTTCTAACTGCACCAACTGTATTTTCGTAATATAAAATATATGTTTTCGAAAATTCTGGTTTCAATTGAATATTGCAGAAACACATGTAACTCAAGAGTTAACACAACGGAAAAGCACTGAATATCAACAATAAGAACATTAATTTATCACATTCAAGATGAATTTAATGATATAATGCGTTAAATTTCCTATGCATAAATGATTCTATAAGAACAATTACATTGTATAAATTTAGATTCATGCGGGATAAACATTACGGATTTTACGAAATACCACAATTTCTGAATAGTACATTTCAGATTAGCCATTTTATAAGAGAAAGATTACTATTTGCCTTATTTAAATGCAAAATTTTGCGATTGGATAAAAGAAAATTGCTTTTCGAAAATAATGGAATTAAAACTGGTAAGAATTGATACCTACTGTTCAATTGTAATATGATAATTGCATATACATGTACATCATACGTACCCAGAAAACATAGAACTGTTGGCTACTTTTGGGGCCAATATTGGCATTTATGGCCAGTGATGGCACATCTATTGAACAGTATTGGCCCATTGTTGGATGTTTGAAGTACGACATCACGTGGATTCAGGTATATTGGTCCAGTATTGGACCTTTCAAGTATTTTAGGGCTACGAAATAAAGATGGGAAATCTTTACTGGTCCGTTACTTCCAAACTGTTTAAAGTTCTAGTAAAACTGGATTTTCATTGGGCCATTTTTGTTCAACCGACAGACCTAGTTTTGTATATTAACAATTAAAGTTTGGCAACAGTAGGCATTTTATTACACTTTAAAGGTTTAACATAAGAAAAAATTTAAAATTTATGTAGATCATTCAAAAATTCCATTATAACAAGAAAATATGTAAAAATGAACTTATGTTTAGCCATGTTTCACACAATAGGCCTATTTTTGGATATAGATAAAAATTAACTTTTTTACTCAGTACATGGATTTTTTTACTCACCAGTGTTTTTCAGCACTGGCCAATAACAAATTTACAAATACTTGTTAAAAAATTTGTGAAATTTGTCAAATGACTGTGGAATAAACAGCGAAATTCGTCAAATGGTGTCGGGAAAGAAATCGCGACAATTGTCAAATGGTCTCGAGAAAGAAATCAGGCATTGCAGGAAAAAAAATCATTCTAAAATCAAGTTTTGTCTAACTGTTGTGAAAAAATTCGAGAAATTTGTCAAATAGGTTTGAAGGGGGGGGGGGGGGTATCGCAAAGTTCGTCAAATGATCTCGGGAGAAAAATAGTGAAATTCGTCTAACAATCCCGGAACAGAATTGCAAAATTCAAACGGCAGCGGAAATAAAGTGTGAAATTTGTCGAACATCAGCGGAAAGAAACTGCACAATTTGTTCGTTCATGAAAAAAATCGTGAAATTCGTCAATCGATAGCGGAAAACTTGCAAAATTCATTAATCGATAGTGGAAAAATTGCAAAATTCATTCATCGATAGTGGAAAATTGCAAAATTCATTAAACGATACTGGAAAAATAACAAAATACATTTATCGATACTGGAAAAATCACAAAATTCATCAGTCGATAGTGGAAAAATCACAAAATTCATCATCTCGTGTCGAATGGCTTTGAGAAAAAAAAATCATAATCCATCAAATAATTTCGGAGGGGGGGGGAGGGGAAATCGTGAAATTCGCCAAATGGTTTCGAAATTTGTCGAGCGACATCGGGGGAAAAAATCTTTTTCCATTCAGTCATCACAATTGGCGATTGTGACTATTAAGTTTGACCAGTGATGGCAATAAAGTTAATCGCCAAATTTTCAGTATTACTTGGCGAGTGACTAGAGATAATTTTGTCCCATATTTTTGGAGTAGATGGAACGACTGTTAATGTTTTTTATTTTTTGAAAAAGTTGGTTTAATTCTGCGGTTTTGTGAATAAAAGTGTTATTGTGATTTTTTAATATGTATATGCTGGGGATCCGCTAAGTCTCATTTTTTGTGTTTGCTTATTTGACCTGTGCTACTTTTGCTTATTTGTTTAATGTGATTGTTATATATTTTTATTTTTTGAGAAGAGTTTATTTAATTCTGCCGTTGTATGAAAAAAAAAGTGTTAATTTGTGTGATTTTTTAATATGTATATGTTTAAAAAATGAATCGGTGCGTTTTTAGGTAGATTTCGTAAGAAATACTACCTATTGAATTCTTCCCTAAGTTGGAATTTTTGAAAATTTTTTGCAGATCTACGCCAATTATGACTCCCAGAACCCAAAACCACTTCCAGTTCAAAACTTTATATCTATCTATCTATCTATCTATGTCATTTTTTTATGGACATCTCCAATAATTCTGCACAAATATCTTCCAAACTGATACATAAAATCAAGAGGAATAAAATCTCTGTCAAGTTCGTTAATGGGCAAAATCAAAGCAAGGGGAGGGAGGAAATGGGGGGGGGCTTTTTGTGAAAACAGAAAAAACGCCATTATTTCTGAATTATGATACGTATCTAATCCGTTTAAAGTTATTACAATTTCTTCCGTAATTCCCAACAAACAGGCGCCCCGCAGTCTGCGTCTTCAAAATCTACCTGTGCCTGTAGGCCAAGCCGTCAGGGATTTTTTTAATATCAGTATATTTAAGTTTTTACCGTTTGCTCAGTAGGACCCCCCCCCCTCCCATTTTTGTGTATTTAAATGCCTACTTACGATTAAAATTTCTTGATTTTGCTTTTAATTCCTTTTTTTTATTATGTTTAATCTCTAAAAAAAAAATTATTTTGAAATATATAGAGATTAAACATAATAATAATAAAAAAGGAATTCATGCAAAATCATGAAATTTTTAATCAATAACCACTTGGCGACAAAAACTTGTTAGCCAAACAAACTTGTCCACCAAACAAGATGGCAGACTGAGGGCGAAAGATACATCTGTTCCCAGGAATCTATGCTGCTAATGTTAGGTGTTCTAAATGTGCTGTGTCCACACTTTCTCATGTTTTATTTTGTTTTTTCTTTTTTTACTTATTTTCTTAATATAATTTTTTATTTTACTAATTTACATTTTATTTTCTCTTTACTTAATTGATGATGGACAAATATTTTGAATTTTGCATGTGAAATATGGTGAATTTTTATACTATCTGATCCAATTTTTTTACAAAATATGTATTAGTATTAAAATTATAAATTTATTTTATGCAACCTTTTTAAAAGCTTTTTAATGATAGGCTACAGCCAGACTTGTATATAACCGAAAAATTTATGCACACATAAATATTGGATCAAACACTTTCTGCAAAATAATGTTTAATAAAATTACATGTTATATTATTTTGTTTGACTTTATGAATTAAAAACAGTAGTTTAAAATAGTTACAATTTATATTAAAAATTAATATTAATTAAAGAATAATTTTTAAGATAAAAAAACAATACAACATTTCAGAATTTTCTCAGAGAGCAGGCTTAGAAGAATCATCTAAGACTTTAACAGTTTCCTCACTCCAGGAAACAGTCAATTCAGAGGAAATACTCCCGCCTTCAATATTTTCAGAAATGGGATCAATATTTCCATTTCCATGCTTATTTTGAGGTTTGACAAAAGCTGCAATTATTGATGTTTGATTTGCACTTCTTTTATCAACAGAACTCGCTTGACTGTGCTTACGTTGTAAATGCAAACTGTAATTTTCCTCATCACAATATATTCAAAATTAATTTTAAATAAAAAAAGAAATGAAGAATAATCCTAAAGTTCCATAGACGAACATACGGGCCACACTAAGTACCACTTTGGAGCGAGTTGCACGTGTTTGTGTTTGATATGTGCTACATCCCGGTGGTGGTTTTGGCTGTGTTTGGAGTTGAGTTGCCATTCGAAAGTAACAATTTTCGGCAGAATCTAATTTGAGAAAAAACAAGCCCGTGCCTAAAAATAATACATTTCTTCTGTGTCATTTATGATATTTTTTTCTATTACTATTTTCTACTATTTTTATTTCTATTTGAAAATTTTCCAGACACAATTTTTTTTTTTTTGGCTAGCAGGCAGTTAGTCATTGATGTTCATTAAAATTTGATGCATTTTGAAATATTTAAATTTAGCTTTAAATCATTTTAAAGAAATTCAATTTAAAATGCTTTCTAACACTAAGAAAGTATTTGATTTAACTGCCGCCGCTAGGCTATAGTCCTTGCAGCTTGCCTATGGAAAACCAATCGGCGCCAAGCTCTAGTCTGCGAAAAATACAAATAAAAGCGTCTGTGATGTCACAACGTTTTGTGTCTTTAAACTTTGAATTGTGCACAAAAAGTAAAAATATTGTACATAAAATTGAGGGATATTTATAATTTTTCAATATTATTATTATTATTATTATTATTATTATTTGCATGTCTGCGCACGGTGTGCATCTATGTTATAAAACTCTGGCTAAAGCAATGGAGGGGGTTGATAGAATATGTGTAATGTCCAAATTATATTTCACTATTAAAATCTTATTTTTTTTTAAATCAACAGATGGAGACTATTATAAGCACGAGTAAGGGCAAGAGATTTGAGATAATTTTGTTATTCAGAGCAGAAGAGTCAGAACAAATGCATAGCACCCTGAAAACAAAGTAAAAAGATGCCACTTTTTGCTGAGGGGGATGGTTTGAAAGAGCATAATGACGGAGAGATACACTGAAAGGTTTTCTATAAACAAAGGTGTTTCGAAACCAAGACATCAAGGAAAGGAAGAGAATTATTCTCTTCGCCTTCGAGAGTAAATTAAATACAAGGATCCTGTGTGTTTCTTTGTGTTATGGTGATTAATACAAAGTTTCATTATTTTATTTTTTGAAATATCAAAATAAACAATATAAAAATATGATTGATCATTAAAAGAAAGTAGATTATGTCGTCAAAATCCAGAAATTAGTTATAATTAATTTTTTCCTTAATCGCAAAGTGGAAAATATACAAAGTCATCTTTTATAAGGCAATAATATTACTTTACCCTTAAATTCTTGTAGTGGGTAAAGTTTGTATTTTGGTGATAATTTACTGAGTCGGAATATTGATAATTTACTGGAAAGACACGGCTTTTTAAAAAAATCTTTTTTTCACGATGTTTTTAACATATGATAAATATTTCTTTATCTATTGTTGACCAAATTAAATGTGAAATCCTTACAATAAATTCATTTTCATTTCGACGTCATAATCCTTATATTTATTTGACAATTTTCATGATGATTACTTCATTTTATTATACTTTGCTCCTTTTTTATGCCTTTATCAGGTAGATTTTCATCATGATTCATTTGTAAAAGTTTCATCTCATCACAAGTGCTAATGTTTTTTTGTTGTTCATTAAATTTATGGCTCATTTGACAATTTGTTGAAGTGGTTGATTGGATTTTCTAAGCATATGTTTTAAATTAGATAAATAATTTTCAAACATGAATGCAGCAAAAGAATCTAATGTGGTCCAAAATCAAAGCAATCATTACTTAAATGTGCCAATCCAAGCATATTATATCCAATATTACTTTTTGAATAAAAAAAGGGGAAACTTGTTGTACAAATAGCTTAAGTAATTTAATGGCAAAGTCATTATAGATTTTAATAATTAGGAGAAATTAATATGTATAGCAACTGATAGATGGAGAAAGTGTACATAACTGTCATGAGGAAGATCTTTTATTAGACAAACTGGACCTAAATACAGAAGTAACTGTCTGAATTCTGTGGCTTTCCAATAATCCTGTTCACTTGTTGATCAAGGTTTTCTGTTGAATTCTGGTGGGCAATATAAATTAAATTCTAATAAGGACATATATTTAATAATCTTACAGAATTTTGTGAACTCTTGCCTTCATTTAGTCGAAATTTGCCAATCCATATTTTTAAAAATCTTCATCTGGGACTACGAACAGACTTCCCTGTTCTTCAAGGCTGTCTGCTACTGAATATCTGGATTAATTTTAGTGCAAAACCTTATCCACTGTGTTCTTGACTCTCCCTTTAAAAGTGGAAAAAAGGTTCCAGAAGCACCAGATCCAGATTGGACAGAATATAAGGTTAAGATTGTGTGTCAGTCAAGTAAGTTTGTTTTATTTGAAACTATGATTGTGATGTTTAAAAATATGCAGGTACTTTTCGGTTAGCCGGGCGCCAGTGATACATATACATATAAAAATATATATGCATATACATATATATGTATATTCATTCATATATGTGTGTAAATATATGTATGTAGATATTTTTGTATCTATATATATGTGTATATATACATGTATATAAATCACTGGCACCTGGCTAACCGAAAAGTATCAATATGCATATGAAAGTTATTTATTTTTACTTCATTTTAAAGAAGTGCATATATATGTATATTCATTCATGTATGTGTGTACATATATATATATGTAGATATTTTTGTATCTATATATATGTGTACATATACATGTATATAAATCATTGGTGCCTGGCTAACCGAAAAGTACCAATATGCGTATGAAAGTTATTTATTTTTTTTAACTTCATTTTAAAGAAGTCATAGAAAAGCAGCACCAAAACTGAAAAAAAATATGAAGTTTCGAGTGATATTGATTAGGGATGCACCAAATATTCGGCGTTATTACTGAATATTTGGTTTGGACAAATATTGAAATATTCGGCTAAGCCAAATACTTAAAAGTATATTTTTTAAAACCCACAATTTCTACTTTTAACGGTCAATTAATAAAGATATTAAAAAAAATTAGAAATAAAATATTTCAATGAAAGAGAATGCTTTTACATTTATTTATTCTCTGTTTGAAAAGTGTCACTTAAAAAAATTAACCATTAATGATGACCTTCATACGAATTAATGATGTGCAAAGAAATGAAAGTTCCTGAATATTGTCTAGTAAATAATGTTTCTTGCTTTTTTTTGTGAACATCATGTTTCTAAACAAAATCGAAAAGAACTTTCACATGTGATAATAGACATCAAGACAGACAATTTTTTTTGTCCAGGAAATCAGAATTGCAACACTTATTCAGTCAGAAATAAAGTGCAACTCACTCCAAGTTAAATTTGATTTTTTTTTTTTTTACAATTATAATATTGAAGATATTGTAACTATATTTTCAACATAGTTATTTTGATTTCTGTGAACCATGATAAGCGATAAGCACTGGAAATTTCCACCATTCATATCTAAATAACACTGAATCAAAACTCAGCCTCTTCCAATAGTATCGTCATATTTTCTACAATCAAAATTTCAAAACGAATACGATGCAAATATTGCTAAAATATCTTCATTGTTGTTAAAGTTTAAACCAGAAGTTAAGTTTCAGCTTGCGGTGACACACTCTGTGTTTTTGATTGAATGTATTGTATTTTTGATGGAATAAGTGGATTGAGATAATGTTTCTTTCTCAAAAAGTGATTGCCTTGACCACGTTGTCTACACAGAAAGTTTGTTCCAAAATGTATGAACACCGTGTATGTTTACAATCTCTGAATATAATCGTACATTCCAGACACATGCTTTCTGGTTCATTAAAAAAACTTCCTTGCCAAATCAAAAGAAACAGAAAGTTATTCTTGCTGATTTGCCAGTATTTTAATATTGTTATTGTTTTACTTTAGTCCCTTCCTAACAAATAAACACTGCAAAATGTTTCTTCAAATTCATTAAAAAAATTTCTTTGATTTTAAAGTATTTGTTATTTGTTATATATATATATAACATTTTATAAATTTATTTTATAAAAACATTTTATAAATTTATTTTAATTCACAGAAGAAGCTATGAAGTTTAAAGCTTTATTAATTAATAGTTTTAAGACTATCCTCTTTTTAAGTTATAACTCAAAACATATTTTTTTTTTTATGTAAAGGTTTCTTGTAAAAATAGTCTAGTTCATAAAATAGTAGTATCTGGGTTAAATATTATGTAAAATTCATTTATAATTTAACTTTTAATACTTTTAAACTCTGAAATATAAAAATATTTGGTATTCAGTTTACTTGTAGGCCGAATATTCAGTATTCGGTGCATCCCTATTCATTAATGTTGATATGTTTTCATCTACAGACGTTGAAAAAGAAAATTCACAAATTGTCCATTTGAATCTGCATCGCTTGCTTTATTTTCATTTCTTAAACCTTTTTGGCTAGTTTCTTTTGGAGGGATTTTTCTTTCTTCTCATGGTTCAAGCACGTTGGTAATGTTATGTTGCTCAAATGCCAATTTTTTCAACATACAAAATTAACCCAATTGTTTTTAGGTTTTAGAATTATCTTAGATTGATAAATTATTAATTCTTGAATTTTTTATTTTTCTAAATTGGCAATCTTGCTGTTTGATATTGTAAAGGCAATGTGTTGAAATGTTGAAATTCCAATTGTTTTGGTGCAATTTTAACTTTAAATTTTCAAATCTAAATTTTCAAACAAGATGTTGATCGAATTTTTATGTTCCTTTTACAATAGTATCTCAATAAACAATGTAATTAACAAAATGTTCTTTTTATTTGCAGTGTCGTTATTTTAACTTTTTAATGTGGATATGTAACCATTCTTTCAGGAAATACTTAAATGTTCAAGATAGATTGTAAAATTAAAAAATTATTTAATATATTAACTTATTTTAGTAATGATACCTTTCAATAAAATTTATTCTTTAAAATTAAGAGATTTCTCATTAATTCTTGTCAGTTCTTGAATATGTTTAAGGAACTAGAATATAGAAATAACAAGCAATTATTGTGGAAAGTTAATTGAAAATTAAACTAGCATTTTTATGATTTTATTTAAGGATTAATGGAATTCAATAAATGTTAATGATTTTTAAGTGAAAGATTTAGTGGATTTTAAATTGTTCTTGTCATGTATATACTGAATTCAGAAAGAAATAAAGATTCATCTAGTAAAATTCACAAATCTATGGAGAGATTAACAGTACATTTAAAGAGAAACACTTGGGTTAACGTTGAAATTTTATAAAAAATTAATTTATTAATTTCAAAGGGGATTGAACACAACACTCCTTATATTAATTGAATATTAATTATTACATTTCGTTTCATTTTTGGCTTCTACTTAATGTTATAATACTTAAAAGTAATTATCTAATGTTCTCTTAATTTCAAAATATTGCTAATAATCTTAATTATTATAATAATCACAAATTATCATTCTTAATTTCATTGTAATTAACATGAATCATATTCTATTCGATCAATATTCTTAATTTTGAAACATCAAAATTTGAAATTTAATCATTTCTAATGGTGAATTAATCATTGTATGAATTCATTATTTAGAAGAATTTAAATTAATTTGATATTTAATTATAGTCTGGGTGCTGGCTGCACAAACCATCACCTCATCAAGTTGATGGATGAAATTTCAGTTGTATATAGAATTCGATGAGCATATTCACATATTCCAATCGAACTGGTCTGCCAGGTCATATCTTGATGGAACAAACCGTTTTCAGGGTTTATTTATGGGTCCCCATTGAAATTTAATTGAGCTTGCCTTACAAAAATTAATATTAAGCTGCTGCCATTAAACTTTTGTAAGGCATGCTGAATGCAATTTCAATGGGGACTCATAAATAAACCATGAAAATGCTGGGCAAGATATATGACCTGGCAGACCAGTTCCATTGGAATATGCTCATCAAATTCTATATACAACTGGAATTTATTCATCAACTTGATGAGGTGATGGTATACGCATTCACCGCCTGACCTACTAGTAAAAAAGTAAGTTTCCTTGGTTCAGTAGCGTTAAGGATTTCATTTTGTACTTTATAATTGAAATGAGAAATAGCAAAGTTTAATGAATAAGAATAATATAAATAATCTGAATATACAAATTTGAAGTTAGATTTTTGTTTTTTTGTAATTGAAATACTGAATTGTGAATTTAAGGAAATTAAATAATCTAGTAGTTGTGATAAGACACAACAGTAAGTTTATAATTTTCACTCACCTTCCTTTTTTAAAGATTGAACTAGGGGTGCAAAAATCTAGGCACCAATGGGCCGATTCTCACCACTAAATTTTTAGTATTCTTCGCCTAATAAGAATATTGATAAAATTTGACGAAGTATACTAATAAAATTTGACGAAGAATACTGGACGAAGAATACTAATAAAATTTAGTGGTGGGAATCAGCCCATTGGCACCTAGATTTTTGCACTCCTGCATTGAACTTTTTAAATAATCTTAACTTTTGACTATTCTCTGTACATGTTTTTTATTTTACTTTAATTTCAACTGCTTTTTTTCTCTCAGTGTATAGAAAACTTTTAACACTTTAATAGGGTTTCTTTTACCTAGTGTTAAATAAATACACTGATTCTATGCATTAGGGCCATAGACTCCCACCCATCCTCAAAAATGTTATTTAAGTGCATAGTTCCTTAGTGATTCTGTCATTTGTGTTTCTTTGAATGTTTATGTGGGTTGTTTTATAAATGCTTTTTTCTAATTTTGGTAATGTATATACAATAGAACCTTGTTAAGTGAAATCAATTGGGACCAGAGCCAAACTGGGATAACTAAAATCCGGGTTAACCAGAAAATATGGAGAAAAATCAATAAAAGGCAACATATTTATAGAAAAGCCTTTTATATTGAAGAACGTACTGTTAAGACATGTTACAATACAAATGAATGATGTTTACAAACATGTTATTGTATTAGTACTTAGTAAAGTCTGCTTCTTAGAAATAATAACTTGTAATTTGCTGCTGCATTTGTTTGGAATACTGCTTGCAAGTCACATGATCATGCAATTTTCTCCTAATTGTCTTTGACTATCATTTTAAAGCAGAAATCTTCCTTATTTTTCTGTTTTTCTGCCAGTCTGACTTTCCCACACCAAAGTCCGTGGCAAACTATGGCTTGCCTTTATCAATCCTAATTTATTTTCTGTCGTTAAAAATAACTTTGTAGCCATAAAAACTTATGCACATACATTTTTTGTGTTATTTGTTCCTAAATTGATCAGAGTTATCCGGAGATCCGAATTAATAGGGGCTGACTTAACAAGGTTCTATTGTACATATATTTTCATTATATGTAATGTAAATTATGTTAACAAGTAAGTAAATTGGACAGATAAAAATTAATTTTAAAAACATTCATAGTTATCTACCTGTTAGCAGAAAGTTAGAGCCTGGCAACGGACATCGCAGATTTTTTTTTCCCTACTGCAGACTTTTGCTTCACATCCAGAGGAGCGTGATACTGTGCACCCTTAGTGCGCATCTCATCATTCGTTGCAAGCTAATATAATCTTTTCTCTCAGACTTCCATACTCTCTGATCCAACAGCTTTTGCTCATATACTGTGTGTGCATCTCGTAGATAAATTCAAAAGGGAAAATTAGCTAAAGCAGGCCCTGTGTCCCCTCTTTTTTATAGCTGCAAATGCACCCTGCCCATTTTGGATTTGGAAAAAATTGTCTTCGGCATATTTCAACCCGCAAATTTCTCCAGTAGGTCGTAGGAAAATATTTCTAAATTTATCAATTGTTCCCATGAAAAAAAAGGAAAATTAAAATTCGTCAGTCAGTTGTGGGAAAAAGTCACGAATTTCTTAAGTCGGGACAAATCGCAAAATTCGTCTGCGATCGTGTGAAAAATTTGCCAATCAGTTGTAGGAAAATAACGTGAATTTTGCCAATTGATCGCGGTAAAACAATTGCGAAATTCATTAGTTGGTTGCATGAAAACAAATCTTAACTCTTCAATTGGTTGCAGGGAAAAACCTGGATATTCTGCCATCAGGCATCGAAAAATTCGCTTATAGGTAGTGGGAAATATTGCAAAATGTGTCAGTTTGTCACAAGAAAAAATCTAAATATTTGCACTCAGACAGAATCGTGAATTTAACCTATTTATAGCAGGTAAATAGTGAAATTCGCCAAGTGGTAGCAGAAAATATCACAATCTGTCATTTGGCCGTGGTAAAATATTGTGAAAATCCATCAATTGCTCGCGTGAAAAAAAAAAAATTTCTAAATTTGTCCACAATCATGGGAGGAAAAAACCCACAAGTATCACCTGTAATGCACGGGGAGAAAATCGTTAATTCGCTTATTGGTCGCAAAAAATTGTAAAATTCACCAATTAGTAGCAGGAAACTATCACAAATTTTGTCAGTTGATCAAAGTAACACAATATGTCACGGGAAAAAATCCGCTAAATTCGCCAATCGGTTTCTGAAAAATATCGAGAAATTCGTCAATAGGTTGCGGAAAAAAATACAAAAAATTGATATGTATTTGTCGAGAAAAAAACATTCACTTCAATGCTGAAGTGCTCCTTTTTTGAAGAAACTTGACCTATTTTTATTGTGGGAGGAAACACTACTGATATGTATTATTTCATGGCCTTCTAATATTGTTCAATATCATTGTTTACTAGGACATTTAAAATATTTTAAAGAACAGAAAAAAATGTGCAACTCATGTGAGCATAATTTTATCCAACAAATTTTTAAATAAAAATTTTACCAAGTTAAAAAATGTCATGTAACAGTAATATTTTAATAGATACTATAGTTTATAGATATTAACTGCTGATAACTTGAATTGTAACATAGTTTACTTGCAGATTATTTTCTGCCCCTGAAACATCATCACAGAGACTTGGAGAATTTTCTGCTACTGGGATTATCTATTTCAAGATCTGAAATATATATTCATTTGTCTCTAGTTTCTATTAGGCAAGATGCTAAATTTTCATCTGCAACTCAAAGTGAGATTGAAGACTGCATTGAAAGAGAGTTCAGAGCTGCTTGTGATCGTGATGGTGGTCGCCTTATTTAAAGCAATAAAGGAAGTTGACAACGAATCTTCTATACAACATTTAATGGGATGATGCACGGAAATGACTGTGATCGTAATGGTGTCACGCATTAAGACATAAAGCAATAAAGAATGACAATGTATCAATGTCAATGTACCGGGTATACAACTATTTAATGGGATAAAGCAAAACAATGCAGAAATCTAATAAAATTGCCTTATTGTTTTAAATATTCTGTTTCTTTTAATTTTGAGTTTTCATTATGCAAGTATCTATAAATAAAAATATTTTTTATAGCAGTATTAGTGAGATTTACTTTTGAGGACCTTCATTTGTATTTACCCAAATGTTATTTGCAACAGTCTTACAAATAACTCTGACATGTGTTAATAAAGTAGCATAAGTGTTTTGCACTAAAACTATTTAACAACATGGCTGGTTCTGAGGTTTTAAATAAAAAGATAATTTAAAATTAAAGTTGTAAAAAAAGATAAAGTATTTATACTAATTTTTCAAACAATTTAACTTTTATCTTATACCACCATTTGTCCGTGAAAAAAAGCAAGATAAAACTATTTTTCGTAAAATATCCATGGCATACTTACTTTAACCATGAAAAGCTTGAATCATTTATTTTATCATTGCTGTAGAACAGTATGCTAGTGTAATATACTTAGTGTTAAATTGTAATGTATATCTACTCTCACATATTAATATTTAATTTCTAATCATTTTTTAAGAGTGCGATGGCACCTAACGATTTTCTTGGGCTATAATATTTTGGTTTGGGTTTTATAGCCATATAGAGGGGGGGGGGGGTCCAGTCACTACAAAACTTTATTTTGTAAAAGCGATATGTTAACTTGAAATTTTTTTTAATTCTTAAATGAGACATTTTTTTTAAAGTTTAGCATTGCAGAAAAGAACACAGCAATTTTAAATATTTTAAACATTACACTAAAATATTTGATGGTATTCCAAAATATAATACAATCGAACTTCGTTAACATGAACTGTAAGAGGAAGTTTAAAATTGTTCATGTTATCAGTACGCTATTGTCATATTTGTACTTTCACACTAAAACTGTTTTCAGTTCACAATAAAAGAAATTCATGTTAAGAATGTTCACATTGATGAGGTTCAACTGTGTGTATATATATAATTAAAAATATCAACTTGTCAATGAGGCAGTTTATGTAATGCACATGCTTACCTTAAATTGCAATAAAATAAAAACCATGTTATTGCTAATATTTGGCCTAAATGTTGCAACTCCTAGAATTTTAATTTGCAAAAAATTAGTTTTTTTTGTAATAAATATTTAAGGGACTATGTTATCAATGAATTTATGTCCAAATTTACTGTAACATTGTTTTAATATATATATATATATATATATATATATATATATATATAGATAGATAGATAGATAGATAGATTAAATAATGTTATATACCCATTTCACCGGCAGCCCCGAGATAAGTCTATAGCAATAACACTGTTTCCATATCTCTGCTGCCAGTGAAAAGGTTAATGAAACATATTAACAATATTAAAGAATTGATACTTAATAAATAAATTGGAAAATAAAATTAGAAAATGTGCATTAGGCAGTCTAAACTATGCATCTACACTAAATAATTGCACTTTTATTTCACATTCAGCAGCATTCCTTAGCACCTTTCCTCGAAAATAAATGTAGAAGAGACAAAGGAAAGATTGATAAGCAAACTGAACAGGATTCCCAGAAGAAGAAAGTTCAGGGAGGGTAAGAACTGGTTCTCACGGTTTTCAAAAAGATTCTTCATCAAATGATCATTTTTAATTCTGTTAAAAGTGAATGAACATGCCTTAAGCACAAATATTTAAATGCCGCTTCACTGAAACTCTCCAATTGTGAAATCCCATGTTAACCTATGGGAAAATTAAAAGTGCAGTTATTCATTACCTAATATAGGTATCGAAACAGTTTTCACTAGTGCTTGCGAATATACGTTTAAACGTATAGATAGTTAAGCCTTTTTTCCATATGATTCCTATCCAAAATTGTTACCGGTTACAATACGTATTGTACGTATAATCACGAGCACTAGTTTTCCCTATCAGAAAGTAGACATCAGATGCCATAAGGATATATATGTTATAAGTGTCTATTTACATTTTAAGTAGTACTTAACAAAATGATAAAATTTCACCAAGGAGAAAATTCAAAGTTTATAGAAAATTTTTAAATACAAGGCGACAATTTTTAAAAATGCACCTCCTTGGCATCTGATGGTGAAAACCGTATTTCTATAATTGTATTAGGTAATGAGTAATCACACTTTTAAGTTTTCCCATTGGTTAGTGTGATTTAACAATTAGGGAACTTCAGTGAAGTGGCTCCTTAAGTGTTGGAGAAAAGCAAGAAATGCTGAAAAGATATGATTGCAAAAAATATGAAATAAATATAAATAATTATGTTGTGCCAACCTCGGAGTTACATATATGTTTGATACAAAACATGCCAAAGTTTGTAACTTTTAAGTATGAATTAAAAAAAAATTACACTTCAGTAATGTCATATGCAAGAAGCATTAAATATAATTCTAAGTGTTTTGACCAACAAATAAAAACGTAACTGTAGACTGCATTAGGAAGACATTTCATGAAATGCATTAATATAAATTTTAAATTGCCACATAAAAATCGAGCTAAAAAGCAAAAATATTAATTATTTGGCCTAAATCTAGCAATTCAACATTTTCATTGTGAGAAAATGAAGATCTAAGTATGTACTATTTATTGGATCAGTAAGTAGATCTACTGTTTATGCATACAATAATTATTTATCGAAATTTAAACTAAGCACCATTCTTTGGTAATAAAAAACGAAAACTTTAAATAGATTTAGTTCCAAATGGTGATTTTTAAACCTGCATGCCCAATTTCTGCAAAATTACTTAAGATATAGTCACAAAATGTTTTCCACTTATTAATATTGAATGAGCAATTATTCGTTCTCATAACTATTTTTAATTACATTTTATAAAATTGAACAAAGATTTTGGTTCTTATTTATTGATTTGATATTAATAAATGGGGAAAGGCTATTTTAAGCTTATTTTTGCAAAACTTGTGCAAACAAATTTGAAATAATAAGTAAAATGCATATACAGTTTTTCCCCCCTCATTAAATAATACAGAATGATGATCCTAATTTCTTTATATCTCTATAAATAATCATTGTATTTTCAGAAGATTGGCTTCATATTATTAAAAAAAAAATGCACTACTCATTGACCCCCCGAATCTAATTTTAGACCATATTAAAGGTGTAAAAGGCTCCCTTTGCGTTTAAGGAGAAAATTATAATTTTTAAACATTTGTAATATGGACTAAAATTTGATTACAATATTGTAATCAAATTTTGTCCCTATTACAAATGTTTAAAAATTATAAATTTCCCCTTAAATACTAATAAAAGGGCTGTATACACCTTTACTATGGTCTAAAATTCGATTTTGAGGTAATTGAATATAGTGCACATCTGCATAATACAGAATGTCCCAAAACTCTCCGTACAACTTCAAAAATTTATTAAAAAAAATAATAGGCCTACAGCAAAAATAATTACAACAGTACATAGAGTAACTCAAAAAGTTTTTTTCTACTACCTTAGTATACTTGTACTTCAGATCACTTCGTTGCACGAAGAATATCAAGTCGATATTCCAATTCCATCCACGTGCGTTTCTGCATGCTAACATCAACAGTAGTTACAACTGTTGGATCCTTTGTTTCAATTCGAGACTGTTCACTTGAAACAAAAGTTCCAAACAGTTGTAACTTTATTATTAAAATCATTAAAATTACAGTTGTAAAAAAAAAATGTAACTTCTGTTGATGTTAGCATGCTGAAACATACGTGGATAGAATTGGAATATCGACTTGATATTCTTCGTGCAATGAAAGGATCTCATGTACAAGTATACTAAGGTAGTAGAAAAAAACTTTTTGAGTTACTCTATATACTGTTGTAATTATTTTTGCTGTAGATTAATTATTTTTTGTGTAATAAATTTTTGAAGTTGTACAGAGACTTTTGGGACACCCTGTATAATCTCATGGCCCAGTAATATTGGTCCAATACATGTCCTATAAAGCACTGAAAAATACTAGGTACTGATTTAATTAGCCTTCATTGGGCCAATGAAGTGAATTCAATCATGTGTGGCCATTCTTTATTGGGCCAATATTTGCCCTTTGAAGCATTCATGAAATTGTGATGAAAATAAAATTTCCTTCATTGGGCCTGTATTTGCTCTTTAAGTAATGATAAATGTATATACTGGACTAGCACGCTTCCATTAACGCAATTATTAATGGTATTGGCATTGCGGTATCTGCCCAGTAACACCCCGCACTTAAGGGCCAATAAATTAAAGACGGACACTTTTTTAACGGTGCCATTACGGCTAATGGGTATTGGGACAGCATTCTAATTTTTGGTACAAACGCATTGGAACTTTTCTGGGCTATGCTGGTCATGTTTGCTGGGTACATATTTTCTGTGATGTCATGTATATTGCCAAAACAAAAAGCATTGTCAGAATTTTATATTCACACCTAGGATTACCATAAACATCCAGTGGAAACACTGGTCTACTACATTTTTAGGGTTTCGTTCATCTCACGAAACCCTATAACCCCCGCTCCGTTGTCTGTCCGTCACAGAGCCATTCTCAAAAGTATGTAACTTACAGAGTTGAAACTTAGTGTACAAATCTGAATAGCAGCTGTGAAGAGCTCAAAATATTACAATTTGAAAAATTCGTATTATTTTAATAAATAGAGATAAAAAACCAAAATTCTAACCATCTTTTCCTATTAATTGAAACATTTTTCTTTAAAGCAGATGCCAAAGATTTAAAATCCACAAGGAAATTGTTTCTACAATAATTAACTTTCTATCAGACGATTTTCACGTGAAAAATGAAAATGAAATTAAAAGTTTCACCCATTGAAAAAAAGATAAATCTATACTAATATTATAAAGAAGTAAAGATTGTTTTTTTGTTTGTTTGTTTGTTTCTAGGGGGTAATCTCTGGAACTATCGAACCGATTTCAAAAGTGATGATGGCAAATTGATGGTGACAACCCCTGCTCAAACATAGGCTATATTTTATGTCGGTGCCACTACCCCAGGGGGATGCAGGAGCGAAAAACGTTCTAAAATTGCGATCTTTTCTATACTGAAGCAGCTGGAAATTTGAAATTTGGCGTTGTAGTTACTTATAAGATGTAAATGCTCTCTAAGAACAAAATAAAAAAAAATTCGAAATTTAAAAGGGTGAAATGAGCGAAAAGCGTTCTAAAAAAATTCTAAATTACAATTTCTATGGAATCTCTAGAACTACCGAACCGATTTGAAATTTGGCGTTGTAGTTACTTATAAGATGTAAACGCTCTCTAAGAACAAAATAAAAAAAATGCGAAATTTAAAAGGTTGAAATGAGCGAAAAGCGTTCTAAAAACATTCTAAATTACAATTTCTATGGAATCTCTAGAACTACCGAACCGATTTCAAATTTGGCGTTGTAGTTACTTATAAGATGTAAATGCTCTCTAAGAACAAAATAAAAAAAAATTCGAAATTTATAAGGGCGAAATGAGGGAAAAGCGTTCTAAAAACATTCTAAATTACAATTTCTATGGAATCTCTAGAACTACCGAACCGATTTCAAATTTGGCGTTGTAGTTACTTATAAGATGTAAACGCTTTCTAAGAACAAAATTTAAAAAAAAAAATCGAAATTTAAAAGGTTGAAATGAGCGAAAAGCGTTCCAAATTACAATTTCTATGGAATCTCTAGAACTACCGAACCGATTTGAAATTTGGCGTTGTAGTTACTTATAAGATGTAAACGCTCTCTAAGAACAAAATAAAAAAAAAATGCGAAATTTAAAAAGGTTGAAATGAGCGAAAAGCGTTCTAAAAACATTCTAAATTACAATTTCTATGGAATCTCTAGAACTACCGAACCGATTTGAAATTTGGCGTTGTAGTTACTTATAAGATGTAAATGCTCTCTAAGAACAAAATAAAAAAAAATTCGAAATTTAAAAGGGCGAAATGAGCGAAAAGCGTTCTAAAAACATTCTAAATTACAATTTCTATGGAATCTCTAGAACTACCGAACCGATTTGAAATTTGGCGTTGTAGTTACTTATAAGATGTAAATGCTCTCTAAGAACAAAATAAAAAAAATTCGAAATTTAAAAGGGTGAAATGAGCGAAAAGCGTTCTAAAAACATTCTAAATTACAATTTCTATGGAATCTCTAGAACTACCGAACCGATTTGAAATTTGGCGTTGTAGTTACTTATAAGATGTAAATGCTCTCTAAGAACAAAATAAAAAAAAATTCGAAATTTAAAAGGGCGAAATGAGCGAAAAGCGTTCTAAAAACATTCTAAATTACAATTTCTATGGAATCTCTAGAACTACCGAACCGATTTCAAATTTGGCGTTGTAGTTACTTATAAGATGTAAACGCTCTCTAAGAACAAAATAAAAAAAATGCGAAATTTAAAAGGTTGAAATGAGCGAAAAGCGTTCTAAAAACATTCTAAATTACAATTTCTATGGAATCTCTAGAACTACCGAACCGATTTGAAATTTGGCGTTGTAGTTACTTATAAGATGTAAATGCTCTCTAAGAACAAAATAAAAAAAAAATTCGAAATTTAAAAGGGCGAAATGAGCGAAAAGCGTTCTAAAAACATTCTAAATTACAATTTCTATGGAATCTCTAGAACTACCGAACCGATTTGAAATTTGGCGTTGTAGTTACTTATAAGATGTAAATGCTCTCTAAGAACAAAATAAAAAAAATTCGAAATTTAAAAGGGTGAAATGAGCGAAAAGCGTTCTAAAAACATTCTAAATTACAATTTCTATGGGATCTCTAGAACTACCGAACCGATTTGAAATTTGGCGTTGTAGTTACTTATAAGATGTAAATGCTCTCTAAGAACAAAATAAAAAAAAATTCGAAATTTAAAAGGGCGAAATGAGCGAAAAGCGTTCTAAAAACATTCTAAATTACAATTTCTATGGAATCTCTAGAACTACCGAACCGATTTGAAATTTGGCGTTGTAGTTACTTATAAGATGTAAACGCTCTCTAAGAACAAAATAAAAAAAATGCGAAATTTAAAAGGTTGAAATGAGCGAAAAGCGTTCTAAAAACATTCTAAATTACAATTTCTATGGAATCTCTAGAACTACCGAACCGATTTGAAATTTGGCGTTGTAGTTACTTATAAGATGCAAGAACAAAATAAAAAAAAATCGAAATTTAAAAGGGTGAAATGAGCGAAAAGCGTTCTAAAGACATTCTAAATTACAATTTCTGTGGAATCTCTAGAACTACCGAACCGATTTGAAATTTGGCGTTGTAGTTACTTATAAGATGTAAATGCTCTCTAAGAACAAAATAAAAAAAAAATCCGAAATTTAAAAGGGTGAAATGAGCGAAAAGCGTTCTAAAAAAATTCTAAATTACAATTTCTATGGAATCTCTAGAACTACCGAACCGATTTGAAATTTGGCGTTGTAGTTACTTATAAGATGTAAATGCTCTCTAAGAACAAAATAAAAAAAAATTCGAAATTTAAAAGGGTGAAATGAGCGAAAAGCGTTCTAAAAAAATTCTAAATTTCAATTTCTATGGAATCTCTAGAACTACCGAACCGATTTGAAATTTGGCGTTGTAGTTACTTATAAGATGTAAACGCTCTCTAAGAACAAAATAAAAAAAATGCGAAATTTAAAAGGTTGAAATGAGCGAAAAGCGTTCTAAAAACATTCTAAATTACAATTTCTATGGAATCTCTAGAACTACCGAACCGATTTGAAATTTGGCGTTGTAGTTACTTATAAGATGCAAGAACAAAATAAAAAAAAATCGAAATTTAAAAGGGTGAAATGAGCGAAAAGCGTTCTAAAGACATTCTAAATTACAATTTCTGTGGAATCTCTAGAACTACCGAACCGATTTGAAATTTGGCGTTGTAGTTACTTATAAGATGTAAATGCTCTCTAAGAACAAAATAAAAAAAAAATCCGAAATTTAAAAGGGTGAAATGAGCGAAAAGCGTTCTAAAAACATTCTAAATTACAATTTCTATGGAATCTCTAGAACTACCGAACCGATTTGAAATTTGGCGTTGTAGTTACTTATAAGATGCAAGAACAAAATAAAAAAAAATCGAAATTTAAAAGGGTGAAATGAGCGAAAAGCGTTCTAAAGACATTCTAAATTACAATTTCTGTGGAATCTCTAGAACTACCGAACCGATTTGAAATTTGGCGTTGTAGTTACTTATAAGATGTAAATGCTCTCTAAGAACAAAATAAAAAAAAAATCCGAAATTTAAAAGGGTGAAATGAGCGAAAAGCGTTCTAAAAAAATTCTAAATTACAATTTCTATGGAATCTCTAGAACTACCGAACCGATTTGAAATTTGGCGTTGTAGTTACTTATAAGATGTAAATGCTCTCTAAGAACAAAATAAAAAAAAATTCGAAATTTAAAAGGGTGAAATGAGCGAAAAGCGTTCTAAAAAAATTCTAAATTTCAATTTCTATGGAATCTCTAGAACTACCGAACCGATTTGAAATTTGGCGTTGTAGTTACTTATAAGATGTAAATGCTCTCTAAGAACAAAATTAAAAAAAATTCGAAATTTAAAAGGGTGAAATGAGCGAAAAGCGTTCTAAAAACATTCTAAATTACAATTTCTATGGAATCTCTAGAACTACCGAACCGATTTCAAAAGTGATGGTGGCAAATTGATGGTGATAACCCCTGCTCCAAGATAAGATATATTTTTTGTGGGTGTCACTATTTCCAGAAGGAAGCAGGAGCTAAAAACGTTCTAAAATTGCGATTTTTTTTTATACTGAAGGAGCTATAGAAATATGAAATTTGGCATTGTAGTTACTTATAAGATGTAAATGCTCTCTAAAAACAAAATAATAAAAATTTGAAATTTAAAAGGGTGAATTGAGCGAAAAGCATTCTAAAAACATTCAAAATTACAATTTCTATGGAATCTCTAGAACTACCGAACCGATTTCAAAAGTGATGGTGGCAAATTGGTGGTGACAATCCCTGCTCCAACAGCCTTTTTAAAACAAAACTATGCGTTTCTGACGACTGGTTGTTTCCACAGATCAATCTCGGAAAATGAAACATTTGAAGTTACTGAAAACAAATAGTAGCTCGAAAAGTATTTGTCAGAAAATTGTTAGGCAAACTGCGTTTGAAAGTTAAAAAATTGTATTTTTCTTGATATAAATTTCAAATCTAATGATTATGCCATTTTTCAAATATTGAATTTGGAAAATTACCAAATTTCACATTGGAGTACCATAGCGAAACCTTCATGCGTAAAAAGATAATGATAAGGGCGAAGTGTCCTGGCGTGTATATTGCCTATAGCACGAGTCACAAATTATAGTAGCCTTATTATTCTGTTAAAATATAAAAGTGAATTATGAAATGTCAATATTTTGTTGGATTGAAAGTTCGTTATAAGAAATTGACCAGCGTAGCGGGCGTAGCTTGCTAGTATGAAATAAAATTGATTGACGTCATAGTCGTAATAAAAGGAAAATGTCTAAGATTTCTCAATAATACAAGGAGTATAAGTATGTGTAAGTAGACAAAGCAGATTAATATCACGTCATTAGAGAATTAAAAAGAAAATCTGACGTCATATAGGAAGTTTAACGAATTTTTCAAATGTTTGAGAATAATACAAAGCGAGTATCAATATAAATAATAGAGAATAGTAAATATATGAGTTTGAGAAACATATTGAATCGTGATAAAAATCCGATTATGGAACTATTCGCATATTTTAACATTTTGAAGGTGTACAATTTGTTTAATTTTGAAATTATTTTTTTAAATATTGCATTTAGTCCGTATGACAAATATTATTATGACAGAATATAATAGCGGGCTTGGACCGCTATCCGGCTGGTTTAGATATTCGAAAAAAGGAAAAAATAGACCGGTAAATTTTTACTTTATAAAAAACATGACTTTTTTTTTGTTGTTGTTGCTAAATGAAATTCGTTTGGATTTATGAAAGAAAGGATAAAGTGTTTTGAAAGGAATATTAAACGAATTCCTTTGAGCGATCTTCGATCACACTTACCCACTTGTTAAATATTAAGCTTTCATGATGTCAAACACTTTTTTAAAATAGTATAACTCGCTTCAATTAACCTACCATTAAATAAGGCGAATATTATAAATTCAAAAAAATAGTAGCAATCAAACAATTTGAATAAAACCAAGAAAGTAAAATCATGCATCCGGCATAGATTATGAAACACTTTCCAACACTAACAGAGTATTATTAAGAAATTTAATTTTTCCATACGATGAAATGGTATATCTTAATAGGCAATTAAAAAAAAATACATAACTCAGTAAAAATCCATTTTCAGCAATTGCTGCCAATATTCGAAGTCCTTCGTGCAGCCCTGTATATGATCTACATAATTTATAAACAACATGTAATGCGCTAAAAATTACATAAAATTGCAATATAATACATAATAACACCTTGTAATAATATATTCATTTTAAATGCTTAAGGTGTAAATTAACAACATAATATAAATTAACATAACTTTTATTACTTGTTTTACATGTTTCGACTCTTTCCGAGTCATTTTCAAAAACAAAATGAGAACATTCCAAAGTTTCACGGGCTTTGAAGTTATTATTTTCATGTACTTTTTTAAAAATTACGCACGTTATCTATTATTTTTTTACTTGGTTGTTTATTTTCATATCTGTGACCATGCAGTAACTCGATCCACAGTTTCAGTAAATTAAAAGATGCCGCATCGTTACATATTGTATTTTTGCGTGTTAGTATCTCTATGGTTTCTCTTATTATGGATGGATAGTATAGAATGGAGGGAAATATTATTTTACTTTCATTGAAATTTATTTGGATGGTTACATAGGCATGACCAACAGGAAATTTAATTACAGAAAAAAAGAGCACATAGCTGATATTAAATATAATAGAAAAACTACAACCCTGACAAGATTATATCAAGTTGAAACAATCCAAATAAATTTCATTGAAAGTAAAATAATATTTCCCTCCAGTCTATACTATCCATCCATAATAAGAGAAACCATAGAGATACTAACACGCAAAAATACAATATGTAACGATGCGGCATCTTTATATAGTGATGGCCGATCGTAGTCAGCCATTTAACCGAATTCTCTTGTGCGTCTCTGTACATGAACGATAAATCCTACGCGCTCCATAATCTATAGAAAAAATGTTGTATTGAACCTTGGCGATCCTTTTAAATTTCATTACGTTTCAAGTATTATAACATGTTCATAATTTACCGTAAACGATTTTTCCCCATGGATCATAATGTAAAGGAATTATTTTTTGTGTCCCTGAAATTGAACTATAAATGCTACTCATTGTATACTCCGGTAAAAGCATGCTGAAATCCACCTCTGTAATTTATTATTAATTCTATTATGTTTGAAATATCGTAACATCAACAAAATACGTCGCAAACGATTTTTCCCGATAGTCCATAATGTTATGGAATTCTTTTGTGCGTCCCTGTAAATGAACTATTAATTCTACATACTTCATATTCAATACGGGACATTCCATAGTAAAATTCAATGCTGTATAGAAACTTCTTGACAATCCCAGTATTTTTACGAGAGACAGACAGACAAATCGAATTCATAAACACTTCTGAACTATGTTGGAAAGTGTAAAAACGCATTTAAAAATTATAAAACGGGTATTGACCGTTTTTCGCAAGATGCAAACAAAAGACTGTTAAAATCGCGGTAATGTTTTTCAATTGAATGCTGAGTAATTCGAAGTTGGAAATTCAAAGAAATGGATTTTTTTAGGTTAAAGAAAAAAATTGTATTGTTTTAAATTTTTACACCGGCATTCATATAGTTCTGAAAAACACAGTTTCTAAGTTTTGTTTGATTCTTAAAAAAGTAATTTTGTAAATGAGTTTCGTATAAAAGCAAAAGAAAACAAAGAGCATAGTCATCAAAGAAAGAAGTGAATTTTATGGAGACGCATAAAAAAGTAATTATCGTCAAAGAAAAACGAGAACTGTTTTTCACAATCGTTAGTAAAAATGAATATTGTATGAACATTTCTTGATAATCCGAGTATATTTACGAGAGTTAGAGTACGGCCAGAGGGACAGACAAAGAGACAAATCTAATTCATAAACACTTTTCAACCATGTTGGTAAGTGTTAAAAAGTAGAAGATTGTCAGCATTTTAAGCGGCCGGAATTGGTTTTAAACCAAACCGGGATACCTGAAATAACCGACTGGGTGAAAAGAGGGATAACACGTTCAATGACACTCAAATATCAAAATTACTTGTTTTTTACCAGCAAAATTCTATTTTTAATCCTTTTTATCCTGACGGTACTTATAAGTACAACTTTAATAAAACACCTATATATTCGTAATATGACCGTTTTTCCTAACGGTATTCACAATGGCAAAAAGAGTGTATTTCTGACAGCAGGCAGGAGATGGCAAATTCAAGCACATATCCTCTTTCTTTGCATTGTAAGGATTTTACATTTGCCACGCTACATTCGAAATCCATTTTGCAATAGAATTGACATGCATGTTTTTCTTCATTTGAGTAATTTTAGTGGTTTATATCCGGTTATTTAGTACTATTATTTTCTATACTCTACAGGTGAACATTTGCTATATTTTATTTGAAGTTAACTATTTGAAATTCACTGTTTTATTTTATAGCATAGGGTAAAAAATTTATGGTGGTTACAGTTGCATAATAACCCATTAAAACACTATAAAAATTATTTTCCTCTTTTCTATGTTTATTCTTCACCAAAACGTATCCAATAATGCAAAAATACAATTAAAAAGTAGCTGGAAAATTAATTCAGCATGTAAAGGGTTAATAAGGGTCTCCAGGCACCGTTTCAAATACAGCGCATAATTCATGCTTGTTCGAGGACCTCCCATACGTATAACAAGCTATACGTAAAGTACATGTAATACTTGTCATCAAGAGGCAATATTATGGAGGTGTTGCCAACTAAAAAATATATATTTCAAAAAGTGATTTTTTTTTCTATTTTGCATAAAGGAAAAAAAAATATTTTGTTGTGGACATCACAAAGTTACCTTCTACATAAATAAAGTCGTCTGAAAAAAAAAATTAAATGACAATCTATCCGTTCTTGAAATATAGGTATCCCGGAAATCGTAAAAACAGAGAAGAGCAGTGACGCCTGTTGGGCGATTTATACCAAAACCTAATCAGCATCTATTTATTTCAAGGTCTAACAGAAAAGAATTTTAAGGAAATTCCGTGCATTAGTCCTTGAGATATGGGAATCGTGGAAATCGTAATAAATACACACCTGTTGAACGATTTACACCGAAACCTAATTAGCGTTAATTTATGTCAGGATGTTACGGGATATGAAGTTTTGCGAAATTTAGTGTCTTAGTTTATGAGATATAGCTATAGCGGAAATTGTAAAAAATGCAGCATAGCAGTGCCACCTCTTTTGCGATTAACACCAAAATCTAATCAGCGACAATTTATGTCACTATCTATCGGAATACGAAATTTGGTGAAACTTAAAGCATTAGTTCTTGATAAACTAATTTTACTGCGAAAAGCGAAAAAAATGCAGCATAGCAACTCGAATGTTGGGCGACTTACACCAAAACCTACTAAACACCAATTTATTTCACTGTCTAACTGAATCTGAAGTTTGATTATATTCCGTGCATTAGTTTTTGAGATAGAGCGCCCACAAAATTTGTGTCAGATACATACTCACAGACAAACAATTTCTAGAAACAGTCAAATAGTGTTCAAAACGTATAAATCCGTCGAAAATAGGAAATCTAAATTTTTCACAAATCCAGTACTTTTTTCTTGTACAGATAGAAGAAAGTAACAACATATATTGCACTTAATGTTAATTAAATAATTTGCAAACCACTTGCGTACAAATGAATTCTGTAAGTACTTTCTATATTTCCGACTCTAAAATTATTCAGATCAGCAAAAGATAGCAATGTGAGTAGTGTTTTGAAAACGTTTTGTAACAAAATAAAAATAAACTGCGTTTTTTTCCTGTCACATTCACGTAATTATCTATAAAAAGATAGAAATACCACATGGGATATTTAGACAAATGTATTTTAACTTACAGAATCATGTAGGTATGGGGATATTATGATAAAAAAATATACAAAAAAAAGAGAAGATAGGAAAGATGGAATTAACGGTTTTTACTGACGTAGATAATACAGAGAGAATTTTGAATATTAAAACGTTATTTTAAATTTTGTATATTCCTAAAATAGATGAACAATAATTCAGCCAATGATCGAAAGTGGGAGGACAACAATGCGTTGAGAAAAGAAACAAATCTGGAATACAATAAAAAATCAAAGCATTCTTCATGATAGAAAGTAAAAGCAATTCTTACCTGAACTGAGAAATCTGCATAGCTGAAAACATATTATATACAATGTTTATAGTGCCACTAGAGATTACATTTAAAGAATTTAAGTGTGAAAATTTAATTGTCAAATAAAATCAAAATTAAATATTTACTGCACATCATCATTAAATTAAAGTTTTATATTAACAAAATATGAGTTAACTATATAATAGTATATAGAATTTAAGATCATAAAATTTATTATTTTAAGTTAAAGGCACTCTGTTCTGTGGCAAAATATACAATGAATATGACTAAGACAACAAATTTTAAAGACAAAAGAAACAAACGTAAATTTAGCAACACATCTTTTATTATATGCAATTATATATACATGTATATATATATAAATATTTAAAATAGATAGATAATAATAATATTCATGGTTTGTGCACAACCTTACAGGATAAGATATTGATTTAGAATTAGCTAGCTAGGATTAAAATTTTTTATATGTATTTTGACAAAATTAGAAATTTAACAGATGATTTGACAAAACTAAAAAAATAACAGATGCTTCAATAGTATGAGATGAAAAGTTTATTACGAATATCACACAGTTCATTGGCCAGAAATCAACAGCAAACTTTATCATGAATGACGATTGATTTTTTGCTTTAAAAAAATCACGATTTGTATGTACTGTACCAGCGATAAATGGATGTTGAAATTTCAATAATTAATCTTCTGTATAAGCAAATATCACTAATATGATTCTTCTTAATCATACCATATCAATAGGCATTGTAGTACAGAAATATCGAAACGTAGTATATTCTTATTGAAAATGATTATTCTCAGCTGCATCATAAGAATCGTTAATAATGAAAAAATATTACCACTGTTCAAGAACTTGCTATAATTTTCGTGAGAAAGAGGATGCTTTCCAGCTCATATCAGCCACTATAAGCCGTTAAACCTTTTTTTTTGGAAATAAGACATCTTTGAGATCTTTCGTTGAATCAGTGATAATCAACGGTCCCTTCTTCCACACTTCTGTAGCCAAACTTGAGATTCATAATCGAAGTCTTTACATACTATTAATATTAAATTTATTTACATACTATAACTTAAATGATTGCTTATAATTTGTGACGAGATTGTACTGAAAGGACTCTACTGCTGGACCTGTTTAGTTCAACAGTAGGCCAGTCAGAAACAGTATTTTTGAGGAGTGCGGACTTGTTTCCACACCCACGTCCAGAAGCCAAGAGATCAGACGCTTACGGAGATACATTGAAGTCCCCCGTTTCGCGCCGAAACTTTAATAGTCAATCAGAGACCTCCACGCTTCTACGCCGTTCAAATCGCTCCTGATACGATACCACAGAGGAATGCTTAAAAATTTGAAAGAACGACTCGCAACGCAAGTTTGCGATCGCTAAAGCTAGTGCGTTGATGGAGAAAAGTAAAAATACGATTGGCAACCGCTGAATGAATTAAAATGGCGTTTGTTTACAATTAAAAGAATACAGAAATTAACGTTATGGTTGCCGATCAAATGAAAATAAAATTAGAAAATGGGAAATAATTAAAAATGAGAGATAAATCATTTAAATTTAAAAATAAATAAATTAATCTAGCATATATAAATTTTAATAATTAAAAAAAGAGCAGATGTTATGTACGTGTCATAACAGGGGAAAATATTTTTGAATGAACTATGGGATTTCTCAGCGCAATATGTTTGCAAAACAATAATTCATGGAGGATTAGAAATAATTATATGCCTCTCTAAATGAATAAAACATATACGCATCAGAAATTAAACGTATAATAAATTCTGCACCGTAAAAAGTTAAGAAAATATTTGATAATGTTTAATAAACTGAGACAATCGTGCAATTCATGCTCTTCCATGCTTTCTGTTCGTGATACCATGCTGTCTTTCTTGATAGCTCGGAATCATAAAAGAGAAGTGATATTTGAAATACCGCTTGTTAGTGGCGATGTTAAGTTCGATATTAGAATATGTGACAAAGAAATTTGGTAAAGTAGGTAAATGAATTTTAGGTGCGTTCGTAATTATATAAATACGTAACACCTATAGTCGTCGTCTGGTCCGTGAGCATATAACAGCGCAAAAACTACACAACCGAATGGTTTGAACTTAACATATAATCGTTGTAGAATTTTGTAGAGTCATTTCAAATTTTATGAAAATCGAATCAAAACTTAAAAAGATTTTTAAAAAATATTTCTTAAGTAATTTAATTTTTTTAAAAGTCAGTACTTCCGTGTTGCAGCTTCCGAGGATTATTTCAAGCAACCTCGAGATATATTGCCAAGTTATCTGACATGTATGATGTTATACTCATATATGACATATATGACATTTTTAAACTTCTGTGACCAAGTTATAGTCACATTGTTCATTCTATTAAATACTATCATACGTAATTAATTCAATGATATCCGTGATAGGTAATGATTCTAGGTTGCTATGGTGTTTACACATCATAAATAAGATGTAGTCATGTTAGTTCCGTATTAGTGAATTTAAAAACCAAATTTGTATACTAAAATTGTTTAATTATAGCAATCATATATAATCTACTGACAGTTTTTTGGATAGATGTTTCCGGAGAAATACATATTAAATGGAAAAAGAGTATAAATAAGGATTTAAGTTCTGAAATTTTCAAAGCTGTTTGCGATTGTATAAGACAAAAATTGCTATTTGAAAATAATGGAATTAAAACAGGTAATCATTGACACATATCAGGGTTCGTGCACTTTTACCACAATTTTTAATAGAATTTTTCGCTTTATTTAAATGTAGAAAAGTATTACAAATCCTGCAATTAAATGAGGCGTAGACAATTTCTACTATTTAAATATTAAATAGAAATTTTCCATTAAAAAATTGCAGAAAAAGCGTACGAACCCTGTCATAATACCAGACGATGTAATACATTTGACTGAAATAATAAGAGTATGGACGCACCTCATTTGTCACGTTTAACGCACAATTTCCAAAAGGTTTAATTATAATAAACACAAAAGTTAAGCTCCGAATTTTCCGGTGTGTAAGTATATCCTAAAAGTCGACAGAAATAAGATGTCCCTGCCTTTGAATACCAGAATGTTTGTAATTTTTTGTCGCGTTTTTTAAATATGAACATGCATGAAAACTTTCTTCGATTATTCATAACATACAAATTATAATGTGGGATTACTGGTATTTTAATAGTTGGTTGTATCGCGTTTAATGACAGATAGTCTCTATAGGGTTGTGGTGGCGAACAGAAAAACATGCGCGTGGTCAAATTATTTCAACAAATTTTTTACATAACTATGATATGCCAACTAAAAATCTAATTTAATGGATCGATAAATAATGAATTAAAATTACTTTGAAATTTTTTATTAGGATTTAAACATATGGGTAACATACATTTAACTATTACACTGAAAGAATTATAGAACCAAATATATTTTAGAAATTACTAAAAATAAAATGGTGTGTTTGGTGTGTTTTATGACGGTCGATTATCTGCACGATGAATATAGGCCCGAGGGGTGAATTCCCTCCATGGGGGGGGGGGGTCTTTCTAAGGGAACCTAACTTGTATTTGAGCATTGTCACCCCCAAGGTTCGAAAAAACCCATGGAAAACTCCGAAGGATTAGGCCGACGGACGCGATTGTGTTCGTACCCAGCACCTCCCGTCTACCAGTTTTGAGAGCAGAACCTCTCGACAACTGGTCGGGCGAAAAGAAAAATGCGATTTAATGCGATTCCTGCTGTTACATACTGGATGAAAAATAATATCAGGTTCATATTTAGTTAATTTTAACGGAATGCAAACTGAACAGAATTTATCTCACAAATACTTTCTATTGGATTTTTTATGTTATTCATTTGAGAATATAATGATTTTCACGCATAAATAGACGGAAACGTTCTTAAAATGTCAAAGGCTGATTTCTTTAAATAGCTCTTAAATTAAATTCCAAGTTTACATAGGATTATCATCGACATTTTAACTTATGTCTAATAATGTTTCTTTTTAAATAGTTTCAAAGTATTATCTTTCTTTGATACATTCTTGAGCTAATAGTGAACTAGATTGCAATTTAACCTGTTAACTGGGTACGACGAAATAGTTCGTCATACACGAACTATCAAACTACCGTAATATTTTGAACGCATTACTTCCTCCAGTAAAATTTTAATAGAAATTTTTGTGTTATTAAAACACCGTAGACATGCAAAATTATTGCCATGAATAAGAAAAATTTCTATTCTTTTTTATTGGTGGGAGTTTACTCCGGTGGTAATCAGGCATATGAGTTGAACAAAATTTTTTCACCGGTTAACAGGTTAATGAGCTACACTTAAAACTCCCCAATTTTTATTCAATCGAAATTACCCACGATGAGTTCATCTAAATGCGTGTATATTGTCTAATCTCATTGTATTCTGATGTAGATCAACAAACCACGTGTGGATTGTTGATCCACACGCCGTGCCAAAATCATTATACAGCGTGCTGAAAGCAGCAAGCATGCCACATGTTCCCTGTCCATGCTTTAGGGACATACTGCGACAAAACAAGAAGTAAAACAGAATACCAGATTATTTCAAAAAGTTATTCTAGAACTTTGTCACTATATAAACTTGAATTAAAGATAAACAAAGCTTAGTGAGAATTGTAATTTGATAATAAATGTAATTAAAACTATTTAATAAAGTCATAATATCATGTTCAAAAAGTCAAACTTTCACAGTCAACATATGTAGAATCTTTAAAAAATGATAAATGTCCTGAACAAAATATTAAAATTCCAAATTATGCAGCATAAACAGATTTAAGTGTAATCATCTATACTAATATAAGAAAGTTTCGCCCTGTGTGTGTGTGTCTGTTAGCGATGGCTAGGAAAATCTAACCCACCTAGAAGCCTGATAATTTAGATATAGGTAGTCCAAACCCTCTCCTGATGTACCTGAACCTCAGAATTTTAATATTTCAATTATTTACTGAAATATTAATTAATATCCACAAAGAACTTTCATCAAAAATACGCTTTTTAGGTGCGTTCGTAATTATATAAATACGTATCACCTATTGTCGTAGTCTGGTCTGTCTGTCTGTCTGTCCGTCCGTCCGTCCGTCTGTCTGTCTGTCCGTCCGCATATAACAACGCAAAAACTACCCAACCGAATGCTTTGAAATTTAAGATATATTATCTTTGCAGAATTTTGTCGAGAAATTTCAAATTTTATAAAAATCGAATCAAAACTTTAGAAAATATTAATAAAAACATTTATTAAGAAATTCGATTTTTTTTTAATCGGTGCTTTCTTGTTATAGGAGCTTTCGAAGTTTAATAGTCAAGCAACCGAGATACTTATTTTATTACAAAAATTAATCTGCAGACGATATAATTCATTTCACAGAATTAAAAATCAGCAAGATCTGAATATTTATATAACTAGCTATAGTACGAACGCACCTCATTTGTCACGTTTGACGTACAATTTCCAACTTGTTTTCTCTTAGGTTGGTTGGTTGCATCGATTCTTCACAGAAGTAATTAAATAAACCAGAGTAGCGATACACAGATAAGGATTTCTGACTAAATAATTTCAATATGGATTGAAGTTATCAGCGTAAAGCCATGCTATTGTTGCGCCGCCTGCACATGACAAATTACACAGACATCCCCCTGTTTGAAATACTTTCCAGGCACGTTTTCTTCAGGACAATTACCCGGGTTTAAGTTCTCTATTTACATGACATATATTATTATGATAGAGATTATTAATACAGAAACCTTTATTTAACAGATTATTTTTATATTTGTGTGAATGGAGAGTGGCAAGGGTCTAATTACACTTAACAATTTTCACATATTTAGCTGCACCCGTAGTGTTTAATTGCTGTTTTATATAGAGAATACCGCTATTTTAAATCACAGCTAGTAGTGTTCCAAACTTCTCCAAACCTGTTCCATTTTTACTAAATTATCGTAAAAATCAGTATTCATAGCTTCAAGGGTATTTCTAGAAAGCAGTTACCAGAATTTCCGAATAATTTTCTAAGCCAAATTTCAAATTAAGTTCCTAGCTTGACCAAATGAATCAATCTTTAAAGATGTATAGTGATCCTCCTAATTAGCTATTTGCTGAAGGGCTCTTGAACATCCCCTCCACCACCCGGCCCCTCCTTCAATGTTTTTTCTCAAACTATGCTCCATTTCCATACCTCAGCAACTATCTTTCCGATTTCAACGCAAGTGATTCCAAACATTATATTTAACTTAATAGTCACCCTTTATAACATTAAACTAAATTTATGAGTAGCAGTTACCACTATTTCCGAATAATAGTTTAAGCGAAATTTGTAATTAAGTTCCTAGCATAATCAAACGAAGGAATTTTTAAACATGCATAGTGGGCGTCCTAGTTAGTTATTTTCTGAAGGACACTTGAACTTCCCCTACCCCCCGGCACCTCACTCATGGTTATTTTCTCTAACTGTGCCTTATTTCAATAACTCGGCTAATAATGTTCCCATCTTCTCGAAACCAGCTCAATTTTATAGCACGCCTACTATGCAGCAACGTAGGTAGCGGGGACCTGTCTCAGAAATTCTCTCGAAAAGAGGTTTGTTTAGAACAGAATGCTCCCCTGGCGGTGGTATGGGGAAATAAAAAAATTTCTGGAGCGTACGAGCATGCCCTGTATACGGTGCCGAAGCCATCGTAGACCATGGACAGAGTTTCATTTTTTAATAAATTTAAGTTTATTACAGGGGCTCGGACAACGCCGGACGGGTCAGCTAGTATTATAATAATAAATGAATTCAAAATTTTGTAGGCTCAAATTCCTCAAGAACAGTATCGTCTTCATTTGCATCAGAGTCATAAGAGTCTCATTTCACAGCCTCTTCCTCACACCGGAGCAGTTTTTTGGAATCTTTATCAATGGAAAATGAAGTGCTAATACGTTATGTTTATCTGTTTTTTACTTCACAGTTTTCCAGTGTGCAGAGACCTGAGGTACAGTTTTTCTTTTCTGTTTCTCTGCACATGATTTTTGTTTAACTTCCTCTGTTGAAGAAATGTCAGGTTTCATGCAATTTATTTGCATTCGGAAAAGTATTTTGGCGGATGCTCAGAGGGATTTCTTTTTAGAAACTATGTTAATGATGGTAATTTACAATGCATATGTTTAAAGGAATTAAACAATTCTATTCTGACAGGCTGTAATAAGAGTAGTATGTGTTTATGCTCGGACATCCTTAGTGGCCTGCAATAAGAAATCATATCATGCTTTTTTTTTCTAAACTGTAACGGATGAAAATGTCACAGATATTCGACGATAATTATGGAGTTTAGGTGCTCATGTACCTACAGATTTTGAAGGTAGTTTTAGTAAATTAGCATATGAAACGTCAAACGTTGGGGTTCTGGATCCAACATTTTTCCGAGATTCGGGGTAAAAAATAATTTTTAATTTTTATGGTCTCCATCTTTTTTAAGTACCCTCCAAGGGCAAAATCTTGAAAATACTAAGTATAGTAGTCACCACGTACAGCATTTTCACAATTTTTATTTTCCTGGTCGACTTTTGGAAAACGTGCGCAGGTAACACATTCACGGCAAGTACTTTTGAACTTAAAACTACGAACGGGGTTTGGTCACTAGCCAAACCAGGTTTGGAGATCAAAGTCTCTAAATACGATTATTTTAGAATCGCAAACTCCATCATATAAAAATGCAGAAATTTTTAGATTAAAAAAGGTAAAGAAAATCTTAAACAAAAATGGCTATCCAGTGCCTCTGAACCCTCAGCCAGTTTACGCCACTGAGTTTCGTATAAAATCTGGCATCTAGCCATAACAGGCCTCTCAAAGCCCTTCTGCGCAGGCTCCGTGAGGTCCGGTTTTACACACAGACACCTCACGATCCCTAATACCGACACAATTGTAAAAGAACGGAAACTTGCATCTACTCATTACTTCCATTGCACTTGAATTCCATTGAATGCCTGGTCGCTCCGAAAGTACGACCCTGTACTAAAAGGTAAAACTTCACACTCCCAGATCCCCAGCAGTCCCTGGAAAATCTGGTACTGAAAAGGGTACCGGGCTCGAAGCGTAATCCCAAGTTTGCCAGATGTTCTGCTGCTTTAATAAAGCATTCGGTCGTGGAGAGTCTAAAGAGAACACAGCTAGCGTTTCATCTAAGGATAGGAAAAGGCAGGTACCGCTAGTGACACGGAAGAGTGTGGAGACCTTCTTCCTGTGTGCATAGGCACGCCCCAGCAGCATACAACCTTTGTCGTGTGACGAGGTCCCAGGTTCATCACCGGACAAGCTCGGAGGACTTAGCTCTGGGTGACCAATCCATAAGGGAGAACCATCTAGCACAGGATGCAAGCTCACAAAAAAGTCTCATGTATGCGACCTTATGCACCATTACCTTCTACCTTACATTATCTGCAAGCTCACGAGACGTAGTCTCGATCCTGTGAGCTTATGCACCTATTCACCCGGCACCGTTGGACTCGCAGACCGTTTGAATTGCGTTTGAATGCGGTCGTGGACCGCGGAGAGCTCTAGTAAATTGGTCATACCTTCGCCGACTAAAATTGCTATCTGGTATTCTTGGGAGAAGATCGCTAACAATAACTCTTTCCTCTTTGCGGCTATATCCATTAGACATAGATGGCGAAATGTTCGAATCTGTTCCCAGTGTGGACTGTCAGGTGGCGCATGCGGACAGATAGTGTACAATCATACTCTCGCTGGCCCCGCATTTGAATATATGGAGTTCTTTCGAAAATGATGAATCTAATAGTCACTGAAGGCACCGTGTCCCGCTAGAACTTCGTTTACGTAAAAGTCTTCATGCGGTCTTCTAGTGTGGACTCGTGGAAATATCTCATATGTCATCCTACCGTTCTCAGAGTTGCCCCATCTCTTTTTCCAGTGTGATAAAGCCTGGTCAAAAAGATCTCGATTGGACTGGCGGCACGTAACCTCAACCACCGCGTCGAAGAACTGTCTGTTAGTAGCGGAATCAGCCAGCGAATCCGCGTGTTTCCTAAATATGTTCCTCACAAGAGTCCGATTCCTGTGTTTATTAACTTGAGCTTTAGTACATTTGACCCCTAATCTCGTTAATTGCCCTGTGCTGAGGCACTAGAGTGCTAATCGCTTCTGACGCTGATTTAGAATATGAGTAGATGTCGAGTTTGCCGACATCTCTTTGATGGTTCTCCGTAATTGCTCTTTTGATAGCATGGATCTCAGCCGCAGAGATATCTGCATCATAGTAGAGGCGGAATTGATATTCCACCAAGATATGTCCTATGACAATAGCCAGAAATGCGCAACTAACGCTACTATGCTGCTGTCTGGATCCGTCCGTGTAAAACGAACACGTTGTCTTTGAAAAGCATCCAAAATTCATGGGACTGGCAAACACTTTTATGTTTAGAATATGACCTCCAGAGATCGTCCGATTCGGAGTCGAGTGTGGTACTGTGTCAAAACTCGTTTTTCATCGGGAAAGAGCCGTTTACTACCTGTTCATGTCTGCACGCAAGTCCAAGGGTCAGTCTCCAGACAAAACATGAAATGCACTTTTCGAAACAGTGGCGTAGTAATTAGTAATACAAAGCAAAAGATCTCGCTGTATGATAAGAAACCTGTTTCTGACCACTACCATGAAGGGGCTGTGTACAACACTATTCTCTCTGCTACAACTGCATGGAACATCTTATTGATAATCAACCTTAGTCCAAGTTTGCTACAGACAGACGGCTCCCCCTATGCACAAACTTGAATGTCTTTTCCTGGACTGCGTCCAGCTGGGGCATCCATCTCAGGTTTGCATTGATCGCAACTGTCTTACATTGGTAATGCTGAGCTGTGACCTTCCATGAGGATAGACCGGGAAGGTTAATTCGAATATCTGCCCTATGTGGAACGATCGTATAGGATGACTTGCCGTAGCTGTACTCTACGCTGCATTACTTCGCCCAGAGGAGGATCTCTGAAAGAAGGGGGCCGAGGACGTATGTAAAACTCAAGATTGCTGGGCTGCGTGGTACTACAAAAACGTCATCAGCGTAGGCTTGAACCGTACACACAACTACTTCCGAAAGTCAACTGAGTAGGTATTTGATGAAAACCAACCTTAGTGTCGGGCCGAGGCAAAACTCTTGTAGAAATTCGACATCACAGTAGTGTTCCCCTTCTAAGGATGGACGATCTGTCTCAAAGGTAATCATCTATAACTCCCAAGAGTGGAGGTTCCACACCGAGCTTCTCCAGCAAACGCAATATATTGGTCGATCCCACACTATTGAACTTACTCTTGACATCGAACGTGAGAAGAAAGCGGAATTATCTACGTCTCTTTTATTCGACTATGAAACCGGCATATGTTGGAGCGCACCGACCGTAATGACAATCTTTGGAATCTCTGGACAATCTCTCTGCCTTGCATCGCTCAGATCGTTATTTTCCAAGTGGATCGACACCTAGGTCGTGCACATCTTTTCTGAAAGCTTACATACAGAAGGTAATACAGTGATCGGGTGGTAGGAGCCAGTATTACTGTATTCATTGTCTTCTTTCAGAAAATAGACAGCAATCGCTCGCTTCCAAGAAGTAGCTTCCAATCGCTCGCTTCCGAGTGGTTCTTAGGCGGTGATTCTAAAGGGACAGAAGCCATTGAGGATGGCATGGAGAACTTTACGGACGATCTAGAGATCCCATCGTGGCTGGGTGCCTTGTTCATTGGCAGTGATTCAACTGCAAACTTCAGCTCTTCAATGGTGAACACTATCGGTTCGTCGATCCTATTAATTCGACTTCTGAAGTATCGTCAGCCTGTAGGAAGTGGTATCTCGCAAATTCTTCCTGGAATTCATCCTAGGTGGAGTCTTCGTGACCCGAATGGGTAACCAGCACTACTGGTGCTTCCCGTCCTCACTTTCTTCGTACTATCTCAAGTACTTGACTTAGCTTGTTAGTGACAACTCTTTTCGACATAAATTTCATGAACGAAGCACGCTAGTGCGCGATATCGACTTCTTATACTATGCCGGCTTTCTCATTAAAAGAACGCATGTTCGCTCTCTGTGTCGGCTTCAGCACTCTGAGCTAGTAAAGTCGCCTTAGTGCACGTAAACTGGATCTCTGGGTGGGCAAACGGGATTTCAAAAACACGCTCCTCTGAGCGTCGTCACAGTCGACACTAAGTTTTCAACAACCTCATCTGGGGTAACATACACTGTAAAAAATGACCAATGTTTCTTATTTTATGAAAATATGCTATAACCAAGTACGAAAATATAATATAATCTTCTGAGTTATCCGAAATTTCAAATAGCATGTTACATTGTCTTTTGAATACCCAGAAACGAATACATTTTCAAAATTTAAAGAATAATTTATAAAAACAAATTATTTTTAGCTGCCCGAATTTTTCAGAAACGTTTCCGAAGGGTTTTTATAGTGTATTATTTAGTGTCCTGAGGCTGGAATACTTGTTTTTCGAATGTTATCCATTCTCAAGTACACGTTTTCAGCCGCAAAAGTTAATTTATACATGAAAGAGTCAAGAAATAATCTTAATTTTAACGTTATTGTTAACGCTGTTAATTTTGCATATTTGCCTGTTAAACATTTTTTTTAGCATGAAAATGTTTACTTCAGAATTGATAGCATTCGAAAAACAGGTATTCCAGGCTGAAGACACTAATTAATACACTATAAAAACCCTTCGGAAACGTTTCTGAAAAAAATCCGGCAGCTAAAAATAATTTGTTCTTTAAATTTTGAAAATGTATTCATTTCTGGGGATTCAAAAGACAATGTAACATGCTATTTGAAATTTCGGATAACTCAGAAGATTATATTATATTTTCGTTCGTGGTTATAGCATATTTTCATAAAATAAGAAACATTGGTCATCTTTTACAGTGTAGTCCTACAAAATCAGATCTGCATATTACAAATCTTGGAGTAAATCGGTTCATACCAGCCTTCGCCTCAACCCAAACATCGATATTGTAAACGACACGGGTAATCTACGTACTTTTTACGGACCGCAAAGAGAGATACATGTATTAAATACTGTAATCTGGTTCTGTACCATGCAGATTAGAGAAAGGACGATTTCTGACGTCGAGTCACTTAGCTATCATCAAGTAATGAAGTGGACCTTTGTAGGTAGACGTGCCTCTCGACTTCCCAGGGGCGTCGACGGTCGCTGTCAACCTAATTATTTTGTCTGGGACGATTTTAAACGCGATCCGCGAGATGCATATTTGGCTTCGTATAACGATACTTTCAAATAGGAGGGAGTTGAACGTGGTTATGCAGTGTTCACAGGAGACGCAGACATAATCGTTCAGAGGATTGTGTGGTGAACAGTCCAGCTCTCCAACCAGAGATCCAAATTGTGTTTGCTGTGCGCGGACGAATAAGCTCGGTTTCCGTAAGATCACCGAAAGTGAAGCAGCATCGACCGTGGTAAGAGTTTGGGAGGGTGACAACCTTTCTTGGTTGCGACTGCTGTGGGACGGTGTATGTTAATTGGAGCTGGTGCACGTAAAATCTGTTCGTGGCTCCAGTGTCATCCAAGTTTAGAATAAACGTTACCTCAGGGGTTGCCAATCCAGGTGCAGGTCTCTCATCTGGAATTGGTTCAAAATCAAGAGACCAACTCTTCTGGACAGGGCTTGTGAGTACTTAAGCCATTTTTGGTAGGCGTCTCTAACCAGCTGACTCTTGACTCTTGTGTTTGCTGTGCTGGAGCCATCACAGAGGTCGATACTTAGCGTTCTTTTAATGTGGAAATTCAATTCCGCTGGAATTCTCACGGACAAGTTAAGCCAATTAGTTGAAGAGGTACGAAGCAAGTGGAGACGAAAAGCGTACGTCACGCTGGTTCTCCCGTCTAGAAACGAAATCTCCATCTGAGAGGAATTTCAGGACAAACTTGCGAGACGACTTGCACTTTCTACAAGCTGACTTGGAAAGCTTTGAAATTCGCAATCATTAGGACAAACAATCTGGACCGGTTTACCATTCATGTGCTGGAGTTTATAGTGGAGTCACTTCTGCTAAACAAGGCACCCGGCAATGATGGGATATGTATCGAGATAGTCCGTAAGGTCCTGCAGTCTCATCCTCAATCGTTACTAGAGTTGCAAAGATTAGAAGAAACCCGGTTTAAACCTGGAAATAAACCAAGGTTTTTTGGAATAAACTTGTTTTTTGCGAATAAACCTGGGAATGAACAGGGTCTATTGGAAATAAACCTGGGAATAAATCGTTTTTTTTGCAACTCTAATCGTTACTAGCCTTGTAAAATCACTACCTAATAGCGTCTTGATTTCCGCGGATTTGGAAACGAGTGATTTCTGTATATTTCCCCAAACAGGGAAAGGATTGCAGCGATCCCTGTTCGTATCATCCAGTCTGTGTTCTATAGATTATAGGGAATGTATTAGATTAGATGTACGCAATTCGGTTGACGTTCCATCTGGAAACCAATGATTTTCTCGACGAAAATCAGTACAGATTTAGTAAGAATGTTAGTACGGACGATTTTCATGTTCTTACGTTGGATATGAAGAGTGAGTTCAATCGTGTACGAAGAATCGATATTCTCCAAGATTTTTTTTTTAATATTCTTACGAGCGAAAGTCTAGAATCGGTTAGGATTGAAATACCTTGTATATTTGTGAGAATAAGTGTGTTTAGGCTTGAATTTTATGCAAAATATCCATGGTATTGCTATATACTTTCACCACCCTTGTGTTTCTGCAAGAAATCAGGGACATCCTTTATTTATTTCATTTTAAAATTATGAAATTAAATTCATAAAAACTTAAAAAGTTGAAATTAAAAAGATGTTATTTTTAGAAAAACTCTAGCAGTTTCAATATACTCTAAAATAGTGTCAATGTTTCATTTTCCATTTTTAACGTCTATTTAAATTGCCACCTATAAACAATGGTTTTGATATCTTAAAAGGGATACTTTAAATCTGCATTATTTATAAAAGTTAGGATAAAACAAATCCAAACATATTGTGAATAACAACGCAAAAGAAACTATATTATAATACTAGATTTCACTATATTTTTCAAAAAGCGCAAGGTATATTGGGCTAAAAAAAATACATAGTCATAACAAAAAGTAATACTTGAATCAGTTTTGGGAAATATAAACCACACTCTGTACTTCTTTTATTGTGTGAAATTTGAAAAGAATATGTTGATTTTTTGCATCCATATAAAATAAATATACAAATAAAATAAATTCGAGAAATCAGAAAAGCTACTTTACGGAAAATATTTATTTCAATTAAACTGAAATTGCTACCGCAATTTACAAGAAATTTTTTTAATATTTTGTGAATTTTTGTAAACAAATCCTTTTTTTTTTCCTTCGTGCATTTATCGTTTTTTCAGTATGCATTTTTACAACTTATAATAAAACAAGATTATATCTTTATTTTGTCTATTATGTATATATTTTCTTTCCATTTTCAAAATGTGGTTTTTAATAATGGCTAAATTTTCAAATACGATTTTAGCGAATGTGTAATTCATGTTTAATTACAGAGCAGTAACATTTTACGAGGGTGAATCTGAAACTGGGGTAGTTGTTAAAATAAGGAAAATCAAACGATAAAACAGTATAGTTCTTTTAAATGAAAAGGAATAAAGAATAAGTGACGATGACGCACAATATTATGCGTACACATAAATTGACCCGGTAGCTAGCTCTCTCAGAAACCTATCATTTACTTAAATGGCAACGAACAAAGCGATTAGATGTAAGGATGTTCATCTGAACAAATGTGCTAGTGATAATGACATATCAAAAAGTATTTAAAATGCATTTTTCTCACCACAATTTTTCCGTAGTATATACAAGTTTAACCCTTAATTGCATAGTGATGTAAATTTCCATCACTGTTTATTTAACTTTTAATAAATAAATCAACTTCTTCGCCACCACTATATTTATATAGAAATATTAATCCAGTAAATTTCCCTTAAACTATGTTGCTATATAAAGTTAAAAATCTACCTTAAAATTTCTGGTGTCTAATATTTAATATATGAATAAAAAAACACAATTGTAAAGGAAAAACTCATGCAAAGAAGGGTTAAAATGTTCCAGGCGTTTTAATTTTTGATCTCAATATTTCTAAGGGGCAATCTTGATACATACCATACAACACATTTGTGCATCCGATTTTGAATGCTGGTTAATTATGTTTGAGAAACTTAATAAAAAAGCAAATTAAAAGATAGTTAGTAATAAAACATATTAATATGTCAATTTCAATGAAAATTCAGTTTCGCACCAGTCTTTTGTCTTTTTCAAATAACTGTCTGTGGAATTAAAACTGCCACAATTTTTTTGAAGTATGTATCAAGATCGCCTCTTTGTGATATTGAGAATTTGAACATATAATTAAATGAATAGCACATTTTAGAGATGTTACAGACTGCGAAAATTATATTTTGAGAAAAGAGCATTTGAAATACACTATTTTATCTTATTTTAATTACATAAGTTTATTAAAAGTAGAGAAATACACTTTCAGCCAAGCATTTGGCAATATAAGAATATTCATTTTAACAATATTTTTTTACACAAATACAGAAGTTCGTCATATTGCTCTTTTCAAAGTGCATTGTTTCCTTAATCAAAGCATTTTTATCATTAAAAAATAGAATTTTTCGCGTGGGTGCTTACATTTGAAATCACTAATTTTGAATAGACATTTTCGTTTTATTCAGTTGCAAGTTTGTTTCTATTATTCTGTTTAGAAACAGTAGTACCGTAATTTCCGGCATATAATCCGCGGAACAAACAATTCTGTTTCAACCCAGAAATTTTATTCAATAATTGAAGTCGGATATTTACATCGATCTAGTAAGTTACATTTTATAAAATAAAATTTCTGGGTCGAAGAACGATTGTTTGATCCACGGATTATACGCCGGAAATTACGGTACTTAAAATACGGAAGACATGAGAAGTCTGTATTAAGTATGGAGTATTCAGTAAATTAAAATAATTGTTATTGCATATATTCGTACATACGTCGATTCCCAAGTTAGATAGAACAAGAATGAAAAATCATACGTCAAGCATTGATTATGAAACACTTTCCAACACAGCCAGAACACTGTAGCGAAACTTCACCTTTAAATAAGGTGAAAGAATATATGTAAGTAAACAGCTTAGAAAACACATAACACATTGCAAACTACAGTTTTTGAAATTACCTTCCAGTGTCAAAAAAGTAATCCTATTATTTTGTGTAGCCCTGTATATGATCAATAGATGTGGATATATAGTACGATAAACTTTATTTCAGTTAGAATATTCACATTTAACAATTTTCGCCAATTGATGGAAATGCACTCGAAATCTTTGCACAGCCCTGTATATTATCTGAAAACTTTTGTACGCACCACCTATTGCTAAAAAGCAACTTAAAACTCTCCTGCAACAATTACCAAGCGGAAACGACAATGTATCTTTTTTTTCGCAGCCCTGTATATGAATTTATTTATATTCCACAAGCTTCTATTATAGTCTACTAAATATAGTTCAGCAGGAAAATGCGTAAACACAATTAAAAACTACCCTTAAGCAATTCAATCCCATAGTCTGTAGTAGTATTTACGAATATACTTGTGTAGTCCTGTATATGGTCAACCGAGCTTATAAACACACACCTACTATGAAAAGAAAAGTTGAAAATGCAAACCAAAGTTGAAAACGCACTTATCACACATAGACTGTAAATATCGCACATGTACTGTAACCAACATCTTTTGTGTGCCCCTGTAAATACACGCAATGCACACAAGAGAGAATTTATAGTGCACCTCAGTAATGCATATAATTTTCATTATGTTTGAAATAGTGAAATATCACTAAATTACACTGCAGACGATTTTTCCCCATATAACGATGTGTAAAAGAATTCTTTTGTTTGATCCTGTAAATGAATAATCAATGCTTTGCACACCATATTCTACAAAAATCATGTTTTAATGCGCTTCATAATTATATATCAATTTCATTATGTTTTAAATGACGTAGCGTCATCAAAATGCGCTTGAACTCATTATTCCCCATTGACTGTAATGAAACGGAATACTTTTGACTGTCCCTGTAAAAAAACTATAAGTGCTACACACTTCTGTTGAAATAGTGAACGCGCTATAGTAAACGAAAATAACATACAAAAACTTCAGGACATTCGAGCATATTTACGGGAGTTAGAACACGGACCGACTGCAGACAAACCGAAGTCATAAACATTTTTCAACTAGGTTGGAAAGTGTTAAAAAAAGAGGGAAATACCACCTGTATTTCCAAACAAATTTCTTCGTTTTATTTAATCGAAGAATTTGAAGTACTTTTCTTCGATTAAAAAAAGCGATGTTAATGATTATTAAATACTGGTTTTCAACCCCTTTTTTCTCTCTAATTTGGGGATCAATCACACACCTATTTTTCTTAATTCTAAGCCTATGCAATAACAGAAAAAATTGCGGCTACGGTAGGCAAATATTTTTGATCTTCTGTATGGTCTCTTAAATTTCAATACCAGTATTTTTTTAAAGTATTTTTCGTCTTTTTGAATTGTAGAAAAAGAAGGCTAAAATACTTTTAGAAAATGCTGGTACTATTAAAATTTAAGGGACTGTAGAAACGACGAAAACAGTTCGCCATACAAGTAGGCCTAATATTCAAAGAGCTATGTGTCCACTTATACCGGAGTACATGGTTACCACTCGGCCCCCTTTTTTTAACATCACTTGTATCAGAGAAAAACTTTCTTTTTAGATTTTCTTCTAATTTTTTTTCAAAATGTTCTGAAAACCTAGGGCAATTTTTTTCTTCAGAAATATTGATATTAAAAAAAAATCCCTGACGGCTCGGCTCACAGACACAGATAGATTTCAAAGACGCAGACCGTGGGGCGCCTGTTTGTTGGGAATTGCGGAAGAAATGACCTTTTTGCCATGATGCGGCAGTTGGAACCGCCTACTTTGAAACCTAACTTGTTTGCAGGCGGAGCCAGCAGGATTTTTTTTTCTATTTTTTTTTTTTTTTTTTTTTTTTTTTTTTTTGCTATAAGAGTTGGTCCTATAAAAAACTTGTCAATATAAAAGTTTTAGACAATATTAAGAGGATTTATAATAAATTTAAGCGGATTTGAAATCTTGGGAATTGACGAAGTTCTGAATTTTTTTCTTCTAAAACACCCCCTTCACCCCCTCCCTTGGGGCCATTTTTAATTATACTCAAAAATCTGTCATACATACATTTTCGGACCTTCTCATGGAAGTAATAATAACTTTAAACGGATTCGATGCGTATCATAATTAAGAAATTATGGGTTTTTTTCTGTTTTCACAAAAAGCGCCCCCATCCTCCCCCCCCCCCCTGGTTTGATTTTGCCCATTAACGAACTTGACCGAGATTTTATGCCCCTTGATTTTATGTATTAGTTTCGAAGAGATCTGTGCAGAATTATTGCAGTTATCGTGTCCATGAAAAAGGGACATAGATAGATAGATGGATAGATAGATAGCTAGATAAAGTTTTGAACTGGGGGTGTTTTTGGGTTCTGGGAGTCATGATCGGCGTAGATCTGCAAAATTTTTCAAAAATTCCAACTTAGGTGAGAATGTAGTAGTATTTCTTACGAAATCTACCTAAAACGGACCATTGGGAAACTTCGGAGCACACACTGTAATCTAAACCATGTTAAACCACTTGCGTGCGTAAATGAAATTTGCCAATAAGGTTTATTTTTAATTCTTGTGTTACATTGATTTTAAATTTAAATTGTTCCACTGTCCTAGCATACCAAACCTTCAAACAATATCTAATTTTGAGATTATCTTATAACGTTATTACAAAATGTTCAGGTGAAATTTCCTCATTTTAATAAATTTATTATCATTATTTAAAAGAAATCTTACTCAAAAATCTCATTTCAATTATGTCGTTTTGACATTCTAAAGATAATTTTTATATTTAGTGTATGAAAACCGTTTCAATGTTAATCAAAGTTTATTACATTGTATACACCCTAAATATCTAGTAAGAATTTTATTACCTGATTGTCGGAGAATACCAAATTTCAGAGTGTTTTGTTTAATAAACTTATTTTGTAAAGAAGGATAGTAGCTTGCAAAAAAAAAAAAGCAGTAATGTTTTCTTTAATAAGATCTTTAAAAATGTGTTTTCTCCTTCGTTAAAAAAGTAATCCAAAGCCTAACTTTAAAATTTTCTAGTTTAGTAATAACTTCTGTTGCTGCCATGTGTTACCGAGCAATAAACTTAGTTTAATAAATATAAAATCGGAAAAGGTGTAATTTTTATATATTAATAACTGCTAAAAGTAAGTTTGGTTCATAATCGTTTTTAAAAATATGTAGTTTAGGTTTTGAAATTTTTAGAGTATAAATATTATTTTAATTTTTCAAATGTGCATCGCTAAGAAAAATTATAGGACGCTTCGATTATGGAAAACTCATCATTAGTTACTGTTATTTTCCTTTAGATGAAACAAAAGTTGTTACAACTATTATATACGAAAGTCACACTGAAATTTTTGAGATATGGATAAATGATATGATTTAAACTTACCAACTCTTAGAAGTGTTCAAAGAAGTTCCCTCCAAGATCAATGCACTTTTGTATGTGAATTTTACAAAGATTAAATGTAACAAGACATCCATTTTGTTGAATAGATGAAAATTTTGCATTTATAGCGCCATCAATCTCATCTTCGGAATATAAACAATGCCCACGTAATTTTTGTAGATTAAAAAATAGTCAAAAGTCACACATAGCAAGATTAGGTTAATAGGATGGGTGTTCTATCACTTTGATGCTTTTAAGTTAAAACATTCGTCTGTAATCTTTGCTGAATGAGAAGATGCATTGTCATGGTGCATGACGAGCCCCTAACATCCACATCTCGAAGAATTTTTGGAAGAAACATAGTGGTTATGTAAACCAGTTACCTGTACCTGTCTTTTGTTTCTATAGCTTTCTGGCTTTGACCAGTCCTGTACTTTCCAAGAACATTTCAAACATTACTTTTTAAATTGCTTGTTGTCTTTTCACCGTTGTTGGTTTGAGGTCAAGTTCAAAGATCCATAATTTACTCTCTTTACGTGTTGGAACGTCAAATAAAGATATGCACGTCTTATCATCAGTTACGATTTCAGAAAAAATGCGGTACCCACCACCATTAAGTAATTTAGATGTTTCTTTACAAAATCCGACACACTCCACTTTTTAGTAGTTAAATTATGGGGATTCCAACGGCAAATTATTTTTTCTCATATGCAATTCTTCATGAATAATTTTATGTATAGCTGAGGATCGAATATTAAGTTCCTTCTGTATCATTTTGTTGGTACAGCGATTATCATGGGTTTTGTACGGCCGACACATTTTCTGGGACAACAGCTAACAAATATCTTCCAGTATGTTCTTTACTTAGGAGAGAATTTCGACCTCTTCTAAATTCTATAAATAATATGAATACCATGACACAAGATGGAGCTTCATTTCGTTGTAGACGTTGAAGGCATTCTTCATGATTTAGCTCTACTTTATCATACAAAACCACAGCTCGATAATGCCCCCGAATCAACTCCATTTTCTCTTGTTTCAAAATTTATTCTACGATAGCTAAATTGGAATTATTGCTACAAATTACCGTATGTGCACATAAAAGAGTTACACTTTAAATACCCGACCAGCCATTTTTTTGCGACTGTTGTCTGCCCTGTCTCAAAATTTTCAGTGTTACTCTCGTATTAGGTAGTTGAGAAGAAATTACTTTAGGGTTGATAAGGCAGAGCTTATCAGATCGAGTTCAAACTTTGACAATCTAATTTTTACATAAATTGACAACTTTTTGGTGTTTCTTTTTTGAAAATACGACGGAAAACGAATTGCCTATTTCTACCATATTACACGCTAGCGTGGTCGCAAGAAATCGATGTCTGAATGTCTTTGACAGCAACATCTGAAAAGGTGTAAATTGGTATAATATTTTAGGGCTGATGGGAAAGGTCTTATCGTTAAGCTATCGAGCTCAAATTTTGACAATCTACGTCAATTGACACCTTTTTAGGGTTTCTTGTCGAATATACGACGAAAACAATATCCTTTTCCTTTTGTCTTTCAAATAGAGTCATGTGGAGGGCGTGTTATAGTTAAGCCGAATTCGAAAATTATTTATTAGGCCAGCTCGCAACACGACCCAAACACGACCCACTTCAATCCGAAACCGAAATATTTAAGCCTAAACACAAAATGAAAGAAAATTAATCCATATTTTAATGCATCTATAAAAAAGTACTCTACAGTTATATTTCTAATATAAATTTTATCTTTTATGAAAAAAAATGAAAATATATATACTTATTAATGTTCAAGTATAAAGTTTTTTCATGAGAAAAATATGCACGAATTTATTTTAAAAAATCGTGTCAAGCTGAAACCGACACTCAGCAGACATAACCTAACACGAAACCGCCTGAACCCAAAAGACTTAATGTCAGCTCGGCCCGAATTGTGAATCGGTTTCACTTAAGCACATTGTGGAATAAATAAAATCTGAAAAACGGGTATATTTTTATTTTTGTTAATCACATTTCTTTGATTTTAAAATTTAGTCAAATCTTTTGAAGTCTTTAACTAATGCAGGCTTTTGAGCGGTCTCTATTAAAAGAGTCTAAATCGAAATTTTGTCCACTACTATTTCCAACCGAAAATTTTCGATTTATATTTATCAGCACGAAAATAATTAAAAGAAAATTACCGGTGGAGCGCTCCGATGTCTAATTTTTAAACAATTATTTACCAATATTGCAAAAATGTTTGGTTACAATTTTTTTTAATCTTACAAATAAACGAAATAGTTAAACGTTCAAATATGTTGTTATGAGATTCTAAATACAATATTTATTTTTAGAACATGTAAACAGTTTTAATTTTAATGAAAGTTTATTTTCTTACATGCATTGAAAATATCTTGCAAGAATTTTTATCACGTAGTTGTCGAAAGAGGACAAATTTCACAGTATTTCTTTTAATAAACTTATTTTTTAAAGAAGCGCCAGATTGAAACAAAATTAAAATATCGAACTTTCATTTAATAAAAAATTATACAATGTGATTTTTGACTTCTTTTATTAAAAAATTAATTTTAATTCTTACAGGAAAAAAACTCTTATTTATGGGGATACACCGAATCAAAAATTTCGAAAAATCTGTTTTCGTTTTTGTTTTAGAGGTTTCTTCAACTGATGAGGGTGTACTTTATGATACTGGTTTAGACATAGCTGCCAACTTTTAAGCTTTATTCCTACCACTTTTATAGTAAATTTTACCTTATTAAATCGCCGAAATCATGTGATTCAATAAGGTAAAATTTCCTATTAATTTTTAGTGGTAAGAAAAAAAGCGTAAAAGTTGGCAGCTATGGTTTAGATGATTATAAATTATGTGTAAGTAAAGCAAACAAATAAATATTGTAAGGTCATTTTGCCTAAATTCGACGGGATTCCCCATAGTTTTGTCGCATTTAGGGCATACTTGGCTTTTAGTAAATAAATATACATATTTTAATAATATTGTGATTTTAATTCAAAACTAACTTGTTTTGTAGAAATTGAATCATTATCTGTAATATGTGCAAACAATATGCAACTGCCGCATGTAGGTAATTTTTGTCGCATTTACAGAAGTTAAAATCTAAATGCGTCCAAAGTCCTAAATTAGACAATGCATTTTATACATGTCAGTTCGTCTTAAAATATTCATTTAATTGCTAAAATCTTTTAATTATTTAATAACTAGCATGCTACGCCCGCTGCGCTGGGCCATTTTTCTAAATGTACCTTAAATCAAACGAATTGGCTTTGTATTTTAAAGGAATATGGATCTTCACCTACGGATGCTACCCTAGTCAAAATTTGCAAACGAATTATATAAATGGATTTGAGCATGTATTTTAAAGCGATAGGGATATTCACCTGGTTTTTCCTTCAATATTGCTGTAAACGATGCGAACGACATTGCTTTTTATTATATTATACATTTGACAAAATTTGGACTAATAAGAAGCAACTCATTTAGTTGATTATTTATAGTAGCGTTTGGTAGGGAAATCAGGCCATTATGAGATTATGACAACAGGAACTAAAATGTTCTCTAGTCAACATACTGCTAAAAAAGAGAGCATTACAGTGATTGCATCGAATGATCATTGAACTTAAGTAATGTTCGGGTGATTCATTTTCGTCTGATCCCCGTTTTCGTCTAAAAGTTCTTGAACCCCGTCCCTCTTTGTTGTCTCTATGTGAGGGTGTGGTAACATAAGTACAATCTCACTCTATGTTACGTTATATTTCGTAATATACGTCCTCTTCTGGCAAGTCTACTACGGTTTTTCATCTTTCGATTCCGGCAGAGTAAATACAGTCAAAAATGTAATAAAATGTTTGCATATAAAAAACAGAGTTTAACTTTCATATTTAAAACAAAATGGTGAAACATAAAAAGTGCATTTTTAAAGCTGAATAGTTTGAATAAAATTAAAATGACGCCCTTTTCACTGTCTTTCCTTTTTTTAGAACAGTTGCATTCGTGTAACCATTAACCTGAAAAAAAACCCCGATGATTAACTCTGGTAGAAGAATAAACCTCTAGTTTGCATCCAATAAAATCTTCCTAATCTTCCATAATATTTTAAGTATTCAAGTTTGACGTCAAACATTAGAAGTGCTGGAAACGATATGGTTACTAATGTACCAGAGTTAGTTACAAAAAAGGAAGTTATTTACGCGCCAAACTATGTTCCATTCAACAATGTCAAATTGCTGTTAATTCAATTATAGATCTTTCATTGACAAAATTCCATACTTTAAATAAAACTGACAATGATAAAGTTAGTTATGAAAAATGTTTAATCATAATTATTTTGGTGAATACTTAAACCGAAGATTTTCTTTGCATTTCTGTAATAAAGAGTATAATAACACGCAGAAATAATTTCATTTGTCACTATGTTTAGCTGCTAGGTCTGTATGTAAGTCGAAAATGCTTTATAATGATCGAAGAGTTATCTAATGAGAATTTCAGGTACTCGTGTTTCTTATCCATGCTGAAAAGATAAATCGACAAATATTATTTATTCCATTCGCCAACATTGGCATAAATTTTTTCTGTACATTAGAAGCGTCGCTTTTTTGGTAAAACTTTGCTTCATAATAAAAAAAAAAAACATAAATTTAGCAATCGCTAATTTCAAAAGTCGTCTAATCTTTGGTTATCTGAATCGGCGTCCAGAGTAACCTTCAAACACAAACAAAACATCCAACAATATGGTAAAAATGCCAACTGGCAGGTGGCCGGAATACGGCCAATATCTTTTAAATATCTTTTAAAAACCTTCCTGAAAGAAGGGGAGATATGCAGAGAAATCTAAAAAGAAATGACGAATCAAAAAAAGCATAGAAAATTTATTTCAGTAAGCAATTTTTATTGCAAAATGTCGCCTTTTGTGTTAGTAATAACGCATAATTGCACACATCTCCTTAATAATATTCTTTAGTTCTTAACTTTTGACGCAGTGAATATTTCTATAAGTGAAATTGGCGATATATTAATAATAATAATAAATAAAAGATTAGACAAATTCGCTGATCTGAGTTCGAGGCTATAAAAATCATATGTTTGGTGAAAACAAACCGGCATGTTTCCGTAGTAAATTTTTAAATGTCTAAAATTCAATATAATAAATTATAACACCTTGTAATAGTATATTACTTTTAAATGCTAAAGGTGTAAAATTAACAACTATAATATAAATTAAAATAACTTTTATTAGTTGTTTTATATGTTTCGACTCTTTCCGAGTCATTTTCAAAAACAAAATGAGAATATTCTAAAGCTGCACTTATTTATATAGATCTATATTTTGAAGTGCAGCTTTAGAATATTCCCATTTTGTTTTTGAAAATGACTCGGAAAGAGCCGAAACATGTAAAACAACTAATAAAAGTTATTTTAATTTATATTATAGTTGTTAATGTTACACCTTTAGCATTTAAAAGTAATAGTCTAAAATTCAATTATTTTACAATATGTGTTTGAGTGGCAGACATTCACTAAAATTTAAATATTTGATTCCATATTTATAACAACAGCTGCTATTTATATAATTTGGATATGAATGTAAATATTCACTTCAAAAAGGATCTTCAAAAACACTGTTATTGCTAATATCGCTCAAGCTGATGTCATGCTGATGCATTTTTGGCTTAAAATCATATTGTTTGGCAACAAAAGTAAAATCAAAATAGTAAATAAACAAATAACATGTAACTCATAAATGCAGTCATTTTTACAATTACATCTGCTAGTTCCTCCTGTAAGTCACATGATAGGGGAGTAATATAAAAAAAATTAACAGAAAGAAAAAATGTTACTCATATTTTATCTAATCAAATTATTAGTTGCATTTTTGTTAACCTGACGCAAACGATAAATCGCCAAATATTGACTTAATTCTAATCTCATGCATTTCAAATATTTTTAAGCATTACAAACATTCCTTTGGGGTTTAAATTAAATAGTTTCACTTTATAATATTATCCCTCATTAAAACAGATTTTTTTCTTTCTTTTTCTATTTTTTTTTCTTGTGGGAGGGAGGGGGGAATTTTAAATAAAATTAATAACAGAATTTTTCTTTCATTTTTCTATGTGTTTGCATTTATTTCTGATATAGCCGTTTCAATTCTTTCGCCAACGATAATGGTCGACAAACAAATAACCTATGGTAACCTTATCGTCTAAAATAACAGAACTTTCCATCATAATTCTATAACTAATATACGTAGAACTATATGTTATATACTAAAACCTTTCCTGAAAAATTATCTATCCAACAGTGCAAGTTCCATCAAATTCCATTCAGCAGAACTCGAGTTATAAACGAACGGAACGAAATTTCCGTTTGTGATTTATATATATAGTAGATAGTAGATATACAGGGTGATTCATAAAAGATGGGCAGAACTTTAAGGGGTTATAGTACACTTAAAGACAAATAATATTAAATAGGAGACTAAGGGTCCCAGACGTATTCCCAAGGAGATAGGGGGCATTAAAGTTTAGGGTCCGAAATTTCAAATGATTATAAAACATGGAAAAATTGGTCGATTCGTTTGCGGTTTTTGCAAAAAATTTTCTTTATGCCAGTATTTTCTTGAAATAAAATTTTAAAGTTCAATTTCAAAAAATGCCGATAGGGGGCGCTTTAGACTTTGGAGTAACAAACAACTATTTTTTAACGTTATTTTTTGTATTTCTTTAAATGATTTCGAAAGCTTAGACTTAAACTTAAATTTTGATCTAAAAATCTGAGTCCTAACGAGTAGTTAAGTAGCGTAAACTGAAATTTGAAATTTGAAACCCTTCTCCCCCCAGAACAAAAATCAGTTATTCCCGATCTTTGTGTCGTAGATTAGGCTCTAACTACTGCCGCGTTTTGCTAAAATTATTCTTTATGTCAGTATTTTCTTGAAAATAAATTTTAAAGAAAATTTTCAAAAAATTCCGATAGAGGGCGCTTTAGACTTTGGAGTAACGAACAACTATTTTATACCGTTATTTTTTGTGTCTCATTAAATGCTTTCTAAAGCTTAGACTTAAACTTAAATTTTCAGCTCAAAATCTGAATCGCTGAGCGTGGTTCAGTAGCGAGGGGAGGGGGTTCAAATTTCAACTTCTGAACATAGTTCAGTTTGCACTACTTAACCATGCCCAACGATTCTGTGCTGTGATACGAGGCAAAAATACAACTTTCGTCAAGGACTGCATAGTCGGAATTCACTCATAAAGGCACTGGCACAGTTGGAAACGTCGCTCATGCAAACGTTAAAGCTCCATTCCTGACGCTAGTCACCGGGTGAAGAAGGAAACAGAAAGTATGCAAATGTCAAATGGGGAAGAAGAAGAACACGTATGCAAAATTTCGACACGATTCAGGCATAAAAACCACTGAACGGTGAGTAAAGTGTAAGTCGCTGTAGTAATGAATCGGAAGATGGTGCCCTTCACGAATAAGGAAAAGGCTGAGATGCATTTAATTTACGGAGCGGCAGATGGAAATGGTGCAGAGGCACAACGAATGTACGGAGAGCGATTTCCTAACAGGCGGTTGCCTAACCGCAAAACTTTCGAGCGCTTGCACAGACAGTTGTGTGAGACGGGATCATTTCTCGCTTCCCGGTCGAATGCAGGTCGTGCAAAAAAGGACGAATCAGTAGTTGTTGCAGAAGCCATTCTGGATGTAGTAGCGGCGCAGCCAAGTACAAGTACACGAACAGTGGCTAGCCAGGTGGATACCTCACAGTCCACGACTTGGAGGGTACTGAAGGATGAACATTTGCTCCCGTTTCATGTGCAACGAGTCCAGAAACTGTCTCCAGGGGATTATCCAAATCGTATTGAATTCGCCCGCTGGTTTCTGCAGCAGAACGCGCTAAATCCACATTTTGGACGAACTGTGCTTTTCACCGATGAATGTACCTTCACACGTGAAGGTACATTTAACACACACAATGCACATGTATGGGCGGATGTCAATCCACATGCTACGTATCCACATGCTCATCAGAGACGCTTTTCCATCAATGTTTGGGCAGGAATCCTCGGAGACCACCTAATCGGACCGTACCTTCTTCCTGAACGCCTCAACGGTAAAACATACCTCACATTTCTGCAACATATGCTGCCAGACCTGTTAAACGTTGTTCCTCCACGCATCCGGCGGGTCATGTGGTTCCAGCACGATGGAGCGCCAGCCCATTACGTACGAGACGTCCGCAACTATCTGGACATCACATTTCCGAACAGATGGATTGGTCGAGGTGGTCCTGTTGCTTGGCCTGCTCGCTCGCCAGATCTTTCACCCCTCGATTTCTTTTTTTGGGGACGATTGAAGGCTCTTATGTATGAGACACCCATTGAATCCCCCGAGGAACTGGTCGCCAGACTTTCCGCCGCTGTAGGGGAAGTGCTCGAAAAGCCTGATGTTTTCGCGAATGTTCGCCGTTCCATTCGTCGCCGTTGTTCTGCGTGCATAACCTCTGGTGGTCACAATTTTGAACATTTATTGTGATTACATGTTAATAAATATGCTTTGGTAACATAATCCTAATTTGTGTCTTTTTACCTCGTATCACAGCACACAATGTGTGGACATGGTAAACTGAACTGTGCTCAGGAGTAGAAATTTCAAACCCCTCTCCCCAGAAACTTAACCACGTCTAACGATTCAGATTTTGGGCTGAAAATTTAAGTCTAAGCTTTAGAAAGCATTTAATGAGACACAAAAAATAACGGTATAAAATAGTTGTTCGTTACTCCAAAGTCTAAAGCGCCCTCTATCGGAATTTTTTGAAAATTTTCTTTAAAATTTATTTTCAAGAAAATACTGACATAAAGAATAATTTTAGCAAAACGCGGCAGTAGTTAGAGCCTAATCTACGACACAAAGATCGGGAATAACTGATTTTTGTTCTGGGGGGAGAAGGGTTTCAAATTTCAAATTTCAGTTTACGCTACTTAACTACTCGTTAGGACTCAGATTTTTAGATCAAAATTTAAGTTTAAGTCTAAGCTTTCGAAATCATTTAAAGAAATACAAAAAATAACGTTAAAAAATAGTTGTTTGTTACTCCAAAGTCTAAAGCGCCCCCTATCGGCATTTTTTGAAATTGAACTTTAAAATTTTATTTCAAGAAAATACTGGCATAAAGAAAATTTTTTGCAAAAACCGCAAACGAATCGACCAATTTTTCCATGTTTTATAATCATTTGAAATTTCGGACCCTAAACTTTAATGCCCCCTATCTCCTTGGGAATACGTCTGGGACCCTTAGTCTCCTATTTAATATTATTTGTCTTTAAGTGTACTATAACCCCTTAAAGTTCTGCCCATCTTTTATGAATCACCCTGTATACATTAGGGTGGTGCGAAAAAAGTGAAGTTGTTATTTCCGATTCGCTATAGTGCGGAAAAGCTGCGATTGGTAAATACAAGAAAAACAAAACCAAAAAAATATATATTCGAATCGAACTTTATCTTCCAATCCCGCAAACCGCCAAAAAATTCAGAAAAATTTAAAATTTCCGATTTTTTCAGAATTAGAAAAAAAGTTTTACGTATATATATTTTTTATCACTATAATAAAAAATATTTGCAAATGGTTTGTTTAATAATAATAATTTAAAAAATTGCGTTTAGAGAATATCTTCCGATCGCACAAACCGCCTAAAAATTCAAAAAAGTTGAGAATTTCCGATTTTTTCAACATTATTTTTCTTTTTTACGTATATACATTTTTATCGCTATAGTGAAAAATATTTGCAGACTGTGCTGTTTAATAACAATAATAATAATAAATTGCGTTTAGATTATATCTTCCAATCGCGCAAGCTCAATAAAAATCGGGAAATTTTCAATTTTGAGTGATTTTGATGTAATAAGAAAATAATCAACTGAGGTCAGTTTGTGGTCTCTGGATAAGATTTAAATGTACATTGATACTATTGAGTTGAACGATTGAGCTGATTATTGAAAAACGGTTTCACTGGAATACTTAGATTTGGTAGTGCTGTAGTGGTATAAATACCAATACAGTATGGAAAGGTTGTGCTATCAGACAGCTTAAAGTGCATCTCGGACGACTTCTTCAGTGGATTGTTTGTTTATTCTATTTTGTTCAATTACATTTAGGCCATCTTTTCCAACATTTGAATTATGAAACAACTGACCCAAGTTCATTGAGTGGACAAATTGAGCAGAATCTTATTGGTTGTGAAAACTCTCAGTGATAAATTTTCAATTAATTGATTGTGAAATTCAAAAAGTGGACAGACAACTGTTGAGCAAGGACCAAAGATATCTTTTTGAAGTAAGTCAAGCAATTAAAAGTGGCAACTTTCCAAATGACTTATCAAAGCGTGACCCCGGCCCAAATTCACATGCCAAATGCCTCACTTGTGCAAATAGAGGCTTTCGACTTTAGGTGAACGTAGAAAACCCATCGGAAGCCTTAACAACCATAGTGACATTTATTTTAAAATCTTACATGCCAGTTTCGTTTGAAATAAAATGCAGTTAGTACATTACAGATGGGCCTATTAATTTGTACAGAGCAATAGAAACTTCTCGATACTTGCCTGACGACCTGAAGAAAGTGGTATTCCCTGTAACTGAACGAAACTCGTTCTTTGCTCACTCGGACAACCTACTGATGGCAATGGTCTTTGATAAGAAGAAGCACATAGAAAGCTAGGGCTTCAAAATGTTTCAAAAGGTAAAGGCATCAGAAACTTTGTCACTCCTACTTTAAACTTCAGTGCGGCAGACTATACAGAATTAATTGATTGGAATGTAGAAAATTATCATCTCCAACTCTTTTACGGGGAGTAACCAATGAAGAAATACATTCCTTCGTTATACAGATGATATTCCAGACTGGGATGCTAAATCATTTCACTGCCACACGCAAGCTGTCGAGCTGTAAGTCAAATTGGTAACGGAGACATCGGTATGTGGGCCCCAATCAAAAGATGGATTCATCAGGGCCACACTGAAATCAAGGTCCATGATACCAATTTTTACCACCTAATCACAGTACAAAGTTACGTTTAAAAGTCAGATTTAAACAGATGAAATAACAAATTATGTATTTAGTAATGTAAGTAGCAAAACAACTTCTTGGTTGGATGGAGGAAAGGGTGTGGGTGGAACTCGAAGTGAATCCACCTCTCCGTGGTGAGTTCTGGGTTGTTTAAATATTATCAAATATCTAAACTAGTCGTTGGGGGCCACCGTAATACTTACCCATCATGGATATGCATAATGTAAAATATTAAAATAAAAATGTGTAAACTACTTATAAAATGCATTGCAATTCAAATAAAATCGTGGCTTGATGACGTCACAAACTTTAAAGGCTCGATTACTGAATTGCTTGAAAGAGGTTTTTCCTTATAACTCCAAAAATAATAATCCTATTATCTAGCGGTTTATTGTATCTGATTCAGCGTCGAATTTCCAATTAAAATATATCTTTGAAGTGAAATTTGGATGAAATACAGGGTCACGAAAAATCGAAGAGTGTGGAAAATAGGATTCCAAATATCTCGGCAACTCATTATCCGATCGACTTCATGCTTTATTCAAAATTTATGTTTTTTTATTGTCTTTTATATTCATTTCTTAAAATAAACAATTTCGAAAATTTTTATATACCTTTCATCAGAACGAATATTTCGAGAGTCCGAAAGAAATTGTTCCGGTTAATCGAGGTTATTGAAATGAAATAGGCTTCTTCCCATTATTACACACTAAGTACATACCAAATTGCAAGTCTCTATCTCAATTTTTTCGGGAGATAGAGCGTTTACAGACACACAGACACATACACAGACACACACACACACACAGACGGACGGCAAATTTTTTTTTCTAAAAATATGTTTTTCGGAATCTCCAGTGTCTGAAACGTGTAAATCCGTCAAAAAAAATTTTTCGATTTTCAAAACGATTACAAGACTTACCCTATACTACGTATGATGGGTAAGTAAAAAGCAAAGATCTGTACAATTTATATGTAACTGTTAACATTGTAACGCAAATTGACCTTATGTGATTATTTTCTTAATTCATCAAAATCACACAAAATTGAAATTTTCCAGATTTTTATTGAGCTTGCGCGATTGGAAGATATTCTCTAAACGCAATATATTATTATTATTATTATTAAACAGCGCAATCTGCAAATATTTTTTTACAATAGCGATAAAAAATGTATATACGTAACATTTTTTTTTTTTAAATGCTGAAGAAATCGGAAAATTTCAACTTTTTTGAATTTTTAGGCGGTTTGCGCGATCGGAAGATGTTCTCTAAACGCATTTTTTAAATTATTATTATTAAACAATACAATCTGAAAATATATTTCACTATAGTGATAAAAAATATATATAAGTAAAACTTTTTTTTTAATTCTGAAAAAATAAGGAAATTTTCAATTATTTTGGTTTGCGGGATTGATTTGAATATTTTTTTTTGTTTTTCTTGTATTTACCAATAGCAACTTTTCTATACTATAGCGACACGGAAATACCAACTTCACTTTTTTCACACCACCCTAGCATACATATTCACAGTGGCGGCTCGTGAGTGCCTTTATTCGGGTATTAAATGCATGGTTGCAAAATTTATCGTTTTCTTACACCTGATTTGTAAAATAAAAATTTACCTTATTTGTTAATGAAAAATTTTGCCACTAAAACCAGCAAAAGTTTTCCTTAAAAAATAATAGTATGAAAAGAATAAAATTCTCAACCGTGCATTTAGTGCCCCAAAAAGAGCGAGTCATAAGCCGCCACTGCATCACCTTGTAAAACAATTGTCATGCTAGTAGCTGTACTTGATTTGAATACATATTTTTTTGTAACTGTGAGTATCCTGTAATCAGCGCTTTAAGAGATAATCACTAGATATCTATATTGAATCACCAAGTATACCAATTCCGTAGTACAGAAAACGAACTTAAATAATAACGTATTAATACCTTTCCTAACAAAATGATATAATTTATATATGATCTGTCTTCTATTGTTACCAAAAGTGATAAAATCTATTTCTATCATAAAATTAAATTATGAAAGACTTTTTTTGGAAGCATTATCAATAAAATTAAACGAAGGAGAAAATTATTACATAACATGTTTTGGATTTTTTTCTTTAAAAGTAACTCGTCGTACCACATCTGAAAACGAGCTACCAGCAATTATTGTTCATAGAGAGTACTGTTACCAAATTTTGTCGAGTGTCCCTGTAAATGAACGATACAGTCTATGCATACCATATTCTACAGTAAGCGCATGGTAGTGCACTTCAGTGATGTGCATCATTTGAATATGTTTAAAATAGTGAAACATCATTAAAATACGCTGCAAACGATTTTTCACCAAAGACCGTAGTGTAACGGAATTCTTTTGAGTGTCCCTGTAAATGAGCAATACATTCCATGCAAATCATATTCTAAAGCAGTGTTTCTTAAACTTTGTGATCTCGCGGACCCCCTTTTGATGTGATATGCATTTCGAGGACCCCCAATAATATTTTTCTTAATATAAGATAAGAAATTATTTTAACGTATACACCTTATTTATTTTTTATTATACATATTCTATATTTAGTTAATGATGTTAGAAAAATCAGTTACATTAGTACAAGAAAAATAATAATAGCAATATATACAAGAAAAATAATTGTAATTTACATTTTAAGACAGTTGAAATATACATAGTACTATTTGCTATGAGCTGCTTATCTTTTGCTACTGGATGTGCAGCATCTCGTTCAACGTTTAAGTAAGACTGGTTCAACGTACCGTCGAGTTCTACAGTTGTTGTTCATAATCTTCTTGTATGAAACTGTTTAAACATGTGAATAGTGCTGCACTTGTTGTGCAAGTTGGAAAGGATTTGCAAAACAAAAAATCGTCACATATCTTTCAAATTCCTAATGAAAGAAAACTCTCAAATTTACATTATTAGAAATGTCTAAACGCTCACCTAGTTGCAATGCGTAATAAGGGCTGGTTATTTTCATGTCGAATCTATCGGTTCTTTATATTTTCAGTCATATTTCACCTCCGAAGCATTGAAAAGTCTCCCTCAAAGCATTTGGAATTTTATGCTTATTAATGATCTAGACTTGCAAAGCTCTAGTCTTGAAAATCCACCCTCCTCCGGAGCTACAGAAATTTCTCCCGAAGAAAAGAAAAATGTAAATTCAACATAGGGCTTGAGGACCCTCGGCTGTAAACTGATGGACCCCCCAGGGTTCCGCGGACCACACTTTAAAAAACGCTGTTCTAGAGTAAGTGCCTTGTAGAGTAAGCGCGTCGGTGATATGTATACATTTGAATAGCTTTAAAATAACGTAGCATCATTAAAATACGCCGCAAACTATTTTCCCCATAGACCGTAATGGAATGGAATTCTTTGTCCCAGTAAAATAAAATTCTCAACCGTGCATTTAGTTCCCCAAAAAGAGCGAGTCATGAGCCGCCACTGCATCCCTTTGTAAAACAACTGGCATGCTAGAAGCTGTACTTGATTTGAATACATATTTTTTGTAACTGTGAGTATCCTGTAATCAGCGCTTTAAGAGATAATCACTAGATATCTATATTGAATCACCAAGTATACCAATTCCGTAGTACAGAAAACGAACTTAAATAATAACGTATTAATACCTTTCCTAACAAAATGATATAATTTATATATGATCTGTCTTCTATTGTTACCAACAGTGATATAATCTATTTCTCTAATAAAATTAAATTAAGAAAGACTTTTTTTGGAAGCATTTTCAATAAAAGTAAAAGAAGGAACTATTCAAAGAGAAAATTATTACATAAAATGTTTTGGATTTTTTTCTTCAAAAGTAACTCGTACTGTAAATGAGTGATACATTCCATGCACGTCATATTATAAAGTAAGGGCCTTGTAGAGTAAGCGCGTCAGTGATATGTATCAATTTGAATAGCTTTAAAATAATGTAGCATCATTAAAATATGCAGCAAACTATTTTCCCCATAGACCGTAATGGAATGGAATTATTTGTCCCGTAGTACTATATAGTACCCGTAGTACTTTGTCCCGTAGTATGGTAAAATTACCAAAAATTTTTCACACTTCATTTTCAATACCAAACATACGATAGGAAATTCTAATAACATATATGAATTTCAAGACAATCTGAGTATATTTATGAGAATTAGAGCACTGACAGACGACAAACAGAAAAACTGAATTCATAAACACTTTCCAACTATGTTGGAACGTGTTAACAAGTATCAATTTCGGTATAGACTCTATCACTGTTGTAAAGCAGTGCTATAAATCACAGTGATTTTTTCATAGATGTCAACATTTCAATACTCTTCCGGAATCTAATTCAAGCCACAGCTCTCTGAATACTATGTTTGCTGGCACAAAAATGGTGACTGTCGTAGGAGTATTGTTTTCAGGTTTTACCCGGTCCCTTGCATTTTAATACCAGTAATTTCTAAAAGCATTTCTTGACTTATTTAATTTAATAAAAAAAGACAGATATACTTTTTGAAATTACTGGTTTTTAAATTCCAGGGATCGTACAAAAGCTGAAATAAATCCACCTACGGCCGTCGCCATTTTCCTCTTAGTGCCTCTGTTATAGAGGGCTATGCCCAAGCCAAAGATGTGTTAAATCGGAAAGTATAATTAACCTCTTTGCGATGATGTGAATTGTACATTTTTTTGTATTATTTAATCGCTAAAATTCTCTGTTTAGATATGGTGACATTTTCTTTGCCAAGATACTGGTGTCGAAATTCAAGGTTTTTCCACACTCTGTACACGTGCCATTTGTCGCGAAGGTGTTAAAAGAAATATGCCATATTTCTATACGGGGCTTGTAAGGCTATATTTTAAAATGTTTGTTTAAATAAAATTCCTGGTTGAAAACTTGCTTTAATTAAGCCAGACTGTGTAAGTGTACTGAAATGTAGTCATATATATATATATATATATTTATAATTTTTCTAATACATTAATTACTAATTTTTTTTTTTTTTTTATTTAGTAGTAAAAGATTTTGATAACTCCTAGTTCACATTAATATTACCTATTGCTGTTGTCATGTATATTTTTTGTGCCAAAGTTCATATTTTACTTCGGATAAATTATGCAAAAGTCTCAATATAGCTAGAGCCCGATTAACGCATAGGCACGAATTCTACCGATGTTTTTTCGCCTTAATTATAACAAAAATTCTGTACTCTAAGTCGAAAATATACTGTACTAAAAAAAAAATAATAGGAGTACGACCCTGTGTAATTTCGCACTGTATATACTTACACAGCTGAGAGACAAAAAAAAATTAAACTTTTAAGTTTGTTCATCTAACAATAAAGTTTGAGAACGTCTGTTCGAGATTGATAGCTGCAAACCTTCCGTTTTTGTTCAAGTCAAATAAATATATTTTGAACCAGAATTTCTTTTTGCGTTAAATGTTTCTCGTTTTTATATACTACCTACTTGAATTTCATTTATTATAAACAATTTCTGATTCAAAATATATTTATTTGTCTTCGAAATACCCGTAAGATTGGCATCTGTGTAGAGCTAAGGGACAATGAAAATTATCAAAATAAAAGACAATCACATTTTTTCTTTATTATTATTTTTATTATTATTATTATTCTAGTTTTTGAACTATTACTTTAACAATTTAAAAAGTTTCAATTAAATCAATTTAATTAAAAACTGAAAAAAAAAAAATCTTCCAAGTAAATAAGATTTGTTGCATTTATTTATTTTGTTTTAGGATTTCTTCATGAAAACTTTTAACTCAGGTTCGTATCAAATTAATTAACTTCATTATATAAGATGCATACGTTAGGAAAAAATTGTAATCATGTAAACAATAATTTAATTTAAAAAATGATTAGTTATGAATAATTAGATAATGAATTCCAGTTAATGAATAATAAATAAGTATTTGCTTTTGTTTTTTGGTTCTACCTCTTAAAATGCATCGAAGATAGTATTTTTTTTAAATAAATAATTCATGTTATTTCAGTATGTTTGTTTTTAGGGTTTTGTTCATCTCACGAAACCCTATTACTTCCGCTCCGTTGTCTGTCCGTCACAGAGCTATTCTCAGAAACTATGCAACTTACATAGCTGAAACTTTGTGTGTATAGCTGAATGCCAGCTATAAAGAGCTCAAAATATTAAAATTTAAAAAATTCGTATTATTTTAATAAATAGAGATAAAAAAACCAAAATTCTAACAGCCTTTTCCTATTAAATTTAAACATTTTTTGTTATAGCAGATGCCAATAATTAAAAATCCACGACGAAATTCTTCCTACAATAATTAATTTTCCATCAGACGATTTCCACGTGAAAAATGAAAATGAAATAAAAGGTTTCACCAATTGAAAAAAAGATTAATATGAAATAAAAATGATTGACGTCATAGTGGTAATGATACGGAAATTTTCAAATATTTCTCGATAATTCAAGGGGTATGAGTATGTGTATGTACACAAAGCAGATTAATATCACGTCATTAGAGAATTAAAAAGAAAATCTGACGTTATATTGGAAGTTTAACGTATTTTTCAGATGTTTCAGAATAATACAAAGCGTGTATCAATATGAGTAATAGAGAATAGTAAATATATGAGTTTGAGAAACATATTGAATCATGATAAAAATCCGATTATGGAAATATTCGCATATTTTAACATTTTGAAGGTGTACGACATGTTTAATTTTGTAAAATTTTTTTATATCGCATTTAGTACGCGTGACAAATATTATTATGACAGAATAGAATAGCCAACTTCGCCCGCTATCGGACTGGTTTGGATACTCGAAAAAACGAAAAATAGACCGGTAAATTTTTACTTTATAAAAAACAAAAAAAAACATAAGGTTTTTTTTTGGTTGCTAAATGTAATTTATTTGGATTTATTAAAGAAAGGATAAAGTGTTTTGAAAGGAATATTAAATGAAAACCTTGCGATCTTCGATCACACTTACCCACTTGTTTACATTGCCACCTGTTTTAAGGCATGTTATAACTTTTTAAAGACATTACCTAAAATTTCGCCACTTTTTTCCGTTTTTTAGCGCAATTATAGAGCAGTAATAATGTGGTTTTTGCAAATTAAAGAGCATAATCTTGAAGTTTAAAAAAAATTCTTTTTTTGGGAAATCGGTGAAAAATGGTCTGTTGGCGACCTTTGATACAGGGGTGTGCAAAAATTGAAGCGTTCCCCGGTACCAGATGAATCGCGGAATCTTCTTATCTGTAACAAAAATCAAACAAAAAAACCCTTAATATTTGCGATATTTTGTAGTCCTTTTCGGATAGGTTTATCAATTTTTCAATCTTGAAGAAAATGGCGGCCGTTCAAATTTAAAGTTGTCGATATTAGACAAACATTTTTGGATTTAAAACGTGCAAAAAAAAAAAAAAAATATATTTACAATTCGAATATTGAAAAATGCGTCCATGAGGGACTACAAAATAGTATATACTAGAATAGCAGGAAAATTACAACCAAATCGGTCAACCCAATCTGGAGTTCTACCTTGTACCGATTTGTAAAACAGAGTTTCGAGAAAAACAATTTAAAATTTTTACAACGTTTTTAAACAAACATAGATAACAGTGACAATTTTCAACTTACATGTAATCATCTATACCAGGCCCATATAATGATCTCTCCTGGACTTTCCCTTTCTCAATTCTTTTGTTTCTATAATGTAAAAAAAAATCCTGAAAAAAAAAAAAAAAAAAAAAAAAACGGAAATTGTACTGGCAATCGAGACGCCAGTACTATTTCCGTATTTTAACGGAAAAAAATCCGTAAATTCCAGGAAATTTTTTCGTGATTTCTGAAATATCCGTTTTTAAATTTCCGTTTTATAACAGATATCTTCCGTAATTTGTAGAAATTTTTATAATGTTAAAATAAACATTATAGGACCAAAAAAAGTTACTTCTCAAGAACAACCTTATAAAGGACAGATATACTGCTTTTTTATTCCTTTCTGGGGTGACTTCGCATGCAAGTTTTTCAAATGTTGCTACATATTTCTATCGCTTTTTATGATGCAAAAACTTGAAGGTTCCGTGGATTTTTTTTCAAGTGTTCCAAGTTTTTTAATATTTTCTTTTCATAATTTTCAATTTTTACTTTATTAAAATTTAATTTAATGCCTTATAACAGATAAACCAGATAAAACTTAACTTATTATGTATTATATGCGTAAAACATTGTATTAAGAGACATTGTATTAAGAGTCATTCTATGATTTCATCTTTTTGTACATTTTCTTTTTTTGAACATATACTTTTTAAAATTATTTATCTGATGATCTATTTATCAATTCCAATAAAAACAATAATTATCTGAAGGGGACGTATTTATTACATACTACACTGCTCAAAACAATTAAAGGATGTTGCAGTTTTAGGTGGATTTTGTATCTGGGAAACTTTTTAGCTGATTGATACATGGTCGACAGACATAGTAGGTTATATGAGAATAAATTACACATGTTTGGCAGAAAAAAATGCATTTTATTGCGCATTTGTGTACAAAAGGAAAAAAACACAATTTGTGCATATGAGAAAAAAAGAATAAGAAAAGGTGTTTTCTTCAAAGAAAATCATTTTCAGTAGGGGGTATGGTTTCCACGGGCGGCCAGCAACGTTGAACACCTTTGAGGCATGGACTCAATGAGGCTATTAATGACGAGTTGGGGTATTCTGCCCTACTCTTCCAGAAGAGCTCTTTCCAGTTCTTGGAGAGTTTGTGGGGGTTGTTGGCGGCCAGAAACTCGTCTTCCTAGAGCGTCCCAAACGTGCTCGATTGGATTCATGTCTGGAGAACACGCTGGCCATTCCATTCGAACGATTCCTTCCTCGGAATGGAAATCCTCCACCAGGTTTGCACGATGTGGCCTGCAGTTATCGTCCATTAAAATGAAGTTATCTCCGATTGCTGCAGCGTAAGGGACTACAATATGTCTGAGGATCTCATCCCTATATCGGCGACCAGTCAGAGCTCCATCTCGAATGATGTAGAGGTCAGTGCGCCCGTCAATGGAGATGCCACCATACACCAACACTCCTCCACCGCCAAATCTGACACTTTCGTGCCGAACGCAGGATTATTCCTACTGCCACGGTCCCTCCAGATGAAAATACGCCTATTATCCGGATGCACAGAAAAACGGGACTCGTCAGAAAACAGAATATTGCTCCATTCATTTCTCCTCCAGTTGACATGCTCGGTTGCCCACTCCCTGCGGTCGCGACGATGCCTTGATGTTAATCTAACACATACCATCGGTCGGCGAGCATACAGACCTACAGCATGGAGCCGGTTTCGGACACTCTGAGTTGAAATCGTGGTGCCTGTAGCCGAGCGAAGGTGTTGTTGGAGAAGAGTAGCGTTCATGTTTCGGTGTCTCCGAGCTGTTAACGCTAAATACCGATCTTCATTGGGCGTTGTTGCCCGTCTACGACCTTGCCCTGGTCTTCGTCCTGCACATCCACTCTCCAAAAAACGGTTCCAGATCCTGGAAATGACACTTTGTGACACTCCAATGGCTTGCGCTACTTCGGCTTGAGTTTGGCCCCCTTCTAACCTATCAACAATTCTCCAAGCTTCTGAATCTGTCAAATGACTTCGCTGAGACATCGTACTCATCGAAACAAAGCAATCACTGAATGCCGATCATCCTTGTCTTCATTCTCTTTTATCCAGTTGAAAGTCAAATTTCATTCGCTGCCGCTGAAGCGACGTTTTTGACGTCGAACTCAAAATTTGCATACTCCACAGTTTGAAAACCAGAAAAATTTGCATTTGTGATTCTCTTCTTCTATTTTCGGCAAAAAAAATTTCGTTTATATCTTTATTTTATCTTTATTTTATATAAAACTTCAAATATCCTTTAATTGTTTTGAGCAGTGTATATCTACATCAGACCAATCAAATGAGTTGCTAACTTTGGTTGTACTCATTCTAAGAGTCTACGCACCCTTATGGTTCCGAATTAAGATTCGTCATTGTGCATTCGTCAATGGCATTCGTCATTCGACATCTGTGGCATTTTTTCAGCTCATCTCAGTAATTTCCAAAAAAGTATTGTGACGTAATCGACCCAGTAATTTCCCGCAACGCTTACTTTGCGGCTCCAGAAAACATGCATTGGCCATGTTAACTGATGATAGGTGCCTTATTATGACCCTTGCAGCTCGGCGGATTATCAAGGCAAGAAAAATTAGCGCAGACGGAAATTATGTTCGCAAATTCGTTATTCCTGCTGTTAACTTTGGAGCTACAGACTATGTAGATCCCACTGACTGACAAGCTTGTTATGTGATATCGCCTCTTGTTCTCAGATAGATCAGTTCTCAAGAATTTCTGAAGATGATACAGGACAGTATGCCAACGTATTGCTGGGACTTTATTAAATTTGCTTCACACACACAAGCGGTTGAGCGGATTGTGCAACAGTTGGGCCGCAAAACAGGGATAGATTTATTAGAGCGACAATAGAATCTAGAAAACACATGTCAAAATTTGAGACCAAAAATTATTACAAACAGTAATGCTTTCGTCATTTGTATGTTTGAAAGGTAAAATAAAGTTTGTGTACGTATTAACATGAGGTAAGTGTGGCGTGTATTTATTTAAATTTTGCCTTCATTTTCCAAAATTTAGTGTCGATGAAGCGGCAGAAGATATTAACGTATAATTCTAAAATTTTTTATGGCTTTTGTTGTTGTTCCTCGGCATGAAAATAGGGGTGTTCCACTATTTTGTCAGACCACCAAACCCAGTCTGTCTTGATTGTGTACTGATCAAGCAGTAAACAATTATGCAGAAAACTACCAAAATGCGTCAAAATTTCCAAAATTCGATGCCGATGAGGTGATAGAAGATATTAACCTATAATTCTACAATTTTCTATGGTTGTTGTTGTTACAAAATAGTAACTTGTAAGCACTACCTCAAACTGATGAGGAAGATCTGTGATTATTTATTAATTTTTGTATTTTAATCATTTTTAGTCCAATTTTCGGAACTTTCGGTCCATTGAGGCGACAGAATATATATATTTTTTTTTTTCCACGCAAAAAGTCATTTTATACGAAATCGAGAATACTCTGCATTTTTGTATTTCCGTTTTTTCAAGTATCTCAGTTAGTTTTCGAGACAGGATTGATTACTTACAGTTTTTTTTTTTTCATTAAGGAATGCTTAGATAGTAATGCATAGAGCATTTTACTGTAAATAGACACTTTTTCCACAGCTCGAAATTTATTTTTTCAGAAGTTATTTGAATTTGAAGCACTTTGTATAAGGAATGAACTTCTATCTAATCAAAAATTTAAATTTATTTATTGTGGATTTTCTGTTTAATAATTCTTATAAAACGGTAAATGACGAACATAATTTGTTGTTTCTATATATTAAATGCATGCAAAAGTTTATAAACTTTTTAATTTTTATTTGACATACCTTTTCTGAAAGAAAATAACAATTTATTAATAACCCGCATAATTACTTGATATCCTCCTGTCAAGAATAAATATTTGAAATTCGTTGTTGCGTAACGTTTGATAAACATTAGCTCATCGATATGTTATAATTTCAAAGTAAAGCTTTCTCGTATTTTCCTTCTTATTTTTATTAAAATATCACAAAACAATTATAATTTTGAAAATACTTTTTAAAAATTGTTTGTTTAATTAAAAAAAAAAAAAGTAAAGCATATATTATAAAACTATTTGTATCCGAAGCGAGCTTTCATGAATTCATTTTTTATGCAGAAATTCTGAATTGTAATTTTTGCTTTATTTAATGACAGCCGTTTCGTGATTACATAAAGTAAATATTCTTCTTTCTGAATTTCTGAATACAAAATATATTAACTAAATGGCTGCATACATCCACTTTATTTACAATTGGGTTAATTAGCAATAAAACATTAATAATACAGATATAAGACAAATTTTTTAGAAGTTTAATTTTAATAAAAGTTCAGATGATGGAAAAGAGTATTTCAAAATACATGTTTCAAAAGAATCTACTGCCTAATTAACAAAACAATCAGAATTTCCATTTTGTAATTTACATGTAATGGAATTTGATGAGAAATATTATACGAAAATACTTACCGACAAAGGACTGGAAGCTGAAATGAAAATAAATATTCATTTGTGAACTCAAATCATTTCTTTATTAATATTCGAACTTCATTTTCATTAAAAATGAATTAAAATCAAACATTTAATAAAACCACTTAAAATACAAGATAAAAGAACATTGTAGACACTTTGAACTTTACATCATCAGTCATTAGTACAAAAAACAATCGATTGCCATAGCTAATATACAAATAACTCACAATTGAAACTAGCCGTTGGGGGTCACCGTAATCACCCATCATGGATATGCATAATATAAAATATGAAAACAAAACATGTAAACAACATGAATATGAACAACGTGAACATATGAAAACAAAACATGTGTATTTATAAAATGCATTGCAATTCGAATAAAATCGTGGTTTGATGACGTCATAAACTTTAAATGCTCTATTACTGAATTGCGTAAAGGAAACATCCTTATGACTCCAAAAATTATAATCATACTAACTAACGGTTTACTGCGTCGGATTACGCGTCTCATTTCCAAATAAAATATATCTTTGAATTGAAATTTGAATGAAATACAGGGTCATGAAAAATCGAAGAGTCTGGAAAATAGGATTACAAATATCTCGGCAACTCATTATCCGATCGACTTCATGCTTTATGCAAAATTTATGTTTTTTATTGTATTTTATATTCATTCCTTAAAATAAACAATTTCAAAAATTTGTATATTCCTTTTATCAGAGCAAATATTTCGAGAGTCCGAAAAAAATAGTTCTGGATCATCGAAGTTACTGAAATACAATAAGCTTCTTCCCATTATTACATACTAAGTACATACCAAATTTCAAGTTTCTATCTCAATTTGTTCCGGATATAGAGCGTTTACAGACACACACAGAGACAGACGGACGGCAATTTTTTTTTCTAAAAATATGTTTTTCGGAATCTCCAGCGTCTGAAACATGTCAATCCGTCAAAAAAAAAAAAAAAAAAAAAAAAAATTCATTTTCTAAACGATTACAAGATTTACCCTAAACTACTTATGATGGGTAAGTAACACGCATCCAAAGTCCACTTCTTGAATCGTACCTCTCAACATTACCACATATTCGGGTTGAACCAAACCAGCTTCATTGAAGGGGGATCCTTGTAATTTCGTAAAAGCTTTCAAGAAACACAGGACTTATACAATTGGTGCAATCTGACTTGATTATTTTTACATTCTGAAATTCAGGAACATGATCAGTTTAGAGGAAGTGATTTGCGAGCTTCGATTGTAAACTTCTATTCCTAAAAGCAAGTTTATGCCCTTTTAAGCGGATATCACACGTACGATCATTTGGCAGAAACTATGCAAAAATTTCAACTCAGATTGTCCGGCAATTCAATTCACAATTTAGCCCAGTAAAATTGTGTTCAAAAAGTGCTTGAAGTAGAAAATTCTGGTGTAATTGTTTTTAGTGGCTTATTTTATGTTTTTGGGGGTGCTCAATACGAATCTGAAGTTGTCCAACAAAATTTTTTTCGGCAAATTTGTTTTTTTTTTACAAAAAACCTGTAAAAAAACGGACTTTTTTCGGTTTTTTCAAAATAACTCCAAAATTGTGCATTTTGCATGAAAGTCGGCAGTTTATGAATTAAAGAGAATAAAATTTTCTACATTTTATGCATTGACAGTTTTTTGCTATGATCAATGGTTTAGTCATGAGAGTGCCGCAAAAATGGGTATTAAAAACCAAAAATGTAAACAAACGGGAATTACGGCACTGTATATCAATGTAACATGGAAACAAACCATTTAACGCAAATATTAACCATCAGTGATATTAAGGATTATATGATTGACTAGATTTTATGCATTTAAAGTAGGGGAAAAGTGCGGTTCCAGCCCCAGTGGAAGTTGGGAGCAGTGGAGCAGCTCCACCTACTATCATCAGTCGAAGTTGTTCCTCCTCCGGAGAGTTCTTACTCTAAGAGGTGATAAAATTTTGTAAAAAGAGTTAAAATTAGGTAGAGGAAGTAAAACTAGATAAAATCGGCGAAAAACAGTACTTTTTGGAAAATGGCAAAAAATACATTTTTTTATAGACTTTCAGTTCATAAGACCTAAAAATAAAATTTTCACTGTGTACATTATGCTATACTTTAAAAAGTAGATAAAATTCGCCACAATTTATGTGTAAGTAATTTTCTTGGACCTTGAATAGCTATGAGAAAAGCAATGACGGATGCATGAAGTAGTCATCCGCCTCGTTATTGAAGGCATGTAACTTAAATGCATCATTATACATGTGTATAGATATGTAAAAAGTTGATGTTAGGTTATATAGGTACCAAAAATGATAAATAGTGATTCACGATTGATTAGTATGAAAACTGTGTAATGTTAAATATTATAGTAAAATAGGTAGGTATGTATTTTATACAATATTAATTATTAAATTATTATTTATATTGAAATGAACTTGTCAGTCAAACCGAGTGTTTTTGGACAATGGTTTCATGGTTTCTGATGGTATGCCTTCTAGGTCTTCTACTCCTATAAAAAAGAAATTAATTATATAATAGCTAATTACGCATACGGGCGCGAAAAGCTGTTTTTGTCCCGAGGGTTGAAACTTATGCTCCGGAGAAGAACTGGTGGGTGCAATAATTTTTAAAACGGTGGAATTAATTATAACTAAGTTAAGATTCATAAAGCACTTTATCATAATATTATTTTTACCTCTTTTTAATATCAGCCCGCTTTTACAGCTCATTTCAGGAAACGGTCACTTTTGGACTCCAAATCAGGGAGCGAAAAAGCTATTATACTACGTACCAGCGTTTGAAAAAATAGTTAATGACTTGGTTTTAATTGTTTAAAAACTGAATAGTTATGCACACTGCATTGGGATACATATTTCGACCACACCAAATTAAAAATGAATGAAAAAATAAATGTGAAATGGAATGATTTATGTATAATTACCTTCAAGTACTTCAGGGTATTCCGGGTCATCCTCGTTTTCTTCTATTTCAATATTAGGCATGTTATTACAACTGCTCTCGCAAGTTCAGACACATATTAGAGCAGTTGAGGCCTGATTTTTTATATCCACAGTTTTTGTGGCATGTCTTCTTGCATTTGCAAGAAATGAGTTTTAGAACGGCTTGAGGTGCTGGTGGTTCTAGCGTGGTTATTGGCTCTAGACCATCTTTTGTGCTTTTTCAACCCCATTGTTCAGGATTTTTTTCATTCCCAAGCCATTGCTGAATTGAAAATAGACTCTTAAAGAATGTTGTTTAGCTGCAGCCTCAGTAGGAGGTAGGGACGCCAAATGGGTTGATGCCTTGTATGCAGACTTAAGGTAGCATAGATACCTCAATTTGTTTAATGACGTGGTTTCCTTGTCAGATAATTTGTACAAGGAAGTCAAAAAACGATTACTAGCATCAGTAATTGCATCAGCATCTGCCATAGGATTTTTAAAATTTTCAATGGTTTTAATTAATGCCGGGTTTCTTTTGAGAGTCTGAAGAAACCTCATCTTTCCTATTTTGAAAAAGGCTGAAGTAGTATCACAACCACTCATGGCATGTAAAAATAATATGTTGTCAGCAACTGATTGTTCAAGTTTGCAGTCAGGAGAAAAAATAAGTGGTGAAACTGTTCCTTTGCCTGGCTTTAAAAAATATACATTTGAATGTATGCCCCTACAGAGACCAATCTACGTCTTCACCCACGATAACTACAGAGTTAAGTTATTGCACAAGGTCCCTTGCTGTTGTGATAATCAGTGTATCCGCATCTTCTCGTGCCTGTTTTGTGTGAATGTCAACTGCTGCAAATTTATTTTCAACATTAAAATCAAACGCTCTTTGTTTTTTATATTGCCTAGGAATTTTTCTTGTGGTACTGTAGTCACCATTGTTTCGTCGAACATCAAATCTACTGAAGTTTGTTTGCGTGATCTTCTAGCAGCACTTTAATATTTCCTTTTTTGGACAGCATTATAAACAGTTCTTTTAAAAGCATATTGATTTTAAAAAATTGTATATTTCAGTAAATATCTTTTTAAAATGGCGAAAATCTGTTGCATAATTGCCTGCAAGGAAACAGCCATTTCAGAAATTTCGAGAATACGGGGGATGGAAGCAAAAACATACACATATTTAAATATTAAGTTTTGAATTAAAAATATTGTTTGTGTATCTGAAGAGGACATATTATTATATTTATGTAATTGTTCAATTGAATTTTTTTAAGTGTTTTTTGCTATTTTCAAAAAATTACTGTTTTTCGACGATTTTATATAGTTTTACCCCCTGTACCTAATTTTACCCCCTTTTTCAAATTTTTTTCTTCTCTTAGAGTACGAACTCTCCGGGGGAGGAGCACCTTTGACTCTTGAGAGGAGGTAGAGATACTCCAATGCTCCCAACTTCCACTGGTACCGGATCCACACTTTTCCACTACCTTAAATGCATAAAATATAGTCAATAATATAATCTTTAGTATCACAGATGGTTAATATTGCGTTAAATGGTTTGTTTCCATGTTACATCGACATCCAGTGCCGTAATTCCCGATTTTTTACAGTTTTTTGTTTTTAATACCCATTTTTGCGGCACTCTCACTGCTAAACCATTGATCATAGAAAAAAACTGTCAAAACATAAAATGTAGAAAATTTTATTCTCTTTAATTCATAAACTGCCGACTTTTACGCAAAATGCATAATTTTGGAGTTATTTTGAAATTTACGAAAAAAATCCGTTTTTTTTGCAGGTTTTTTGTAAAAAAAAAAAACAAATTTGCTGAAATAAATTTTGATGGACAGCTTCAGATTCGTATTCAGCACTCCAAAAAACATAAAATAAGCCACTATAAACAATTACACCAGAATTTTCCATATCAAACTACAATTTGACTGGACTAATAGAGAATGAAGTTAATTGTAGATTCTCTTTCTGGATGTTCTTATTGAAAGGAAATAAAACATGAATAGTCAGGTAATTTTAAATTCGGTTTATCGCAGAGGAACATTTTCCAGGCAATAATTTATTTTCAATTATGAAAATTCAGTTTCTCATAAAATTGCTGTTATCAAGATTTTAGCCGATACAGCGATAAAATATTGTTGTAATAATGAACCCCTTCAGTTGGAAAAAGAAAGACTTTTACCTGATTTGAAATTCAGTGAACCATTTGTTGTAATAAAAGAGTTTTTTCAGAACTGACTACTTCTCCCCCCCCCCTCCCTCTATTCGCATGACTCCTACAGGTTATGTATCGATACCGAACTTATCAGAAAAAGGTCTGCTCTTTATTTAAATCAGTCACTTTGAATACTGCTTATATACCACAAAATGGAAAACAAAAGTCAATTAACAATACGTGAAAGAATAAGTTATCTGACGCGGCAAATCTTCGTAAAATAGTTATATATGAAAGATATAATTTGTAATTTCAAACAGAAATTCCCCCTTTTCCAGTTACTAGTGTTATTTACAGTTTTTTATGCAAGGACTGTAAATCAATGTATATATAGGTGAAACTGGAAAATCGTTCAATAATCGCTTAAAAGAGCATAAATTCGCATATAGTAATTGAAGTTTACAATAGAAGGTTGTAAATCACTCGTTAGAAACTGATCATGTTTCGGATTTTGAAAATCTATATAATAAAACCGAAAGTCAGGTGACTGAAGTAAACAGTTACGGGCTGAACGCTTCAAAAAGAATAGAACTGATTGTGATTTTTATCGTTCTCAAACAACGGTACATATTTCATCTGCCTGGAATGAGTAAAATCAAGAAACTCTTTGACCTCATACCAGGGATGAGATTCCTCCGCTTTTTCCAATACCAGTATAATCTTAGATAAATCGTTGTTCTCTTAATTCACAGAATGTTCCGATTAAATAAAAAAAAACATTTTCTGTAAGATTATACTGGTATACAAAAAAGCGGAGAAATCTCATCCCTGCTTCATACGTCTAGGAGCCATTGAAATTAGTTTTAGTTTCATATATGTGCCAAATATTGTGAGCTCGCTATACATTGAACGTGAACAATTATTATTATGACTAGCTGGCTTCGCCCGCCAGCGGGCCCCTAATTTACATCGGTGCCTCGAATTGTAGAAAATTTTGAATCTTGTAAAACCTTGAACCGGACGAACCTCCGACGCGGGTCCCCGCTGCCTTCGGCACCGTATACCGGTCGTGCTACGCACGCACCGGATAATCCCTTAATTTGCACATTGAGTAGTATAAACCTCTAACCGAACGAACCTCCGACCCGGGTCCCCGCTGCCTTCCGCACCGGATAATCCCTTAATTTGCACATCGAATAGTATAAACCTCTAACTGAACGAATCTCCGACCCTGCCCCGCTGCCTTCGGCACTGTAAACAGGTCGTGCTACGCACGCACCGGATAATCCCTTAAATTGCACATAGAATTGTATAAACCTCTAACTGAACGAACCTCCGGCTCGGGTCCCCGCTGCCTGCGGCACAGTATAGCAGTCGTGCTGCGCACGCGCTGCAGTATACGCTAGTTCCACCTTCCACCACCAGGTGGCGCAATCTGTTTATACGATCATAACTGAAATCGTTAAGGCTTTCGGTGCCGAGTCGAATGAGCCATACCCCGTCGTTTTCATGCCCGTAGAACCGGAGATAGGAAAGCGCCTCCTGGTGGTGAGACTCGGAGCAAAATTCGATAAGCTGTAGTATCCTCTATCGACGTCGAGTCGATTGAGCCAAACCACGTCGTGATGTGACCCATAGAACCCGAGTTGGCTGAAAAATCCTTTAATTACACCTTCCACCACCAGGGGGTGCAATGTGTTCTATACGAACATGACCGAAATCTGTAACGCTGTCGAAATCCAGTCGAAAGAGCCAAACCCCGTCGTAATCCGGGCCATAGAAACAGAGATAATAAAACGCCCCCTGGTGTTGAAAAACGAACTAAAACCGATAAGCTCTAGTATCCTCTATCGATATCGAGTCGAATGAGCCAAACCGCGTTCCGATTGGACTCGTAGAACTCGAGATAATGTGAAATCAAAGTATAAAATCTGATATTATTATTCGAAAAGGGTGGTATAAACTCAGAAACTTTTAAAAATGTTATAGGGGGTCCTTATTACTTTAATTATGATGTTTGGAATCAGTTTGGTGGAAATCCGTAACATAGTTTCTTAGTTATAGAAACGGACCACAGTTAAAAGAAAAAAGCGGTGGGGGGGGGGGGGGGGTTGGCGATGACACTGCTTTTCCTCAAACAACTTATGTAGACTACCTGAGTTCTAGTTCAAAGACAGTGAGCTGTAGAAAAACTTAAAACTAAAAAAAAAAAAAAAAAAATCGAAAACGGGCGAAGCCCGCTTTTCCCTATCATAATATCTGGTTGCCACTCTAAAACAAAAACTTAAAATACTAAAACTTAAAATAATAATGCAGTTTTTAGACGCGGCCTACTTCTTAAAATCCTAATATCTAGCCGGCACTGTCATAAAAAGCGGGGGGAGGGGGGGTTGGCGATGACACTGCTTTTCCTCAAACAACTTATGTAGACTACCTGAGTTCCAGTTCAAAGACAGTGAGCTGTAGAAAAACTTAAAACTAAAAAAAAAAAAAAATCGATAACGGGCGAAGTCCGCTTTTCCCTATCATAATATCTGGTTGCCACTCTAAAACAAAAACTAAAAATACTAAAACTTAAAATAATAATGCAGTTTTTAGACGCGGCCTACTTCTTAAAATCCTAATATCTAGCCGGCACTGTAATGGAAATCTTTCTTTTGCTTTAATTATACAAATGACGATGATTAATTATTCAATAAAATAATATATCGGCTCGTAATGAAGATATGATGATAATTTTTAGATATTCTGAAAGCAGAATCCGTTTAGCGTCGCCCTGTCGAAGTTTGGAATTGCTGCGCCCCTTAGAATCCGAGATGGGGCCCCCCTTTGTAAAACCCCAGTTGAACGTCATGTGACCTGACCTCCGTCGAAGAAAATCCTCCTGCTGGCCTCTTGTACAGTGCCTAGAATTACTTCTAGGCACTGTACCTCTTGCATGGCTTCCTGCGATCTCTGTACGGCTGTCCAAACGGCGATGAAAACGCGAATATGAAGAACTTAAGTTTTCTCCCGCTGCGACGATTTGGCGCTGGCGTCATGCACAAAGGGAACTAAGTTAAAGGGCTAGTTCATTAGATAAACATTATAACGCGAGGTTGCATTTAGCTCTTAAAAAATTATTTTGTACTTACAAAAAATGAAAAACAACCGCAGAATTATTTATAATACATGTTTTTGTATCAAAAAATCTTTGGAGTATTTTCTTAACTTGAAAAAAAAAATGAACACAGATATTTTTACAAGCTGAGCATGCACTTGAAAAAAACTAATAATGCTTCTATAATATACAAATATGCGTTTTGATTGTTTTCTAAATGCGTTTAAAAAATAAATGAATTTATACTATTTGTTTGAAAAAGTAGCGACTACAAACTACTTTTCAAAAGTAGTCACTACTTCACAACTTCAGATTTCGTCAAAGTGTTCAACACTGGAAATTAAAGACACGGATTAAATAATAAAGCGACTACTTGTTATATCGTGCCTGTTGGGATACAATTAAATAAATGCGACATAATCGAGGGCATTAAAAAAATAAGAAAGATAATATACAAGAAAATGTTTTGTGTTTGTCTTTAAAATATTAGTTTATACTCGTAGTAAAATTAAGAGCGATATTGTAATATAGGAAATTACAGGAACTCTAAATGTAAACAAAAAATAAATAAGTAAATAAAGCAATTTCGAATAATAAGAAACCTGACGCTAAAACATGAAGACATAATAACTAGTAAATAGACAAGTGTTGCCAGCAAGAAAATTAATTCTTTTGATGGATTAGTACTTGAGTTTTATATATTTTCATATAAATAGCTGTTTTTATTAATTTCACGTAATTAATAATTTTTTAAGATTGTTATCAAATTATTTTTTTGTAAACCGTACCTTGCATATTTCATAATATGGCAATCAACACTCATCAGGAAACAGAGAATAATCTTTAAGGGCATGGGAAATTGAGGGGCTCATGGAGTTCAAACTCTTCCCCATTTCAAAAAAGACAATTTTTTAAGTCACACAAGTTCTTAAAAATCTATTATTTTCTGTCTTAAATGTTTCATTATTCATACCTGGCAAAAGAACTACATACATTAAAAAAATCCCTATAATATTAAATTTATAGTAGCAATGAAAGTAGTAAATCTGCAGATCAGGGGGCTCAAATGTCAGTTCTGATATTTTATTTTGAAATAATATTATTTATTATTTAAAAAACATCCAATCTACACTTTCATTTATTTGATATATTTTATACAAATTGCTAAAAGTAATATATAAAGCAGTTTTAGGAAGTTTAACTGTTAATAATAAAAATAAATATGATTACATGCACTGGTACTCCAAGACACTTTTCTAATTTTTTTTTTTTTTTTTTTTTTTTTTTTTTTTTTAACTAACCCATCTAAATCCCCTCCCCCTCTCAATGACTTAATAATTTGATAAATATAATTCTTTGAAATTTAGTATTTCAAGCCTTCTATCTAAAATAATTAAAATGTCAATCTTGTGATACTGACAATGATTAATTTAAATAGTGAATTATTCTCATAAATATTTTATTAATTATTGATATTTTAATTGTTAAATTTATTTGAAAATGACTTTTTATTTCATTAATAAGCTTACATTAAATTCTGGTTTTAAATACAATCATAAAATCAATTGCCTATTATTTTTTGTGGGGTGTCCATTACTGGAACAGAGAATGTCCTATTACTGGACGAGAGGGTGTCCATTACTGGAATTTAGGGTGTTTTGATTTATTTCTGTTATTTACAATTAAATTTTTATTTACATTGGGAAATGTGACTATGAGCATGATTAAATATTGTTGATAGATTAATATAATATTAAAAAAAGTGGACTATAATAATTATGACTATTAATTAAAAAATAATTTTTAAAGAAATTCCTTAAGGGTATCCATTACTGGCACATCTATCCTATATTTACATTATGCCAAAAATAGAGTATATAAGAATAATGGCATTTCTAGAATTTTTTTATTTTATTTATTTATTATTTATTATTTTTATTTTTATTTTATTTTACTTATTTATTTATTTTTTTTTATTTTATTTTTTTTTATTTTTTTTTTTTTTTGGGGGGGGGGGTACAGAAAATTAAAACAGAGAGTCATAAAAACACTTATTTATATATATAATTTGTTTATTAACACAAGAAAACACAGCTTCTCGGATTAAAAATTGTAAAAAAATATATACCTCATTATTTTTAATTAAAAAATTTCACACACCTTCAAGTAACATCTAATCAATATATTTTTAAAGCATATATATTATGCAAAAGCAGTTCAAAATGTATAGAATCTATCACTTTTTATTATCCCTCAAAACAATGTGTTTTTTTTTTCTTGATAAACAGACATGGTAATTATAAAAAACTTTATGCAAAAAAAGTATTTATATTATTATTATTTTTTTAATATTAATTCTTATTTCAATTAATTCTTCTTATCAATCAACTTCGGCCATCTGAATCGTATTAAGATGCCTTTTATTTACATTCTACAGAAAGAAAATAAATACATATATAATTTTTTTTTAAATTTGAAACAGGGATTTTTAAACTCACAAATCTTACACTGGAAAGGTACTAAATTAAAAGATTAAATTAAATTTATGTTATTTACATGAAATTTAATATTCTACAGATTACTGGGTTAATTCGGAAATGTGTATAGCGAAAAATAAATTAGTATATAGTTATATATTTTTGGACAGTATAAAAATTAAAGGGCTTTAGCATATGTTTACAATGGAAAATATACTGGTAACGCGTGCATGAAAGCAGCGCTCGTAGTGGAGGAAAGATTAACTACGGCTTTTCGCGCTTTCCTATTGTTCGGCGTTTCGTTTGGACAGCCGTATAGAGATCGCAGGAAGCCATGCCTCTTGAAAAGCCGTCCAGACAATCGTCTAGCGGTGCGTCTGCGATCTGGGAAACGCAGGGCGGAAAGAAAAGAAAAATAATTTTTTATCGATCGATTTTCAAAGGATTTTTTCGGTTCTAATCGTCCGTCGTACGGAAACGATTTTTCGACACTGACGACACTTCGACTTTTCGACACTTCGAAACCTGACGACGCCCCGGTTGCGTACGTGCGACTTCCGAATTTCTGGCCCCCCGACTTCCGGAGATACGGGTCGGACCTGCGCTGCGGTTTGGGGCTTAAATCGCTCCCTGGGAACTCCGCCGTCTTTTCTTTCCCGACCCGACGGAGACCGGCAACCCTGTTCGGAGGCGAAAATGTTTGCTGTTTTGTTTTCCTTTCCGAGTTGGGTTTCGGTCGGTAATTAAAACAGTTTCGTCGATTAATAACGCCCGGGTCCGGTTCGGAGGCCCGACCCGATCAAAACTTGAGAGTCCCGCGATTTTTCCGAATTTTTCGGTCCGCGTCCGGCGTTGGTGCGTCCATTAGTCCCGGAGCCTTTGCGTGTACAAAGGTGGAGTGCGCAGACAGAAACACACACACACACACACAGACGTTTACCGCCCTTAATATTAGGGATTATTTAATCGTATCCACGTAAAACAAAATCATTTGGTATTTTTCGAATATAAAGTATATAGACCAGGTGACGCGGCGGCGATAAATATGACTGCGTCGTCGAACTACGGGGTGAAATCACGATGAAGGTTAAGATTATTAAGAGAAAATAAAGGAATGACATTGGTCTTTATATATGGGTACTTTCACTTTCAAAACCGGTTCCAAAATTGGAAATAACCGCTTATAAAATAAAACTGCAACAAAAATCGAAAAACTAAAAACTATCAATGTTAGACATCGACCTCAGCTATCCTAAGCAAGAAAAAAAAAATTAAATATTAAAATGCGAGCAACAAATTTGAAAATAACCTTCCCATAGACTTACCTATAGCTTGCGCGTTTTTTCGCATGCTATAAAGGATTCGTACGCTTTTACCACAATTTTTAATAGCATTATTTAAATGCAGAAAAGTATTACAAATCCTGCAGTTGAACTTGGCGTCTACAATTTATGCTATTTAAATATTAAATAAAATAATTCTATTAAAAATTGTGGTAAAATCGTACGAACGCTGACAGAGGCTTTTAACGGCTTGATTGTTGCCATAAAATATACTGTAATTCAGGGATATAAAACTATGGTCCGCCGCCGGTTACCACTAAAATTTGACAGTAAACTTTGGCTTATCTAATCATTGAATTTCTGCGATTCAAGAAATCAACTATATCTTTAAAAAATTAGTGGTATCTGGCGGGCACAGTTTGACACCCCTGCTGCAACAAAAATCGAAGAAAACGCATACTTGAATATTATTATTATTATTATTATTTTGTAGAGTTCTGGCATGGCTACATTTTTATTAGCATAATTTGAAGATTACGAATGCAGATTATTTTGCTTGCTAAGTTATACAAAGATATAATTCACTGTTATTTCTATGGAGAGCATTAAAATGAAAACGAAATATTTGAAATAACGACAAAGCATGCTGACAAAAACAATGCAAAGAGCAGTTTCGTTTTAAACATGTGAAAAACCTATTTTAAATTTATTTTCAATTCATCATCCAGTCGGTAACAAATGACAATATGAAGAACCCCTGTAGGTACCAGAGTATACTTAAATATCGGGTTTCCCATACTACATTACTCATATATGTTATAAAAAGTGTGATATTGCAGAGTAACAAATTATTTGATTCCATATTTCTAACGTTTGATTTTAAAATAGACTATTTACCGGGTGTCCCAAAAATGACTGATGGATTTTAAAATTCAGTAACTTGCAAACGGTGACAGATATTTTTAAAATTATCGCAGGAGGGTTTTGTGTGATGTCAGGAGTTTCCGTACTGTGATTCTTGATTTTAGTTCGAATTTCAAACTATACATGGCGCTGTCAGTGATTTGCGCTCACTCGCGGCCGAAACTGACGCCCTTCAGCATTGACGTACCGCCCCCTGAATAATAGGCCTGCGCGCTGACAAAAATGGCGGTTGTCGCAGGCAATTTTTTTTTCAGAGTTTGTATGGTCCCTCGAACTTCAACACCAATACTATCTAAAAGTTTGACTAATTTGATCTCCAAAAAAGTAGGCGAAGAAAACTTTTAGAAATTAATGATCCGCCTGCGACAGCCGCCATTTTTATCAGCGCCCAGGACTAGTATTCAGGGCGCGGTGCATCAATACTATGTGGCGTCAGTTTCGGCCTCGACTGAGCGCCAATCGCTGTCAGCGCGATCTGTTATTTGAAATTCGAACTAAAATCAAGAATCACAGTAACAAAACTCCTGACATCATACATAACCCTTCTGCAAGAATTTTTTAAATATCTGTCAACGTTTGCAAGTTATTGAATTTTAAAATCCATTAGTCATTTTTGGGACACCCGGTGCATGGCCGGCAAACCTTCCGATATTTGAGTATCACTATTTCCGGATAGAAATAATTGCTGTAATTATAATCTGAAGCGTAATAAAGGTATAATTATAGTCTCAAGCTTCTATTAGGGAATAGCGGTGCCTAAAAATAGGAAGATTTTGGCAGCTATGCTTTTTTGTGTAAGCAAAACGTTTATGCATTCCTTTATTGAAAACCTGCAATATTTTTTGATTTATTTTACAAAATGGTTAAGACAGATCCACACTGATCTAGTTCAAGTAGAAAATATTTTATTTGCATCAAAGTCAATTTCAAAACTAAATTATCTTCGATTTAATCAAACATTTAAATTATTTATTTAAAATTTAAAAAAAAAATGAGATTATTCTTCTTATAAAGCTGTAACAGTAGAAAAAGGATTCGGAAAATCTACAAGCCCGAGATGCATATCTACCACGTTTCCGGCATTTTGAGTACCGCTATTCCCACATAAACATATTCGTGTACTTTTCCGTTATACCAATACCATGCTAAAATGTCTGATATTGGGTCATTTATTTCAACCCTGACCATGCAAAAGATTTTTATGGCACACCATGCCCAACATTGTGATTTGCTTTTTATTGAATATGAATCATTTTATTATTTAATCGTAATCTTACAAAAATCTTAATTTGCTATCTTTCAAATAGAAAATATTTGTTAGTAAGTTATAACTTTTATTTATTATTGACGCTGAGATGGATTTTACCATTTGGTTGTTACCTGATGATGAGGAAGCTGCAATTAAATTGTTTCAGGACTTTGGATACATTCAAATGTTTTTATTTAAAAAATCCATAAACATCTTCATTGAAAAACTGAAATATTTGCTGCAAAGCTAATAGACATTTACAATTTTATAACTGCAGTTTCAATTCAGTTTTATTTTAATACTACTTTGTTGTATAATATTTGTTTTTGTTTTTTTTAATTTTTAAGCATATACAGTGATCTCTCACTTATACGCGATGCTCAGTAATTACTTTTTAAAACCGTAAAATTTGATTTATAAGTTCTGCGATTTAAAAAGCCGAAGATTACCTTTAAAAAAAACTGGTGCGGAATAATGATTTCCGTGTATCGCGTATGAGTGAGAGATCACTGTATTTGTATTAAAAAACAGTTTGTTAAAGTCTGTAAATTTCATTTTAAATACTCGTATTTTTAAATACTCGATTTTTTCCAGCAATGTTATTTTTTTGCAGGTGATTTATTTCACTTAAATTTCATTTCCCACCAACTATTACGCTTGGCGATAATGGTGTTGGTATAACGGGACAGTACCCATATTCGATTTATTTGATGGCATAATTCTGTATTAAATAGATAAAAGATTGCTATTCGGAAATATTGGTACTAGAAAAAGAGCAAATTGTCAGGTATGAATGTCGGGCATTTAGATTTTTTAAACCCTGATAGCACATAATTTATTGATTCTATATTGTTAAATAGAAATTAATTTGTGAATAATATAATAATGTGATAGAAATTAATTAAGTGTTTGTGATCATTGCAATTCGTATTAAATCGTGTCTTGATGAATAATTTAACAAAAAAAATTCCAAATGTATATTTCTGATATAAGGGCTTCAATTGAAAAGTATGCAGGTGCTTTATTATTTAAAATATGTTATATCCAATAAAAATTTTAATTTTTGTAAACTTTTGTATATAACTGTGCCTTTTGTATCTGAAATGCTTCAACAAACTTAGAGGGATGATAGTACTCATGAAGACGAACAAAAAATGCAATGGAACATGGGGTCGCAAATGACGTTTAACCCTTTCAGGGGCAGTGGTATGTTTATGAAACCACATAATTTTAATACCAAAACGCCACAGTGGCACCAGAATTTTGTTAAAATCTTTTCCATTTAATATGTATCTGAAATATAGCCCTTTTTTTCTTATTTACAAACAAATTTTTTTTTGTAAATTCCGGTGCCAGTCACTTATTTCAACATTTTAGTACTAAAAGTACTTTGCCCCTGAAAGGCTTAAAGGATGAAAATCGAGAAAATGCGTCTGGAAATGGACAAACTGAGACAAGAAAGAAATACTCCAGAAAATTATTTATTGCACAGAATAGGTACAACACAGATCGTGATGTCCAGAGAAAACAAATATTTTACAACAATTGTTCAAAGTGTCGACCGCGGACATTATTACACAGTCGTTGCTCCGTAGATGTACTCTGTGTAATAATGTCCGCGGTCGACACTTTGAACAATTGTTGTAAAATATTTGTTTTCTCTGGACATCACGAGCTGTGTTGTACCTATTCTGTGCAATAAATAATTTTCTGGAGTATTTCTTTCTTGTCTCAGTTTGTCCATTTCCAGACGCATTTTTCGATTTTCATTCTTTAAACGTCATTTGCGACCCCATGTTCCATTGCATTTTTTGTTCGTCTTCATAAGTACTATCACCCCTCTAAGTTTGTTGAAGCATTTCAGATACAAAAGGCACAGTTATATACAAAAGTTTACAAAAATTAAAAAATTTATTGGATATAACATATTTTAAATAAGAAAGCACCTGCATACTTTTCAATTGAAGCCCTTATATCAGAAATATACATTTGGAATTTTTTTTTTGTTACATAGCATTCAGTGACATAATTGCATTTCCTCATGAATGTATTCGAAATTTTAAAGTACGTACCTATCATATTTTATCATTCTTAAGTTAATTAAATTGTCACTGTTGCAATCGTAATTTTTGGAGATAGCTTTTGAAATATCTTTGGTTCGTTTCAAGATATTTTAGTGAAACATTCCTTTTATATTTGCAACAAGACATTTGTATTACCGACAGAAAATAAATTTTAAATATTTTGAAATTACTAAATGTGCACCTTGCGTAAAGTGTTTTTGAATATCCACATATTAAAAGAATTTCAAAAGAATTTAATTCTTAATTATTGACATTCATTTACATTGGAATATAGCTGGAATTGCTCAACAAAATTATTTTCTTGTAAGAGGATTGAATGTTGAAAATATTTCAAATATTTATTTAGGAAGTGAAATTACTCCAATCAAAGAACTATACTCTAGTATAATTCTAAATTGGAGCTCTTACGGCATGAACAAATATTTGAAATTACTTGTTGTGTTGTATCATTTAGTGAACATTCAGTAATCTAAATTTTAAAGTTATTACTTCTAACATTCCCTTTCTTAATAATTAAATTATCGCAGACGCAATCAGAATTTTGAAGATTCCCATATAATAACATTGTTCCATAAGTTTATAAAGAAAATATATTGTCAGTTTAAAATTATTTTAAGTAACTGTTTTGATATGCTTAAAAACGACATCACTATAGCATGGTTCTTCCGCTTTTACCACAAATTTAATAGAAATTTTCTATTTAATATTTAAACTAGTCGTTGGGGGCCACCGGAATGCTTACCCATCATGAATATGCATAATATAAAGTATGAAAATAAAACATGTGTAAACTATTTATTTATAAAATGCATTGCAATTCGAATTAAATCGTGTCTTGATGACGTCATAAACTTTAAATGCTCTATTACTGAATTGCGTAAAAGAAACATCCTTATAACTCCAAAATTGATAGTCATATTAACTAATGGTTTACTGCGTTGGATAAAGCGTCTCATGTCCAATTAAAATATATCTTTGAATTGAAATTTGAATGAAATACAGGGTCATGAAAAATCGAAGAGTGTGTAAACTATGATTACCAATATCTCAGCAACACAGACACACAGACAGACGGATGGGGAAGTAATATCATGAATTTTAGACGTCCTGTTTAATTTCAGGATTTGTAATAATATACTGCATTTAAGTAAGGCAAAAAATTCTTTTAAAAATTATGGTAAAAGCGTACGAACCCTGTATAGTCGTAGAAAACACATGTTCATTAAAAAAAATTATTTAATAAAAAGTGTTAAAAAAGTAGCAGAATAAAAAAATTTCGAATACATGTTTTTAATATTTTTTAACTTTTTTTTAAAGAATTGGGAAGAAAAGCTACATAAAATTACTTTTTATGCAACGAAGGTTCAAAATTTATAAAATTCAAAGTCAATATCTCATTAAGTTTCGGTTATAAAAGAATGTCTTCTTAGACTCAAGGCAACATTTAAATATATATATATACATACATATATATATAAGTAAAAGGTAAAGGAGGGCGTATAAATTGAATTTCATATTTTACTATGTATACAAAACCTTGTAAAAGAAATGCCATACTTAAAAGCAGTACTTGATTTGTATATTTTTTGCAACTGGGAGTATGATACCTATAATAAGTGCATTAAGAGATAATCGCTATGTATCTGTTACGGGCAATATGATAAATTCGGGTATTATTAATAATAACAGGTCATTCTTAATAATGATCGGATTAATCGTATTGACCGTAACCTATCTATATTTAATCCCAAGGTAAATCAATTCCACAGTACAGAAAATAAACTTTGTAAATAATGTGGTGTTAATGCATTTCGAAGGAGATATCAAAATGATATATTTCGGCAATTTATATAGAATCTGTCTTGCATTGATTGAGAAAGTGATAAAATCAAGTTCTCTGATAAAATTATTATTTTTTAATTAAATTTGATTTTATCCTCTTGAGACCTGGGTACCCAAATGGGTACTTAGTTTATTCATAAAAACTAAAATGATTGATATTTTTACATTTTAACTTCACTTCTATAAAGTTGAATGATTTTGCTTTAAAATGAAACCAATAAATGGCAGCACCGATGTCGATTTCCTTATAAAATAAATGTTATTTTAACCTGAGTTTGTAAAATGCTTTCGAAACAGTGCATCCAAGAAAGTAGGTAAATTTCACAATTCTTTAACTTAAAAACTTTATAATAAAAATATTTAAGAATTTGCAGATTATTCACTTATTTAAAGCTGTTATTTTTTTATTGTGTAATTTTAGGTTACTGATAATTAAATTGATATTTTAGAGGGGCTAGTAATTTTATGTTCATATTTGTGAACCTAAATTACAAGACCCCTAAAACAATATATTTCAAAAAAATATAATTTTTGTCATCTATGATGTCATTTTGTTTGTTTAAAAGCAAAGAATGAGTATTTGTACTATTATTTTAATTTGGGGTCTTAACCCTTTAGCGGGCGTAGACCACAAAAAAGGACACCTAATTTTAATTCCAAAACTGACAAACGGCACCAAGAATATTTAATTAAATTTTTCCTTTTATAAATTAGCAAGTTTTTATTTTCTAATAAATTCTTTGGTAAATTCTGGTGTCAATTGATAATTTCATCATTTTAAAAGCAGACTTACTCCGCGCCGGAAAGGGTTTATTTTCATGGCAGATTACTACAGCAATTGCAAGAAAATATTCTCCATGATGCGAATTTCTACGACTTTGCAAGATCAATCTAAAACGAAAACTTTCGTAAGGAAACAGTGGTAGTCAAAATTTGGATTTAGTCTCTATTAAAAGTAACCGATCCGAAGCTTGTACTTTCAGTATAGATTAAGCATGACTGCCAACCTCTACGTTTTTAAAAGTAAAATAAACACATTTGAGCGAGAAATTTTACTTCATAAATTAAAATAATATATTTACTACCCTTCATTTAATAAGCACAGCAAACTTTTTATTAAATACACTTTTCTTTTTGTTCTGAACATGTTTCTATGATTTAAAAAAGCTTAGAAATAAGCAGCTATGTATGACACATATCAAGGGTTTCTAATAACGTAAACACGGGCCACACATATACCACTAAAATAGAGTTTCTTCACATTATTTAATCCTAGAAATTGAATTAACTTTCTGCTATTATATAAGATGAATTCTTCTCTAGAAATTTACTGGTAGATATGAGGTCTGAGGATGCGTTGTTAGAAACCGCTGAAGTGTATGATGCTCTAAATAAATTCAGTATTAAGTCAGGTGACGGAGCGGTTTCTTTTTAGGCCACATCTATTCAATTATCTTTCTTCAAATAAAATATTTTTTTTTTCATGGAAGCCTGAAGTCTCCGATGTGTTTCTTCACAGGATGAGAGCCTTCGGGTTCTTGCTTATAGCGTATATGTATGAGCTCCGGTACTCTTTTTCCTTAGAATTTAAGCCCTGCCTGTGAATATGGAGTTTGAAAAAAAAAGGCGTTAAATGCATTTTTTTTTAGAAAAATACTATCTATAATTACACACAATTTTACGCTAACTATGCATTAATTAAATTAATCAGCAATATATTAGTTATGCATTGATTTACACTTATTATATTTTAACGAATGCTATCTGCATGTCATTAAAATTAACTAGCTGACCCGTCCGGCGGTGCCTGGGCTCCTCAAATTTCCTCAAATTTGTATGATTATATATCTTATATCAATTTTATATTTTTAAATGAAATTTTCACTAAAAAATATTGATTATTAGACAGAAAAGCATTTTTAAAAGACCCCTTGTTTGTTTTTTTTTTTTTGTTTTGTTTCTTTTCCTCGTAAGGGTCTCTTGTTTCATAGTTTAAAAAAATAACCCCAGTTGTCTGAATTCTATAAATTTTTCATCAGTTCTTGACAAATGCAGTCGCCAGATCGTCACTGGCGACCTAGTTTTTCTATCTAGCGACCAAGTTATTTAACCCGATTTCTTTTCTTTTTTTTTTTTTTTTTTTTTTTTTTTTTTTTTGTACAAAAATTGACCTAAGAAATGACCATAAATGGCATTTTTTCTCATTTTCGGCATTTTTAATTAGGTAAAAATAAGTTTAACAAATGCAAATTTTAAATTAATAAAAAATAATTATTTGACTGACTTCGACACAAATTGTTTTCCTGCTTCACTGCTTCATCCATACCCTCCTCATCAGATATAGATTTTGCAGCACTCACTTATCCAGACATTTGAAACCTTCGGCAATCAGCATTTCCTGAACATACCGGTTAATGCAGCCTTTACATTTTTTTTTCATAGATAAATAATTTTGATACATTTCATTAGAAAACTTTGTTTATACCATCTTTTTAAATGATGTAACTGTTCTAAACTATGTAACTAATAATCCTACAATAGACTTATTATTTTTCTCAACTAATTGATAAAAAACTTTTGTGCTTTTGAAAATTAGTGACTTCGGAGGGGAGCAGGTTATATTTTTTTTACTGGTAACTAGAATTTTTTAATGGCTACCAGATTTTATCAAATTTGTAAAGCCATGATTCTAAATATAATGGTTTTACAGACCGTAGAAAAATATTGATATCTAGCTGTAAAAGAAATGCTTTCTTCTCGCGTCTCTATTTTTTTGCGAAGTGTCCTTTAAAATAACAACACAAATAAGTTACTGTCCGAACTCTCTGAAATTTTATTCGATTGTAAATATAACTGTATCCAACCCCTCTTTAAAATTCCGTGAAAAAAGTCTAAGTCTTTGACTAAAGTCGAAGAGGACAGAGTCACAGAAACACAGAGTCACGACAAAAAAGACTAAGTCACATTTAATACTGAAAACATGAGCCGACGCCGAGCAAACCCACGCCAAAATACCCAACTTTCTTTTTGCATTGTCATCGAAAAATTCTCAGATTTTTTTAAATACTTTTATTCCCTGAGCGTTTCCAAATTTTTGTAGGCGCTGCAATTTTGATCTTCCAAGATGCTTTTAATGGATTGTGTTGAAATACAGACGTTTAATTACTTTTAGCATAGAAAAAAGATCGTCTTCGAAAGGCCCGATATGACGTGAGGTTCTAAATAAATCGTAATTTAGAATGCTTTCAGCTGTTTCACACCTTTAAATTTCCCATTTATAATAAATTCTTTATGCCAAGCATTTCCATCTTAAAAGTAATCTCTATACTAAATTTCAAGTTTCTAACACTAACAGTTTCAACTAAATCATAATTTAGCACACTTTTAAAAAGTTTTCAGCTCATTTCGTCCTTTTAAATTTTTAAATGTTTTTAAAATTGTTATAAGGAAGCATTTACTACATAAAAGTAATCATCATGCCCAATTCCATGTTTTCACACCAATTGTGTCACATAAATGGCAATTTTAGAATGCTTCTTACTCTTGCATTCTTATAAATTTCGAATTGAAAAAATAAATTCTGTGGAGCATTTACGTCTTTTAAGTAACATCCATATAAAATTTTAAGACTCTAGCCCTAAAAGTTCTAAATGACTTGTTACATTTGGCAAAAAGCAAGGTAAGTAAGTCTATTGAAAATTTTGTTAAAATTGCTTCATTATTATTAAAGTTAGGAATAAGAATTCGTGATTCTCTTGTAATGAAACCTTGTGTATTTTTGATTGAACAAATGGATTCCAACTCTGTTATTTTCTATGTAAAAATTATTTGCTGTACTGTGCTCTTCCATCTTTAAGTTCTCCCCTCATCATTTTTAAACACTTTATAAATCTAACCTAGTTTTGTGTTATTTCATTGGTGCATTTTATACTTTGTAACTCTAATATTGTAAACGCTGTTTAAATGAATCATAATCAACGTTATTGCGGAGAAAAGCATTATGATTTCATTCATTTAAAAGACTGATTATGATTCATATAACCGACGACCATCTTTATTATAAACTCCCCCCCCCCCCCCCCATAGAACCGAATTCTGGCTGCGCCACTGCTTACATGAAATACTGTAAATAACACCAGTAACTCGAAAAGGGGGAACTTCTGTTTGAAATTACAAATTATATCTTTCATATATAACTATTTTACGAAGATTTGCCAAGTCAGATAACTTATTCTTTCACGTATTGTTAATTGACTTTTATTTTCCATTTTAAGGTTTATAAGCAGTATTCATAGTGACTGATTTAAATAAAGAGCAGACCTTTTTCTGATAAGTTCGGTATCGATGCATAACCAGTAGGAGTCATGCGTATAGAGGGGGGGGGGGGGGAGAAGTAGGCAGTTCTGAATAAAACTCTTTTATTACAAAAAATGGGCCACTGAATTTCAAATCAGGTAAAATTCTTTCTTTTTCCAACTGAAGGGGCTCATTATTACAACAATATTTTATCGCTGTATCGGCTAAAATCTTGATAACAGCAACTTTATAAGAAACTGAATTTTCATAATTGAAAATCAATTATTGCCTGGAAAATGTTTCTCTGCGATAAACCAAATTTAAAATTACTTGACCATAAATTGTTTTCTTTCATTTCAATAAGAACATCCAGAAAGAGAATCAACAAGTAACTTCATTCTGCCAAATGATCGTACGTGTGATATCCGCTTAAAAGGGCATAAACTTGCTTATAGGAATGGAAGTTTACAATCGAAGCTTGCAAATCACTCCCTCTAAACTGATCATGTTCCGGATTTTGAGAATGTAAAAATAATCCAGTCAAATTGCACCAATTGTATAAGTCCTGTGTTTCTTGAAAGCTGGTTTACGAAATTACAAGGATCCCCCTTCAATGAAGCTGGTTTGGTTCAACCCGAATATGTGGTAATGTTGACAGGTAAGATTCAAGATGTGGACTTTGAATGCGTGTTACTTACCCATCATAAGTAGTATAGGGTAAATCTTGTAATCGTTTAGAAAATGGATTTTTTTTTTTACATGTTTCAGACGCTGGAGATTCCGAAAAACATATTTTTAGAAAAAAAAATTGCCGTCCGTCTGTCTCTGTGTGTGTCTGTAAACGCTCTATATCCGGAACAAATTGAGATAGAAACTTGAAATTTGGTATGTACTTAGTATGTAATAATGGGAAGAAGCTTATTGAATTTCAGTAACCTCGATGATCCAGAACTATTTTTTTTCGGACTCTCGAAATATTTGCTCTGATAAAAGGTATATACAAATTTTTGAAATTGTTTATGTTAAGGAATGAATATAGAAGACAATAAAAAAGCTTAAATTTTGCATAAAGAATGAAGTCGATCGGATAATGAGTTGCCGAGATATTTGTAATCCTATTTTCCACACTCTTCGATTTTTCATAACCCTGTATTTCATTCAAATTTCAATTCAAAGATATATTTCATTTGGAAATGAGACGCGTAATCCGACGCAGTAATCCGTTAGTTAGTATGATTATTAATTTTGTAGTCATAAGGATGTTTCCTTTACGCAATTCAGTAATAGAGCATTTAAAGCGAGGCTAACGAAAAAGACAGGCTACCGCGGTACATTACACTTATCTTTTTTTACAGACCGCTAGAGTGACGTGATGCTCTTTTCGTACGCCTTCATTGGTGCATTCGAGCAACACATGACTCTGGCGGTCTGTAAAAAAATATATGCGTAAAGCACCGCGGTAGCCTTTCTTTGTCGTTAGCCTCGATTTAAAGTTTATGACGTCATCAAACCACGATTTTATTCGAATTGCAATGCATTTTATAAATACACATGTTTTGTTTTCATATGTTCAAGTTGTTCATATTCATGTTGTTTACACGTTTTGTTTTCATATTTTATATTATGCATATCCATGATGGGTAAGTATTACGGTGGCCCCCAACGGCTAGTTTCAATTGTGAGTTATTTGTATATTAGCTATGGCAATCGATTGTTTTTTGTACTAATGATTGATGACGTAAAGTTCAAAATGTCTACAATGTTCTTTTATCTTGTATTTTAAGTGGTTTTATTAAATGTTTGATTTTAATTCATTTTTAATGAAAATAAAGTTAGAATATTAATAAAGAAATGATTTGAGTTCACAAATGAATATTTATTTTCATTTCAGCTTCCAGTCCTTTGTCGGTAAGTATTTTCGTATAATATTTCTCATCAAATTCCATTACATGTAAATTACAAAATGGAAATTCTGATTGTTTTGTTAATTAGGCAGTAGATTCTTTTGAAACATGTATTTTGAAATACTCTTTTCCATCATCTGAACTTTTATTAAAATTAAACTTCTTAAAAATTTGTCTTATATCTGTATTATTAATGTTTTATTGCTAATTAACCCAATTGTAAATAAAGTGGATGTATGCAGCCATTTAGTTAATATATTTTGTATTCAGAAATTCAGAAAGAAGAATATTTACTTTATGTAATCACGAAACGGCTCTCATTAAATAAAGCAAAAATTACAATTCAGAATTTCTGCATAAAAAATGAATTCATGAAAGCTCGTTTCGGATACAAATAGTTTTAAAATATATGCTTCACCCTTTTTTTTTTAAATTAAACAAACAATTTTTAAAAGTACTTTCAAAATTATAATTGTTTTGTGATATTTTAATTAAAATAAGAAGGGAAATACGAGAAAGCTTTGCTTTGAAATTATAACATATCGATGAGCTAATGTTTATCATACGTTACCCAACAAAGAATTTCAAATATTTATTCTTGACAGGAGGATATCAACTAAATATGCGGGTTATTAATAAATTGTTATTTTCTTTCAGAAAAGGTATGTCAAATAAAAATTAAAAAGTTTATAGACTTTTGCATGCATTTAATATATAGAAACAACAAATTATGTTCGTCATTTACCGTTTTATAAGAATTATTAAACAGAAAATCTACAATAAATGAATTTAAATTTTTGATTAGATAGAAGTTCATTCCTTTTACAAAGTGCTTCAAATTCAAATAACTTCTGAAAAAATAAATTTCGAGTTGTGGAAAAAGTGTCTATTTACAGTAAAATGCTCTATGCATTACTATCTAAGCATTCCTTCATGAAAAAAAAAAACTGTAAGGAATCAATCCTGTCTCGAAAACTAACTGAGATAGTTGAAAAAACGGAAATACAAAATTGCAGAGTATTCTCGATTTCGTATAAAATGACTTTTTGCATGGAAAAAAAAAATATATATTAGAAGTCTCGAAATGTAAATAAGTATGATCCCAAATTCATGGTACAAACTTTAAGGGTTGGTACAAAACACTGTAACAATTATTTATTTTATAGGAAACCAGGGTCATAAATTCATTTATTTAGTCAAAATTACAGGGTGTTTCATTCCTAATTTTAATAATACTGAAGACACGTTAATGAAATCTTTACAAAATCCATACAATCCATACAAAGATGAATCTGCTGTGAATTTTGTTAAAATGTCTTCCCTACTGTTAAAATTGTGAACAAAAATGCGATTGGAATGTAACGCCCTGTAATTTTAACTATATAAATGGATTTCTCAGCCTGGTATCCTATACAATAAATGATTGTTACAGTACCAATACAAACCCTTAAAATATGTATCATTATTTCGGGATCACCCTATTTCCATGATATCAACAGCTTATCCCCCCCCTCGTCTACCAGACGGTGGAACATTAAAAATGACTCTCCGATTCAGAAATTGTTTAATAAAATAAGTTAAGTATAAACGACAGAACAGTGGAACAATGTGGTGAGCTTTATTGATCACCTAGTTGCAAAACAACTTAATACCTAGTGTAAAGGTAATCGACTTGTAAGGCAAATGGGTAGTCATCAGAAAATATAGAATTGTAGTAAAAAACTACATAAAATTACAAATAAATAAATAAATAAATAAAATAAAATAAAATAAAATAGAACTATAATGCAGTATAGACAAAAGAAAATTTAACAATTAAAAGAAAAGAAAATGACATTAGATCCCCATGACAGACGAAAACCTACTGAGGGACGAAACCATCAAATAAAAAAGGCTCCTTTCAGAGACCATACATTAGTTTAAGAAATACATTTCTAAGAAAGCCGTCTAGAAAAATTATATGAAGAGTATTTTTTTTAACAGAAAAGAGAGTTTATGTTAGGGGAGTGGAAAACTCAGCACACAAAAAGTTTAAAAGCAAAAATAAAAGGGGGAAGAAAAAAATGTGAGGTTGGAGACCGCACGGTCTGGTAACTCTGCAAAGATGAAATTAATCACCAATTGGGAAGTTAATTTCGCTAGGAAGGGAGTCGAATTCATTGATAATTACAATAATATTTTCCATGAGATTCTTAAGCTTTTTAGTCTGTGTAGCAATATTTTTTATACATTTAGGAAATTTAGAGATTTGGAGAATTTCTTTTAAATCCTTAAAAATTTGGAAAATTCCTTAGATTTCATTAGTATAACTAGATAGTATTTGATGAGAGTTAGAAGTAGAATTTTGAATAATTTCTTTGTTTTTGGTAGTAGATGAGGAATGGGCGTTCTCCAAAGGAGTAGTACAGCCTTCAGAACTAGAATCAAGAAAATCAACTGCAGGTGCAGCATTGGTTTTCTTTTTAGTATAATTAAATTCTTTAAAAATATCAACCAGCATTTGGGTTTCTTTAATAGTATTGTTGTTTTCTTTAGTAGAATTAGGGTTGTATTTGCCTCTAACACGATACGGGTTTTTAGAACAACCACGTTAGTTAGCAGGGTGACCCGTTTGCCCACAATTGGGACATTTAGGTGTAATTTTGTTCTTTTGTGGGCACTCCGTAGTTAAATATAATTCGGCACATTTTAAGCATTTCGGAGTAACATTGCAGGCTTCGGAAGCGTGGTGTAAAGATTTCATTCAATTATGTGGAAGCATGGAATGAAACTTTCCAAGTCCTTAGGTTCACATGCCTGGTAAAGGTTTTTTCCTGCAAGCGAGTCTCTTGCGGCGTCTGGTTCGCTCAAAAAGAAGTTGACGTGAAGAATTTGGTACGGCGGAAGGGTGATAGATATGATTCTTCTCGAGGAAACAAAGAAGCGAGGTGTTCCCCTGTTTTAGAACAAGACATAAAGTGGCAACGAGGCGCCAAGTACAAATTTTTGTTTCCCAATGAGAGAAGAGGAATGGAGCTATGGGGCTTTGAGAACGCCCAAACCCCCACCCCCTTGCCTTTCGCGAGCACCGAGAGAGTTTTAGAGCGTGGAGTTGGAGGTCTGGGATAAACTAAGGAGGTCGGAATTTGAGACCTGCAGAGTGGAGAATCATCTCCCGGGAGAGAAATTGGTTTTTATCGGCCGGACACCAAGTCCGGAGGTGAACATTGCTGAACACCAGCAAAAGAAAGAAAAGATCAGAGACATCACATCTCTATTTTGTGGAAGTTGTAACTCACCGTCTGAGAACTAGCAACTAGAGTGATACCCTGTCACCACTTATTTCAAATCGTTATCCAAGCGAGTAAATCTGTGATTACCCAAAATTTCGTCGATTTGAACTGTTTCATAGGGACGAGCACTTTCATTCAGAATTGATACTGGCTACGAATTGATCGAAAAGACAATTGAACCCACTAATCTTCTAAGTGTAACAATTTATTGTAATGTTATTTTACAACTGAAATAAAATATTTACACGTTTTAAGGATTGGGTTTTGCGTTTATAGCTACCAATCAAAATGATTTTAACGCAAATTAAAAACACACTACAGTGGTGGCAGCGGTGTAGATTTTGTCTAAGGATTAACGGGCCGTAACCAGGTTGAATTAGAAGCAAAAGTGAAAGAGAGGTCCAATCACAGTTGATCCGGACGCCAGAGACGTACTCCAGTGACGAAAATGGAATTAGAGAGCCTCAACCAGGCTAGATAAGAAGCAAGTGCAACGAGAGTGGATTAGCCGCAACCAGGCTGGATGAGAATAGCGAGATTGCATTGACGAGAAAGTTACCAGAAAGCCCCCGTACAGTGTGCCTGATTGTTAGAACCCTACAGAGCTCGAAGTGAGACAGAAACAGAGTGCCGGATCTCAGACCCTACAGAGGAGTGTGAAAGTAACCAACGGAGGTGATCTGAACTCATGAGATTCCAGGTTAGAATTTTATTTTGTTCATTTCAGAGGTCTTTTTGGTTTAAAAAAAATCTTGGTCGGTAGTATATTATTATGTTTATGTAAAATTGGTAGTAATTTTGTTTAGTAAATTTGGATTGAGGCTATGGAACATATTTTTTTCTTTAGTTTCTCAAAATAAAAAAAAATAATTAACATTAATTATTAGGCAAATTAAGTGTAGGGGTATAATTCTGTAGAATTTTACAAATAATTCGTTTTGGAGTAATTGAAATTCTGGGTGAGTTAATATTACTAAATGCAAAAGGGATTTTGGCAGTGTATTATGTGGAGCAGCCTTGTTAATTAAGTTAACGGGGGAAAAAAAGATTACCTTCAGGTATAATTTATTGAGAATTTATTTCTAATTTAGAGTGTTTAATTTGAAATAGTTCTGGGAATGTATATGAGAAAACATATTTGCATTTTGTTGAATAATGGTAAAGGTTGGTTATGTTATTATTGATATTGTATTTATTGTAATGCCTTTATATTGTGAAATGATATATTGATTAAAATTGCTATATGGGAAAGTTTTTAAAACGTTAGAGTTTTAGGTTAAGAATTATTTTGTATAATAATTGTCGAGTGACCTATCAGTGAATATGTCTGTGTGGTCAGGGGAAAAAAAGTGCGACTTGAAAGAATTAGCAATTGAATTTGGCGCAACGATTGACGAATCGGATAAAGTGTTCCAAATCATTCATAAACTGACTGAATATCCAGGTTACGAAGAATCGCTAGCACTGGGACAGTTCGCGATCATAGAAAAAGAGAGATTGCAAAATGAATCTGAGGAAAAAGCGGAACGAGAGAAATTGAGGGCATTTGAGAGGGATGAAAAATCGAAGGCTTTGGAACGCGAACATGAATTGGCTAAATCAAAGATAGAAAGAGGATTAGATGAAGCTAGTTTAACTTCGAGTCAAAGCGAGGGCGATTCAAAAATTGCGTTGAAATCAATTCTTCCAAAATTCCACCCAGAAAAATCCGAAATTTCTATTTATCTTAATTTATTTGAAAGGCAAGTTCAGAAGGCCCAGATCAATAAAAATCATTGGGTGACACAATTATTGGGACTACTCCCTGCGGAATTAGGCGAATTAATTTTGAAAGAAAACGCAGAGCAGACGGACGATTTCGAATATGTGAAAAGGATATTGCTAGAAAGATATCAGTTATCGGCGGAGGATTTCAGGCTTAAATTTGTTATGTCGAAAAAAAACCTGAAAATAAAAATTGGCGAGATTTTGTTTTAGATATTTCTAATTATTTTGACCAGTGGTTAAGTGGGATAGAAATAAAGACTTATGATCAACTCAGAGACCTAATTATCACAGATCAATTGAAACGTAAAATGAATCCTGAAATTAAACATCATTTTATCGATTCATGGAGTTCGATAAACACTCCTTTTGAGTTAACTAAGAAGTTAGACGCTTATGACTCAGCTAGAAAAAATTTAAGACCGCCAAAGTTTCCAAAATTCGAAAATAATGAGAAATCGTTTGAGCGAAATAAAGTGCCAGGAAAACCGAAACCTGATGGTAGGGCGACAGAAATTAATTCGAATTGGAGGAATAAAGAGGTTGTTAAAAATAAAAATGAAGTATTCCATAAAAGAAGAGAGATTACCTGTTTTCTTTGCAAAAAAACAGGTCACTACAGGTATTTATGTCCCGAATTAGAACAGTTAGAAAAAACAGAGTCAGTTCATGTAGCGGGCTTGGACGATTTAGAAGAGTCTTTCAAACCTTATTTAAGTCAAGGTTTGATTAATGGGAAAGAAATTACCATATTACGTGACACAGGATCAAATGTGGATATTTGTAGTGCGCATGATGTAACAGTGGATCAATATACAGGAGAAATTTTTGGGTTAAGCAAATGATGGATAATAGATGTCGCCGACTACCTATTGCGGAAGTTGAAATAATATCAGATACCGGTGCGAGAATAAGGGCGAAGGCGGCTGTTGTCGACAAAGATATAGACATGAATTATTACTTCTTAGGAAATAAAACCCATGAATTAATTCAGAAACAGAAATCTAAACCCTGTTCAATTAGCGAAAGACTCACAAGGCAAAGCGCGCCCCTTGGAAACGAAACTAAAAATACCCCGTTAGAGAGAGAGAGGGGAGATATTTCAAAAGGTCGTTTGACAAGCGAGCAACTGGCGAAGCGAAAAGAAGAAAGGATGAAGGATTAAAGGCCCCAACTGAAGGAGGATAGGAGAGGGAAATCAGAGGGTGAAAATGAAAAAAATTTTCTATCCCAACTTGACCAGAAAAATTCAGGGATGAATTTAGCTCAGATTAGTAAGCTAGACTTGCAAACAGCTGAAAAGGCTGAAGTCACGGGACACCCTATTAGCGAAGGAGGTGTGGCTAAGACTTTCCATTTTGACATGGAAAAAGGGTTACTAGTCAAAACAATAACGGATACTGCTGGTTTAGGAAGGGATCAATTTGTTGTTCCGTTAAGTTCGAGGAGGGGGATTTTATCGTTGTGTCAGGACAATGTAGGTGGATACTTAGGCTGGAATAGGTCCATAGACGAAATGTATAAGAATCATTTTTGGCCGAATGCCATGGACGGGAGTGAAGCGTATATCGAATCTAACTACCCCTGCTTAGGTTTAAGAAAAGAAAATGTTGGAGGGAAAGAAATTCTTTTGTCCAGTGGATATGTTGCGAGTATTATGACGCGTTGGTGCGCTGACACGGAAACAATCGTACCCCTTTTTGAAAGCAGAAATAAATATTTAGAGACAGCTCTCAGAATAGTATTTGAAAAATGGAAAAGAAACGAATATTCGGAAGAATTAGTGACCGATTACGGGTTGGATTTAATCGCCCATGATATAGAGTTAGCAAGCGGGTTACCAGTGAAGATTCTCTTCTATAGAACTTCGCCGAGGCAAACCGGAATTCTTAGAGGCGGGATAAAAGGAGGATCAGATTTAGGCGAAGTAGTTGAAGGAGTGTTCGATCCTTATTCTCCATTGTTTTTGATAGAGACTACGGGATGGGAACCCTTCTGTGGCTTAAATTAATCGAGGCCCGTCCGAAAAGGGAAAGTAAATAGTGAAGGGCACCAGGCAAAATTTTCGAGCCGAAAATTTACCCTACCTGAGTTAAATTTTGCTACGAGCGAAAAGGAATGTGCCGCGATAATTTGTATTATAAAGAAATTAAGGCATCATTTGGCTGACCACGATCCTTTAAGTTGGCTGAAAATTAATGATATGTATAATCCCCGGTTGTTACGTTGGAATTTGATTATGCGAAGCTATCATTATTCAATCAAATACAAACCAGGGAAACACATACCTCATTATGATTTTTAAGTAGAATTGACTAAGGTAGTTAAAGGAGAAAGAAGTGTATATATGTTTTAAAATTCTTATCATTGTAATTTGAGTATAATTTAGTTTTAAATCTGAATTTGTTTTAGAAAATGTATTTTTGTATAAATGTGCGACCAAGGTTAAGACCTCTGATTTGAATGAAGTAAGAGTCAGGCTGGATCGCAACTAAGATTTTTCAACCATGTGAAAAAACCAAACTGTGTGAGGGAGTGCTGTAAAGATTTCATTCAATTATGAGGAAGTATCGAATGAAACTTTCCATGTCCTTAGGTTCACACGCCTGGGAAAAGTTTTTTTCCCGCAAGCCAGTCTCTTAGACGCGGCGTCTGGCTCGCTCAAAAAGAAGTTGACGTTAAGAATTTGGTACAGCGGAAAGGTGATAGATATGATTCTTCTCGAGGAAACAAAGAAGCGAGGGGTTCCCCTGTTTTAGGACAAGACATAAAGTGGCAACGAGGCGCCAAGTACAATTTTTTGTTTCCCAATGAGGGAAGAGGAACGGAGCTATGGGGCTTTGAGAACGCCCAAACCCCCCACCCCCTTGCCTTCGGCGAGCAGCGAGAGAGTTTTGGAGCGTGGATTTGGAGGTAGGAGATGAACTAAGGAGGTCGGATTTTGAGACCTGCAGAGTGGAGAATCATCTCCCGGGAGAGAAATTGGTTTTTATCGGCCGGACACAAAGTCCGGAGGTGAACATTGCTGAACACCAGCAAAAGGACGAAAAGATCAGAGACATCACGTCTCTATTTTGTGGAAGTTGTAACTCACCGTCTGAGAACTAACAACTAGAGTGACACCCTGTCACCACTTATTTCAAATCGCTATCCAAGCGAGTAAATCTGTGATTACCAAAACTTTCGTCGATTTGAACTGTTTCATAGGGACGAACACTTTCATTCAGAATTGATACTGGCTACGAATTAATCGAAAAGACAATAGAACCCAATAATCTTCTAAGTGTAACAATTTATTGTAATGTTATTTTACAACTGAAATAAAATATTTACACGATTTAAGGATTGAGTTTTGCGTATGTAGCTACCAATCAAAATGATTTTAACGCAAATTAAAAACTCATTACAGCGGCAAAAGCCCTGGCAACGATAGCACTGTTTAATTTTTTGTTTATAATTAAAGTGTGTAATATTGACAGAAATATAATACATTTCCTTAATTTGATATATTTCATGAATTTTGAAGCGCGGGAGGACACTGACCATGTATATTGGCATTGGGTCTTCAGTTTTGCGATTTTTGAGAATGGCCGCCCTGATTACAGTAAAGCCATAGTTTTTCAGACTATCAATGATAATTTTATTATCTGTATAACAAGGAAGAACACTAATACATATTTTTTAGGTATCTGGTCCTTCGAGGGAAGGGTAGTTTACAATAATACATTTAGTACAGTTTAGTACATTTTTAGTTTAATACATTTTAATTTTTTTATCAAGGAAACGTCGAGTTTCCCTAAAGTTTTCGTCTATTTTGCACAAAACCATGAGGTGTTAGCCTTTGAGAGTAATTAAGGGTTTGGTTTTGTTAATATCACTAATAATTTTTGCAAGGTCAATCCAATTTTCCTGTAACTCAATATAAAATGGGTTAGTACGGGGTTTAGAGTTAACAGAATTTTTGTTCCGGGGTGTTAGGAGAGGAAATTAATTCATACGGGTATCGTCATCAAGATTGACGTCACTACCAAGATTTTGAAATTTATTTTTCTGTGGAATATCGGCGTTTTCCACATTATTTTTACATTTAAGTCCATTATTCACCTTGGTGAAGTTAAGTTCATCATATAAATTTTCATTAGAAAGTAAAATGTGAGTACTCAAAGTACTTTGAGTTTAGACAACAGAAACATGTAAAAAAAGCAGAATTTCTAAAATTTTTAAGATTATAAGGCTCCCCAAGAAATTGAAAAACCTCTAGGCAACAGTTTCTTACCTCCGTTTGATCATCATATGATTGATGGTAACTAAGATCGACGCAATGTATTCATCATGAAAAGGGGAGAACTTAGCCAGCATTTTCTTAATTGATCCATCAGGAAATACGGAGGATAACAGTTCAGCAATAAAGTTCTGTTCAACAGCACAATGTTCATAAGTATATCACTACTTTGGTCTACGCTCGTAGACGACATTATGAGAAAACGAATAGAATCAACACAACATAATAACAAAAAATCCCTGACGGCTCGGCCTACAGGCACAGGTAGATTTCGAAGACGCAGAACGTGGTGTGCCTCTTTGTCGGGAATTGCGGAAGAAATGACCTTTTTGCGATGATCCTGAAGTTGGAACCGCCTACTTCAAAACGAAACTTGTTTGCAGGCGGAGCCAGCAAGGATTTTTTTTTTTTTTTTTTTTTTGCTATAAGAGTTGGTCCTATAAAAAACATGTCAATATAAAAGTTTTAGATAATATTAAGAGGATTTATAATATATTTAAGCGGATTTGAAATATTCGGAATTGACGAAGTTATGAATTTTTTTCTTCTAAAACCCCCCTTCCCCCCCCCCTTAAGGCAATTTTTAATTATATCAAAAATCTGTCATACATAAGTTTTTGGCCCTGTTTCTAGAAGTAATAATAACTTCAAACGGATTCGATACGTATCATAATTAAGAAATTATGGTTTTTTTTTCTGTTTTCACAAAAAGCCCCCCCCCCCCTCCTTGGTTTGATTTTGCCCATTAACGAACTTGACCGAGATTGTATGTCCCTTGATTTTATGTATCAGTTTCGAAAAGATGCGGGAGTTGGAACCGCCTACTTTGAAAAATAACTTGTTTGCAGGCGGAGCCGGCAGGGATTTGTTTTATTTTTAATTTTTTTTGCTATAACAGTTGGTCCTATAAAAAACTTGTCAATATAAAAGTTTTAGATAATACTAAGAGGATTAATAATAAATTTACGCGGATTTGATATCTTGTGAATTGACGAAGCTATGATTTTTTTTCTCCTAAAACCCCCCTTTCCCCCCCCTTGGGGCCATTTTTAATTATATCAAAAATCTGTCATACATACATTTTCGGCCCTTTTCCTAGAAGTAATAATAACTTTAAACGGATTCGATACGTATAATAATAAAGAAATTATGAGGATTTTTCTGTTTTCACAAAAAGCACCCCCATTTCCCCCCCCCCCTTGGTTCGATTTTGCCCATTAACGAACTAGACTGAGATTTTATGACCCTTGATTTTATGTATCAGTTTCGAAAAGATGCGGGAGTTGGAACCGCCTACTTCGAAAAATAACTTGTTTGCAGGCGGAGCCGGCAGGGATTTGTTTTGTTTTTAATTTTTTTTTTGCTATAACGGATGGTCCTATAAAAAACTTGTCAATATAAAAGTTTTAGATAATACTAAGAGGATTAATAATAAATTTACGCGGATTTGATATCTTGTGAATTGACGAAGCTATGATTTTTTTCTTCTAACCCCCCCCCCTTTTTTCCCCCCTTGGGGCCATTTTTGATTATATCAAAAATCTGTCATACATACATTTTCGGCCCTTTTCCTAGAAGTAATAATAACTTTAAACGGATTCGATACGTATAAAAATAAAGAAATTATGAGGATTTTTCTGTTTTCACAAAAAGCCCCCCCATTTCCCCTCCTTTGGTTCGATTTTGCCCATTAACGAACTTGACCGAGATTTTATGACCCTTGATTTTATGTATCAGTTTGGAAGAGATTTATGCAGAATTTTTCCAGTTATCGTGGTCAGAAAAAAGTGACATAGATAGATAGATAGATAGATAGATAGATAGATAGATAGATAGATAGATAAACTTTTGAACTGGGGGTGGTTTTGGGTTCTGGGAGTCATGATCGGCGTAGATCTGCAAAAAATTTTCAAAATTTCCAACTTAGGTGAGAATGTAATAGGTAGTATTTCTTACGAAATCTACCTAAAAGCACAGAGCAGCGCAACACACGTCCACACGTCTTGACAGATTAAAAATCGGCTAGAAACTACGACACTTGACTAACTCTAAACCACAGAGAACTGAAGTAAATAAATAAGTTAAGTAGTTTTAAATACAAATTCTAGTGCGAAATGTTTTTAATAAGATTGAGTAACATTTCCGGAAGTTCTAGGGTTAAATACATCACTATCAGGGGGTAAAATTGTGGCATTAGAAGGCATGATGATAGCCAAAAACATAACACATGCAGGAGAGTTAGAATTTATTATAATAAGAGAATCAAGTTACGAATGCTTGATATGTCCACCATCAGGAGCAATAAATACATGTACTTCATGAGACTTTTATTTTTGTAGTCACGAGAAATGCCAGGTATTGCAGACGGAAAAGCGTAAAAGTAGGTTGACTGCTGAAAATCCAACTACACATTTTGTGCTTTGATGTTCAGCAGTGCAGATGTATGGATGCCGTGCAGATGTATGGAGATGTATCAGCAGTGTGTATGGATGCCGATGAAGGACACAAATAACTTATTTAACTAAACTTCATTTAAAACAAAGAGTAAGTTTTTGCATGTGTTCTTTTTATCAATAAATACGCAATTCCCTTAAAATGCCAATTTTCTGCATGCGATTTTTAATTTATTTAGGACAGCGATAGATAGCGGAAGATTTAAATTTGAGAGTTTCTAATAAAGTTATGTCACATAAAGCAAAGATGCTTTTATAATAATACGAGAACACGCTATATTTTTGTAATTGATTTTCTCTCGAAGTTCTGAAATGGAAACGATATTTTCCCAATTTCGCTATTAAGTACAGTAAAGTTTTACTATCATATTATAATACATAGTCGTTTCTCTATCGGTAGGCACTTCTTGCGCAAGTTTTAGACCAAGTGTTGGAGAAGAAATTAACTTATATATTTTATAAAGGTTGAAATATTTATGAAACGATTTTTCTTGTTTATCTGAAAAAGGTATGCATGACCTCGCAGATTCTCATACGTTTAGTAGGCTAAATTTTTTTGATTTTGTAAAGTTTGAAACTACAATTAAATATTTGAAACAAATTTCGGATTTTAATACTAGGACTTCCCTTAAAGGGATTAGTCTGAGTGATATTGCTGAGAACATAAAGTTAACAATTACGATATAAAGAAGATATCAACAAGAATCTAAGTGAATATACAGCATATGATAGACAAGAGATAGATAAAGATACAACATATGAAAAATAGCAAATTAAATGATATAATTACAAAATATCATATATAAATTCATATACTGTTATGTTTTCATATGCATTTTTTTATAACATTTGGCAAATAATCTCATTTTCTTAAGCGGGAATTGCTCAAAACTTAAAAAAAAAAAAAAACGCCGGATCTTTTAAAACGATATTTTTAAAGTCACATAATCAGATTTGCAGCCAATAGCGTATTTTAGCAAGCGTAGTTTAACGCAAATTTAATTTAATTTTTGCAACATTTTATTTGTGACAAATATCTAAATAAAATATTAAAAAATAAAATATTAAATATTGAAATATTAAATCAAATATTTAATATTTGAATTAAAAAAATTTCCTTTGTTTATTTGTATAACTATTTATAGAAACTCGTATACTTCAAACCACATTGATAACATGCTTTGCTACAAACGTGTCTACCAGTCTAACTACTCGTATGTCTTAGCTGTGTCTCTCTCCGAACTCATCTGTCTACTGTCTCTCTACTCTTCTGTATACCCGTCTCAGTATCCGTCTGTCTTTCTACCTGACTCTTTAATCGTGTCTCTACCTGTCTCGCTTCCCGTTACACTACTCGTCTATCAACACGTCTGTCTGTCTATATACCCCTCTCTCTACCCGTCTGTCAAGTCGTCTCTGTACTCGTCTCTGTATCCACCACGCTACCCGTCTCCCTACCCATCTCACTACCTCTCTGTCAACCCTTTTTTGCACCTGCCTCGCTACCCGTCTGTCTATTCGTTTCGCTACCCGTTAGCTTATCTCTGTCGCTATCCGTCTCTCTACCCGTCTGTCTACCCGTTTGTTTACACGTCTATCTATCTCTCGCCAACTATTCCCAATATTTAAACAATTTAGTAAACGGAAGCCGTTTATCTGTTATTAAATGCAAACAGGAGTAATTTATCTAAAGAGTGTAATCAGATGCAATTTTTTTAAATACATACATAAACCAGCATAATAATTCACCAGTTTTATTTTCATAGTAGTTTATGTCATTTGACAGTAAATCTCAACTTCTTCAACCCGAACTGCGTCAAGCTTTTTAAAAAAGCCCCAAGGTCCGTATAACTGGGAAGGGGAATTGTCCTCAGGGCTATTAGATACATGTTATTAAGTTAAGTGAAAGTTTCGTAATCGGGTTCGCAGCCAATTTCTTATGTCAGAAAGGGTGGCTTCCCGCCATTTTAAATTCATTTCTGTAACTTTCTTTTTCTTTTTTTGGTGGGTGGTTGGGGGGGGGGGAGGGTTCCAAATATATACACTTAAATTCAAACTTTTGCCCCCATGTTAATAGTTAATATTAGTGTTGTTTGTATTATCAATTAATACTTTGTTGATCGAGCTTCATTCGAAACAAATGTAAAAGACTTCTACAGTTTTTTTTTTTCTAGGAGAAAGTTCCGTAATCGGGCCCTAAGCTAATCGGGGAATTTAATATCATTATTGTTTCTAACTCTTATAGAGTTAAAACAATATTGTTGCTAGCATTACTCTTGTTTGTGACCAACCTCTTCTGTGTATCTGAATAGGGAAAAGTTCCGTATCATGTACTGGTTGGTGCCAAAGGCAGTTGTAGAATCTTACAAATTTTTCTAGAGAGCGGAAAAACGTTTTTTAAAATATTTACAAATATACATTTATTAAACCATGTTTTTGAGCCATTTTAAAAAATTAAGTACGGTGCTAAAATAAAATTTTATTGCCATTTTCGATATTTTAATAAGAAATGAAAATACATAATAAACAAATTTAACAAAACTAAGCCATTTTTGGGTACTTCTCTATTATCCCGTCGACCACTTTTCATAACAAAAAACTATCGCCAAACTAAGATTAAACGCCAAAAATACAGTCTCATTTACTTGATGCCAGAAGCATTATACGTATTTGTTATGCCATCAAGTGGTTTTTAATTCGACATTTGCGTGTATTTTTCATTATGTTTTACTGATTTATTAGTTATTTCATTCATTAAAGTAACAATTGTGTCCTTAAATTCTTATATTTTATTTATTTTAATATTTCAATGGCAACGTTCTCCCGTTTATTTAGCGTTACAGTTTGGCGATAGTTTTTTGTTATGAAAAGTGGTCGACGGGATAATAGAGAAGTACCCATTTTTTGTGATAAATAATTGTTATTGCCAGGGGGGCAAATTGTAAACAATTAATAAGCGAACTAAAAAAATTACCGGAAAAAACTTGTGGGAATCTCAAGAAAGAAATATGTGATATAAATAGCATTTAAAATCTTAAAATGGAGAAGTGGTCCGTATAAAAATGCAAAACATTATACACCTGATATAAGATTTTTTTTATTTTTTTTATATTTCCGAAAGCACAGATAAAAGGGTAAAAATCCCGGCACAGATGCCACATACTCACCACGTTGGCGCGATTTTTCCCCCGCCCCTTTGGCGAAAACTGTTTGTTGTGTTTGTTTACTTTTATTTTTTATTTTAATTCTATAGATTATTTTTATATGTATATCAATATTAATTTAGGCACAGATGTCATATACGCACCAGATTGGCGCGATTTTTCCCCCGCCAATTTGGCGAAAACTTTGTTTTTGAATATTAGTTACAAATACCATACAATAATAGCATGTAATTTTTTATTTCAATATAAAAATAAAATAACGTAATAAATGAAATAGCTCCTGTTATTCAAAAATGGGAAATAAAAATAAATAAATGATAGTTTGATATAAATAAATATTGATATATATAATAAAAACAATTTATAGAATTAAAATAAAAAATAAAAGTTAATAAACAACAATTGAAACAAAATAACCGGGTTACCATGTGAGGCATAAAATTGTCATTTTGTTGCAATCGCGCCAATGTGGTGCGTATATGACATCCGCGCCTTTATTTATATCAAACTATTATTTATTTATTTTTATTTCCTTTTTTAAAATAATAGAAGCTGTTTCATTTATTACGTTATTTTATTTTTATGTTGAAATAAAAAATCACGTGTACTATTTGTCACACTATTTGTAACTAATATTCAAAAACAAAGTTTTCCCCAAGCTGGTGGAGGGAAAAATCGCGCCAACGTGGTGCGTATATGACATCTGTGCCTTGTTTCATTTCACATAGAGGTATTGCTCTATTATCCCGTCGACCACTTTTCATAACAAAAAACTATCGCCAAACTGTTAGATTAAATGCCAAAAATGCAGTCCCATTTACTTGATATCAGAAGCATTATACGTGTTTGTTACGTCATCAAGTGGTTTTTAACGCGACATTTGCGTGTATTTTTCATTATGTTTTACTGATTTATTAGTTATTTCATTCATTAAAATAACAATTGTCTCCTTAAAGTCTTATATTTTATTTATTTATGTATTTTGATATTTCAATGACAACGTTCTCCCGTTTATTTGGCGATAGTTTTTTGTTATGAAAAGTGGTCGACGGGATAATAGAGAAGTACCCACATATGTATTGGTACTTTTATGTTAACTTGGCACAGTTGATAAATCGCCAAATATTTTTCTCATAACATCTTCATATTGCATTCATTTCATTTAAATATAAATCTTTCACTGATTTCATTTGAAATACATACATTAAAAATACACGTCTTTCACTCATTTAATTTAAAATACACGCCTTTCACTAATTCCATTTAAAATTCTAAAAAGGAAAAGAAAATAAGAAATAATGCCACAAATCGAAACCTTTTATTTAAACATCAAAGCATTGTTCCTAACATACACACGCGAAATAAAAAAGCTGCTAATGGTGTGATTTACGCCAAATCTCTAATACTAATACTACTCTTACTAATCTCTAATACTTTTCAAACAGAAAAAATTCCAGATTAACTTTCCATTTTTATTAAATTGAAATATATTTTATTGTGCTGAATATTAGTGCTTGCATATTTTTTTGCTCCATGTATTCCATGTACTTTTCAATTCCGATTGTCTACGAAAATCTCCCGCCGGTGAAAATGACGTACGCACAAAATTTAGTGACGTATGTACTTTAATTGTGCTTTTTTATCTATTTTTTTAATATAACTCCCAAACGGTTTGACACTTATTCTTGGTAATAAATAGACGACGTTGTCACCTTTATAGATACCTGCTGTAAAAATTTGAACGAAATCCGTTAAATATTTTTTGAGTTATGCTTGACGAAAGGTTTTAATATCCATCGTAGCTATATATGGGGCAAAGTAATACTGCGCTGTGTATGAGTCTTCGTTGCACTCAGACAATAATAAATTTGACACTGTATCATTTCAAAACACTATGACAGGCTGCCTATTTTAAAAGTGTTGTCAGCGCTCTCAAAGCTGAAATAAATACTATATATTGTCTCAACTACTTAACCCATAACCCGCTGGTGTTGCGCTGACGCAACGGTCAAAATAAAAGTGTATGGAGAAAAAAACTTGCCTAGATACCACTATTTTAATATGTAAAAAAATACTTTATTTAATGACAAAAACTTTGCTGTAAAAGATACCGAATATTATATTTCAGAATTTTATTTCTGATATGTTTTCTAAACTGTTTACTTACATATCTTCTTTCACCTTATTTAACGGTGAAGTTTCGTTACAGTTGTCTGGGTGTGTTGGGACGTGTATCGTAATCTTTTTTCTGTTTGAAAAGTATTAGAGATTAGTAAGAGTAGTATTAGTATTAGAGATTTGGCGTAAATCACACCATTAGTGAAAACAAACGAATTTCAGAAAAAATATTGAAGACTCCGCCCATATAGTTTTGGTATTTAATGCGTTAAGTACTTAATAAAAGCTGACACTTACCTAAGACATTTCGCAGACCTTCTAGTTGTAGAACATACACTCCTAAATCCAGGCTATTTCAGCTGTTTAAAATACCTGCCAGACGGCCAAAATGGTATTGCAAATTATTGCATATCATTCAAGGCGAGAGTCAGCGAATGAAAATGTACATAGGCTTCAATACATGATGCAAGCTGAAATATTCACCAGACTTTTATTAATATTCATATATTAACCATATATTACAGAAGCTAGTATAATTCAGTGGTAACATCTTTCAGTAGAGAGCAATGGTAATTCATGCCTGTCACAGAATTTCATCAAAGCCTTCGCATTTGGGATTGTGTGTGCGGCTCATGCAGACTAAATGCTTGATAAACAAGAACGAAAAATCATGCGTCAAGCATAGATTACGATACACGTCCCAACACACCCAGACAACTGTAACGAAACTTCACCGTTAAATAAGGTGAAAGAAGATATGTAAGTAAACAGTTTAGAAAACATATACCATATTAAAAAATACTGTTTTCAAAATTACCCCCCAGTGTCAAAAACGTAGTAGAATTATTTTGTGCAGCCCTTATATGATCAATAGATGTGGTAATTAGTAATAGATGCGTAACAAATTATAGCATGATAAAATTGAGTTCAGTTAGAATATTCACATTTAGCAATTTTCTCATATCGATGAAAATGCACTCGAAATCATTTGTACAGACCTGTATATTATCTGAAAAATTTTATACACACCACATATTAAGCTAAAAGGCAACTTAAAACTCACTCGCAGCAATTACCAACCGTAAACGACAATGTATCTTTATATCAATGTATCTTATAGCCCTGTATATGAATTTTTTTACATTCCATAAACTTATATTAGTATAATAAATATATTATAGTTCAGCATTAAAATGCGTAACACAGTTAAAATCTACCCTTAAGCAATTCCGTCCCATAGTCTGTAATAATTACGGATTCCCTTGTGTAGCCCTATATATGAACAACCGAATTTATAAACACACTCGTACTATGAAAAAAATTAGTTAAACTTAAAAACGCAAACCAAAGTTGAAAATGCACTTATCACACATAGAATGTAAATATCGCACATGTACTGTAACCGATATCTTTTGCGTGTCTCTGTAAATAAACGCATTGCACACTACACTTTCAAGAGAGCAATTTATGGTGAATCTCAGTAATGCATATAATTTTCATTATGTTTGCAATAGTGAAATATCACTAAATTATACTGCAAACGATTTTCCCCATAGTTATAGAAAACCGAAATCATATGTGATAGAATTCTTTTCTTTGACCCTGTAAATGAATAATTAATGCTTAGTACCCCATATTCTACAAAAAGCATGTTTTAATGCTCTTCATACTTATATATCAATTTCATCATGTTTTAAATGACGTAGCATCATCAAAAGGTACTTAAAACGATTATTTCTTATCGACTGTAATGTAACAGAATACTTTTGACTGGCCCTGTAATAAAACTATAAGTGCTACACACTTCCGTTGAAATAGGGAACATGCTATAATAAACGAAAATAACATATAAAAATTTCATGGCGATCCGAGTATATTTACGCGAGTTAGAGCACGGACAGACAAACCGAAGTCATAAACACTTTTCAACTAGTTTGGAAAGTGTTAAAAATGAAATAGATTTAGGAAATATTTGAAAACACTGTAGTACATATGCTACAAAAAACAGGCCATTTTGTCCGTTTTAAATATCTCCAAGCGAGGAGCGCGATTCTAGATACAATAACAGAATTTAATGTAAGTCGTAGCGTTTGGGGACGTGAAAGTATGTACAGTCCTCAAAAATCTTACAAGGCTTACGTTAAATTAGCACACATTTTGAAAATTAATTTTCACCCTATTTAATTGCAAGATTCTGCGATTATATACAGCGAAATTCCATTTATAGAAATAGTAGTATTCAAAAGTAAGCAACCATACGAACTCTGGTACTGGAAAAAATCGAACCACCCTCTATTAACTAGGTCGCAAATCATCGTATGAAAATGTGACTGGTACCAATCGATTAGTCATAACGTCTTCTTATTAATGCTACACTTATATTTTGCTTAGTGTGTGTCGTCTATATTCTACCAAACTAGAAAGATTTCAAAACTATCACATAATTATTTCTGATGACTAAAAGTCGTAGAAGTTAAAAGCTATTCAAGTATGACAATTCAATTTTTATCAAAAAATTCCTAAAAACTGACCGAAACCAGAAATATTTCAAAGGATTGGTTTTACATATTTTTATCCTATGTGTAAAGTATTTAATTAGAATTTTAAGAGCTTTGATTGCGTCAAGAGATTGAACTGTTTTACAAACGGTTCTGGTTTGAGAATAAGTAGTGTTAACGTATTTGAGACATGGCAATCAACAACAGCGAAGCGAGTATGCCAGATATTCGCTTATATACACACGAGTTTTAACTGCTTAGCACGATTTTTTTTAATTCGGAATACATACTAGAATTTCCGAATAATAATTGTACTTTATTTAGTGACAGACATTTAGTAATATAATATAAAATAAATCTTTATTAAAATATTCTTGTAGCTATTTTAAATTTTAAAAAATGCGTAAGCTTGGAACACTGTAGTTTTTAGCGACTTCTTAGAGTTGTCCTTGAAATCGAGATATAATCATCCTAAATGCTTCTTAACAATTAAGTGCTGTGACAGAAATTGTGGCATAGCTACTGCGAGCGGTCTTTGAGGTCACTTGATCTAAACATTAATAATAGGCTCGCATAGGATACTGTTTATGTACAGGACAATTATAAAAAGTGATGTAAAATACCCGGGTATTTATTTTTAAGGGTAAATACCCAGGGTAAATACCCGGGTAAATACCCAATTTGGGTATTTACCTGGGTATTTATTTTCAATTATATATATTTGGGAAATTACATTAATTTTACTTTTAGTTATGATAAAAGAGTATAAAAGAAAGAAAATTATAGAACTTTAGACTTCTTACAATCCTTTAATTAAAAAAAAATCAACTTTTTACACTTAAGTATTGAATTTAAATGTAATTTTTAAAAATGAAGCATATAAAAAAGTTAATGTGTTTATAGAGAATTGTTTTTTCAATAAATTTAAGGGATAATATTGATATAAAAATAATATACAAATATATAATACACAAATTAAGCACATATTAAATATAAAAGTGAAAAATATAAATAAAAAATATACAAATTATGCAAAGATATAATATAAAAGTGAAAAATATAATTTTCTTAATTCAATATTTGTATGTTGAAGAGAACCATTTAGCATCAGCAATAGCTTGACTTTAAGGAAATAAAACTCAGTAATTTTGGATTGAGAAAGCAGCCTAATATTAAACACAATTTAACATTTATATATAAATAATATGCAAAACTATAGATATAGATAATAAAATAGAAAATGAAAAATATAATTTTATCATATCGACACAATTTTTCTCTCAGTTTAAAATCAGTCAGACTTCAAACACAACAACTTCGGAATCTGAATTTTCAAAGTCCTCAATTTCTAAGCTGTCGTCACTTGAAAGTAATTCTTCTATACGATTTATTGTTTCTGAAACATTTTCATTTGTTTCCTGTTTCTTTATTTTGGGTGTATTCTGTTTATTTACTTCATTGTGTAGCAGCTTCCAATTATACGATAGGTAGGTTAGCTTAGCTGCTCTTTCTGATGTCAAGCGGTTTCTTTTTTTACTGTGAATCCAGCTAAAGGTGCTAAAGGTTCTTTCCGTCACGGCAGACATAATAGGTGCACTTAATATGCGCAAAGCTACTTCAGCTAATATATTAGTGCCCCGTAAGTTTTTCCACCATAGTAGAGGAGACATATTTTCTAGCCCTTCCCACAAGATTTTTCTTTCCCAGAGACCTTCTTTTTCTCTGGAATGAACAAGATCCATTTTAAGTTGTGTGCTCTCTAATTTCATGTGATGGCCAACATCATAAATGAATGTTAAACCATCAAGCAAATCTGAAGGTTCTAAGGTACTTCCTTGCATTATAGGATTTAAAATGTCTGCTGCAAGATGGAGAGGACCAACACCAGATTCTTTTCTTTTTCTAAATTGCTCCATATTATGCTTTTCTTCATTTTTTTCCAATAAAGATACAGGAAGTAATTCTAGCAATACTTTTTCTAAGTTGTTTATTTTGTTATACACCAAATGAATCTGAGGTTCATTTGATTCAAAAGATTCTATAAGTTCTACAATCGGAGTAATGATATCAATCATATTTTCAATACGAATCCAAAAAGTATCATCTAAAAGTTTTTTTTTTAACTGAGAAGACAATTGAGCTTCTTCACAAACTGCCATAGTTTGCAGCGTAAACTTGTTATCTTTTAAGCTTTTAAGACTGTGTAAGTAGCTTCCCCACCTAGTTTTACTTGGCAATTTCAAGGAAATATTTTTCTTGCTTTCTTGATCTTGAATCCGGTTAAACAATGCACTTAAACGGTTGCTACGTTTGATAGTTTTCACTATATCAATTACATTTGTAAAAAAATGTTTAACTGACTTGCATCCTGAAATATCAGAACACAATAAGTGTAAAAGATGGGCAAGGCAACCTAATGGAACAACATGCGGATATTTTTCTTTTACTAATCTAAACGCTGCTATCATATTTTTAGCATTGTCACCTATAATCACAAATTTTTTTTCAGGATCATGATCTTTCAAAACTTTTTCAATTTGCTCAGCCAAATAACAAGCATCATGCTTGTTTTCCTTTGACATGATAAAATCAACAAATAGAGGTTGTGGTTTTGAAATCACAAAATTTATTATTGACTCATTTCTTATGTTACTCCAACCATCACATTGCAAATGGAGGTGTTTTGATTCAGTTAGTTGTCTCTTAACTTCACATTGCATTTCAGAATATTGAGAATCTAAGTAAGTTGAGGCAAGACGAAAACGTGAAGGTAAATTGTAAGAAGGTCGAACTTTCTTAAAAAAATTCAATCCACAAAGGATGTTCAACCAATGACAATGGACTTCCACTGATGAAAATGGCCTTAGCCAAATGTTGATTGAGTGTTTCCTAAAACAAAAAAGAAGCATTTGTAGTTTTATTTTTCCAAAATAAAAATATACAAGGCATAGAATTTTTACATTTTTAATCCAGACTTCTATAGCATCTGTAATCTTGTAATTCAGATATTCCAAAACCTTTTATTATTATTTTATTATTTCTTTTCTTTCATGAAATGATAATAGATGCCACCACTAGCATACAAGAATACATTTCAGAAAACACTATTTTATGCAGCTATATATATTTTCCTTTTTCAAGATTTTGAATTTATGCTTGAAATTGATATTTTTAAGTATTAATTACTCAGTTTCTCCTAATTCCTTCCGCCTTGCGTGTTTAACCATTGTTCAGTATGGTAAAGTAATAATTTTTTTTTTTTTTTTTTTATTAATGGCAAGTCCTATTTTAATTATTTAACTGTAAATCTTATTTAAATGTTTTATATTGTTTTATTTTTTTAATTTATATTTATCAGTTTCGTGATTTGTGTTATTTATTATTCAATAATATAAAATTCCAAGTTAAAAAGAAAAAAATCTTATTGTTTCCCACAACTAACAACAGATGGTGACACCATACAAAATATACATATTTTTGAATTTTGAGATATTTTTAAGTGGAACTCCTTAGTATTATTTATTTATAAATTGCCTTAGTGTTTTGTATTATCATAATAATGCCTGATGTTATTATCATTTACCTAAATGCATTCTAGTTTCAAATTTTCTCTAATTCACTATTACCGTGGTTCAAATGATTTCGGATTAAAGATATAGGATTCAGCATATGATATTTTGTCAGGTATATGATATTTAATTACATTATTTAATTGTTTTGAATTGCAATACTGCAAACCAACCGATTTATACTTTAAAAACTTCGGCAGCTAAGGATAAAGTTAAAAAATGGGGGAGACCCTTATATGGATTTACATAAGGGAAGGGGATTTTAGAAGGTATTAACAATATTTATTATACTTATTATTTGTAAGTTACATTAATTTATCAGGAATTTATGTGTCTATAACTATCTTTTAGAATAAACAATATTTTCAATTCAGTCAAATTATTATCAGTCAAATTTACATTTAATTAAAATGTAGTATTTGACTTTTATCCAAAATTTTCTTTAAATAATAAATGCATATATCCTGTAACGTTATTTTTTATATGGAATGTTTTTTGAAAGCCTATAGAAACTACTATGAATCTTGAAAGCAGACTGTTTTCATTACAAATAAATTTATAAACTTGTGGCTTTAAGCAATCTATTTTTGCTTTGCTATTCTATATAAAAATAGCATTACATTGAAACTGCCAAAAAATATTTGTCTTATAAAATTGTATAATGGCAAGGGGATGGGTTCCTTGGGGATATGAAGATTTTCCCCAACTGCCCCCCCCCCCCCCTGAACACATACACTCATTCCATGCCACTGCTTATAGCTCTGTATTATTTCAATCACAAAGTGAATTCTTGCTTTTAAATTATATATTTTTCACATCAGTGTTTAACAGTGATTCTTTATCTACACTTCAAAACAAATTAAACGATTTTTTTTATTAAAAGAAAAAATATATTAAAATGCAAAGGCTTATTTCAATGAATCTTTTAAATTTTAAAATAAACAATTTATTAATTTATTAAAAATTGTAATATTAAAAATCAGAGACATATACTAGAGAAAAGCTTCAAATAATTTATTTCAATTAATATCAGTTCTAATTTAAGTATTTACTTTTAAAAGAACAAAATTGTATTTATTTTTGTTTATTAATATGTAAATGTACTTACATTTGTTATTTCATCCATCTTATCCAAAAATGCTGTCATAGATATCTGTGACTTCGAAATTTTTTTATTTGTCAAAAAACTAGATGTTCCATCTCCAGCATTTTTTAGAAGCGAAGGTACACTTGTTATCGGTATCGATGAAGTGTTAGAAGATGTACTGGACATTTGACCAGTATTAGGTTCATCTGTATCACTAATTGTTATATTTTCTTCTACATTTGAAGTTGAAGGCATAGTAGAAATAGATTCCTTATGATATTTTTTGCATTTAGAATCACTGTCAAAAACCTTTTTCAAACCTGCAGGACATTTGAAACATTTCTTAATATGATTTTCCATTTTGTTTACATTAGCATGCTTGTAATCCTTATTACAATATTTGCACTGCACACTTTTTCCTTTCACATTAAAAAAATTCCATGCAAGTCCTTTTTTTCCCTCCCATTTTTACTTCTAACTCTTTCAAACGCACACCATAGACATCTAAAAGCAAGTGAAGAACAGTTTATAGAATCAAAATCCAAACCAAAACTAGCATGGTTTTGGTTTGTAAAATCTAGCATAGTTTTACTTTGTAAAATCTAGTTTCGTTTTGGTTCATACTTATGCAATGATTGGGCGCCATCTATTGCTTCTGGTGGAAATTTCTAATTGAAATTTAAAGGAATTGCAGATTATAAAAAAAGCAAGAAAAGAGTGTGTATTACTAAATTTTTAGAAAATGGGAATGATATTTTAAAACTTAAAAGATGATTCATAGAGGTTTATAATTAAGTTGATGATCAAACACATAATATTTGAATAGTGTTTTGTATTGAGGCAAAATATTTTTAATTTTTGGGAAGCTTTTTAATTCAGCAAGAAATAATCACAACTCATAAAATTGGAAATGAAAATATTTATTTAGAAAGTGAATACTTTGAAATTGCAATTCCTTTAAACTACTGTTAATATTTAGAGAAAATCAGTAAATTCCTATTTAATCTTTATACATGTCTGCAATATTAGGAAAAGATAATTAAATTTCTAAAACCAAAATTTTGTAGTTCAGCTGACAATTGTGAATATTTATAGACTGTAAAATAATAAAAATTGTTTAATAAACATAAATCAATAAATTGTTTGTTAAATTATTTATTTAAATGCTTGATTGTGTAATTTATCTTTTTTTTTTTTATTATTATTAGCAATCTAAATTTCTCTTAAGTATGGATTATTATTATTATTTTCTTAATAAATAGATGTGACATGTAATCTGTATAATGCTCTGCAATAAACTGTGCAGATAGGTAGTCTTATATTTTCTTTTTAAAAAATGTAATAGAGCTTCACATTATTTACTTTGAAAATTTCCTACAAATTCAATTCACTTACTTTGCAGCTGAAGCACACTAGCAGTAAAATTAAGCAATTTTGCGATGTAAGTTTCGACTTCTCTTTAATTGTGGCTGAAGCCATACAACTTTCATAATTTGAATATCTCATTCTATGATTTTGGACTTCATAAATATTTAAGTTTCAAATAAAAATAAATTTTACTTTAAATATGCTTTTTCAAGCTGAAATATGAAAATACCCAGTTTTTGGGTATTTACCCGAGGCTTGGGTAAATACCCAGGTAAATACCCAAAAAATATTTACCTACCCACTGGGTATTTACCCGCCCCACATCACTGATTATAACTGAAATTCACCTATTCAGAACTTTCTAGTAGAAGTATGGATGGGCATTACTATCACTAGAGATTCGCTAGTGATAGTATTAGGTTACAAGTTAAACTGTTTTTTTCCCCTTAGAAGTGCTGTTATGAATAAATTCATATTCAGATCATTTCATTATACGCAGCATCGTACAAATGAATGTTTAATAATGATGATCATTCCGCAATTTATCTCTTTGAAGAGTTTCCTTTTTTATTTATGCTTTTTTCCTGTAACTACAGATGTGTTGAGATAAAGGCTGACAGTTTTGTCTCCTTTTTCAATTCCTACAATTAGTTCACACCCTCTCTATATATTTATATATCTTGTTCAAATTTTTCATTAACATATTCCAGAAATTTTGAATTGTAAATTTTACTTTATTTCATAAAAGACATTTCGTGTTTACTTACAATAAAAATTCCTTTTTCTTAATTTGCGGTATGAACTTTTGAATAAAAAAGAAAGCCAAATTGATTATCCTGGTTCAGTTATCCTGTATCATTCTCGGATTTTTTTTTCAACGTTTGTACGGTCCCTTGAATTCCAAGAAACAGTAATATCTAAAAGTATTCCACGCCTTATTTTCCTTAGATTAAATAATGCAAGAAATACTTTTAGAAAATGCCGCTATTGAAATACAAGAGACCATACAAAAGCTAGAAAAAATACTTCTAGGACAGCCGCCATTTTTCTGACAGCGCGTACCCTAGTATTCAGAGAGCCGGGAACGAAGGGGCAATTTATTTTAACTTTTTGTAATACTTTATCATTATTATCCGAGTTTGAAGCCTATAGGACAGATTTTATTGTTCCTACCAGTATTTCTGATCAATTAGCTTCCTGGAATTTTTCATATGGGCAGTTTAAAGAAATCTGCCCGACACGTTATTGTCCTGTGGATATTGTAAATATCTACAATGTTCTTTGAACCCTGTGGCATATGACCAAAAATCTTCGGGTAAAAAATATTTGTTTCGTTCAATTCTTCATTCCCCTCAAAATTTGTTTAATTTGTTTTGAAATTGCTTGTATATTTTAGGATAGCAAATAGTGTATCTTATTAATTGCAGAATTATTCCATTAATTAACGCAAATGTTTCTATATGGGAAAAAATGGTATTTAAAATTCGTTAATTTTGGCCACTATGCTGTTTTATACTTCCGAATTCGATAATTGTAAAACAGGTAAAGCATTTAAAATACATCCTTTTTGGAGTGGCACTTGTAATAAATTGTTATAAATTGTCTAATAAATTGTTATTGATTTAAGCAAAAGGGAATTAAAATTAATAACATTTGATTATTATCTCTATACCTGAAGCCTAGTATTAAATAAAGCACTTTTTCAGTAACGATATCTTTAAAATAATTTTTAAAGTTCCGTAAAGTCAATATATCTTTTCTGTATTTTAATTTAGATATGATTAAACATTTTAGCATTTAAAAATATATTCATTAGATAGGTTTTTTTTTTTTTTTTTTTTTTTTTTTTTTTTTTTTTTTTTTTAACCATTGGAAAAATGTTTTTTTATTTTCGGTCGAGAATGGACCTTTTGGCGTCGTCATTATATTTTTTTAAGCGTTTTTAACGAAATTATATAACTTTAGAAGAATGTTTTAAGCGTTTTTAACGAAATTATGTAACTTTAGAAGAATGTTTTAAGCGTTTTTAACGAAATTCTGTAACTTTAGATTTTTTTTTCTTTGAATAGAAATACATAAAATCGTTACAAAAAGGACAGATGCGAACTATCAGATATGAAAAAAAGCCGAATTCAAAAATTGTTGTCGGATGAGAAATCGTCTTATAAAGCAAAAAACGTTGTCTTCAACTTTAATTTCCTCAAAATACCCTTAGCTCAGATATCAATCTAAACAAGAGTTAAAGTTATTGTAGGAAGGACCCGACAAAATAATTAAGGTATATTGGTCAGTATATATTGGTTAGCACTTTCCCTTTATTTGCACGACTTATTGTTACTTAATAGCGTACAGTTGCTTCTCTCATCAACTTACTCGTTTAAACAATTATTCCAGACAATATGTTGTTAAATATTATTATGTATAGCTCAACGTCTATCGTTTGCTGGTTGAAACATCTCCGACATTGACATGCGATGATGGAAAGGCGCATTGCTTACAATCGAATGACGAATGCATTCAACGCTGTCAGGAGTGCGATATTGAGATTGATTGTGTAAATGGTTCAGACGAATATTTTTGCGAGGGCAGAGAATGCCAGGATCTCTTCAACTGTAGTAATGGAAAATGCGTTTCAATAACTGCGGCGATGGTTCAGACGAATATTTTTGCGAGGGCAGAGAATGCCAGAATCTGTTCAACTGTAGTAATGGAAAATGCGTTTCAATAACTGCGGCGATGGTTCAGACGAATATTTTTGCGAGGGCAGAGAATGCCAGGATCTCTTCAACTGTAGTAATGGAAAATGCGTTTCAATAACTGCGGCGATGGTTCAAACGAATTTTTTTACGAGCACAGAGGATGCCAGGATCTTTTCAACTGTAGTAATGGAAAATGCGTTTATTTGTAGATGGTTCCGATGAATATTTTGAATAATTCATATTTTTAATTAATTTGAAAAACATTAAAGCTTTCGGAACATATCCCAAAGGTTGTTGCAATTTGTTTTTTTTTAATTAATTAATTAATTAATTAATATATTAAAAAATGCATTCTGTTATTGTAAGTTATACATTTAATGCATATTTATAAACAACACAAAACGTCAAAACGAAAATACTTTCTTTGCATTTTTATTGATTACTGGAAATCGAAAACAATTAAATATTTATCAAAGAGAGAAGCAGTTAATTTTCTCATGAACGTTTACTAATGTTTCATCTTAATTTTCCTCAATAATCATTTCAGCCTAGAAAATTCCCTCATAAAATAGATATTTTTGTTTAAACCTTTTCTCCCCTGGTACTAAGTACAAAAGTATTGAAATAACCGCATTTACATATCTTCATTATAATTTTTGGGAAAATATATCAGATAATATGTATTTTCATAAAATATAAAATTAATGAAGATGTGTTACAAAAACAAAGAAAAAAAATCGATCTATTTTCATTTTAGTTGTAGAAAGTAAAATTTTACAAAATGAAGTAATATACATTCCAGTATTATTTTATATAGTAATAACTTTTAATGTCTATTATTTGGTCTCTAAATGATATTATTTGATTATACTTTTCAACCAGATGATCAGAAACTTTTACTTAAACGTATTGCGCTGTGAAACCGAAGTATAATATTAAATTAAATTTACTAGACGGTAAATAATAATAATCAATACAAATGTTTCTTCAAAGAGCCGATGAACTTTCCTAAATCATACGGACACAAAATGTTATCCCTAAAGAAGAAAGACAATGCTGTTAAGATAAAAGTTTATTCTGCAAACTAAAACGTTTGTTCAGCTGTTTCAAACAAACTTTCTTTCTTAGTCAATAAAATACTTTAGTGCATAAGTGGTAGTTTTCCTCCTCAAAAGTATTCCTGTTTAGAAGTAATACGTAGCGTAATTGAAAAAGCTGTTCGCTAAGTTTGTACAGAAAAATCAGCAGAAAAAAAATAAAAATTAATTTTCTGCGTTATGACCGACGAAAATATTTTCATGAGATAAAATTTAAAAATGTTAAATATTATGCTCTATATCCATTATAAATTCATTATTGCTATCTTAAAAAAAACATATAACAGTGTTAAAAATAATTCCACTTTTACATTATATTAATTCTTTTGAATTAAGTAATTCCAAGATATTTTCAACAATATACGGTAATACAATATGTCCCAGAAGTGCATTCGCATATCGTGAAATCTTAAACAAATAAACAAAACTGTCGTATCAGACTGCAGTTTACGGCATAAGACTTGTCAAATTGTCGCATGCTTTGTGGAAAATGCAAATGAAAAATAAAAATAAACAAGTTGGAAATTGTACGTCAAACGTAACAAATGATGTGCGTTCGTACTATAGCTAGTTATATAAATATTCAGATCTAGATGATTTTTAATTCTGTGAAATGAATTATATCGTCTGCAGAGTAATTTCTGTCATAAAATAAGTATCTCGGTCGCTTGACGATGAAACTTTCGAAGCTCCTAAAACAAAAAAGCACCGATTTTTTTTTTTTTAATTCAAATTTCTTAATAAATATTTTTATTAATATCTCCTAAAGTTTTGATTCGATTTTAATAAAATTTGAAATGTCTCGACAAAATTCTGCAAAGATAATATATTTTTAATTTTAAACCATTCGGTTGGGTAGTTTTTGCGTTGTTATATGCGGACGGACGGACGGACATAAAGACGGACGGACGGACGGACAGACGGACGGACCAAGCGGCGATAATATGTGCTACGTATTTATATAATTACGAACGCACCTAAAAAGAGTCAAATATTCGTTCAACTATCTTTTGCTCCTAAAATTCCGACTATTTGACAAGTCATGTGGTGAAAATTGCACTGCGAATGCTATTAAATTTTTAAATGAGGACAGACTTTTGGGAGTCTGAATAATTCGTTTTTTTTCCACAAAAAATCCATAATTTAGCCTGAATTATCCTGTAACTCGCATTTCGGTATCATAATCTGTTAATTTTTTAAGAATATTTGAAATCTGAACTTATGTAGTCTCTTTAAACTATATATTTTTCTTTACCTACAAAACATCCGTCACTTTCACAAGTCTGAGGTACACACAACACTCCTTACTTTTTATGATTTTACTTACCCACCATACGTAGTATAGGGTAAGTCTTGTAATCGTTTTGAAAATCGAAAAAAAAATTTTGACGGATTTACACGTTTCAGACACTGGAGATTCCGAAAAACATATTTTTAGAAAAAAAAAATTGCCCTTCCGTCTGTGTGTCTGTATGTCTGTGTGTCTGTAAACGCTCTATCTCCCGAAAAAATTGAGATAGAGACTTGCAATTTAGTATGTACTTAGTATGTAATAATTGGAAGAAGCCTATTTCATTTCAATAACCTCGATTAACCGGAACTATTTTTTTCGGACTCTCGAAATATTCATTCTGATGAAAGGTATATAAAAATTTTAGAAATTGTTTATTTTAAGAAATGAATATAAAAGACAATAAAAAAAACATAAATTTTGCATAAAGCATGAAGTCGATCGGATAATTAGTTGCTGAGATATTTGGAATCCTATTTCCACACTCTTCGATTTTTCATGACCCTGTATTTCATCCAAATTTCACTTCAAAGATATATTGTAATTGGAAATTTGACGCTTAATCAGATGCAATAAACCGCTAGTTAATAGGATTATTATTTTTGGAGTTATAAGGGTGTTTCTTTCAAGCAATTCAGTAATCGAGCCTTTAAAGTTTGTGACGTCATCAAGCCACGATTTTATTTGAATTGCAATGCATTTTATAAGTAGTTTACACATTTTTATTTTAATATTTTACATTATGCATATCCATGATGGGTAAGTATTACGGTGGCCCCCAACGACTAGTTTTTAAATGCGAAAGTATTTATGGGACACTTATATTATATGTATTAATTATAGAGTTGGTGTTCAGGCGTAACAATCTCATGTTGCACGCGATGTTTGAACAGACCGAGACTTCCATTTAACACTAGAACTAGTGTTGCCAGTTCTGGCGGATTTTGTATTCAGAAATTTCGAATTCACAGCAGAAATGTTTAATAATAATTTTCTATTAGTTTATTTACAGAATTTTCCATTTTATAAACTAAAAGTAACTATTTAAAATTTTTGGTGAGAATTTGAAATTTCTGAATAAAAATTTCATCAGATTTGAAAATGAGTAACTTAAAACAGCCATTAGCTGTCAATTTGAGCCAGACAAAATTAATATTATTTCGAAAGAGCTAGAAATTTCTTAATAAAATTTGTCAAATATATTCCACACAGGATTAAGTTAAATAGTATTAAATGAAAATTCCGGTTTACATGATTCCGAGTAAAATTTTTGGCCTTTCAAACGTTCAAGTGGAACTCGACACATTATAGACGTCCAGATAGAACTGATATTCAACTCAGCACCCCTTGACTAATGTACAAAGCTTTAACAAATAGAGAAATTGATGTGACGCATTCGATTTATGAGGTTAAGCAAGTAAAATATAAAAATAATTTAAATTATTATACAATGGAACCTTTTGTAACGACCACTCTGAACAATGCGAATCTCTGAAAGCCGGTCATATTCGGCGAAATCGAATTTGGTTCCATAGTAAAAATATTACACCTTACTTCTGAAGAAAAAATTCCAAAAAATGGTCGACTACAATAATAATAATAATAATAATAATAATAATTATAATAATAAGATCAACTTTATATTTCAACTACAACTTGGAATAGCGAGAATGCAGAGATTTGTATGCAAAGGGGAGATTGACCGAAATTCCGTAATCAAAATAAAATTTTAAGCTGAGATATCTGCACTCAGAAGATACAGAAATAATCGATGATGTTGAATTGAGCGCGAAGGGAGGGGGAGAGGTGCTAGGGGTATACAAACCTTCTGCCTGACAACCATTACCACCACTATTTCCGAAATAAAATCTTCGTCTTATTAAATCGCGAAATTTATGACATTAAATAAATCTCTTTTTTCTGAATGAAAATAGTGGCCTCTGTTGGGCCTACGGGTTGAACAGTCCACTTTAAGCAGAACTAAAAGGAAGGTCCATCGATGCAGAAATATGAAGGATGTTCAAATGAAAATGATTCGAGGTGTGTATCCATGAGATGCGTAGGGACAGAAATGAGGCAGATACATTGATAGAAACAACAACATTTAATGAGTGAAATGCATGCAAAGTTTGTTTTAAAAAATCAACCATGGCGTTTAGGCAGGCGTCCCATTGCTTAGGAAGGTTACGAAATCCGTCCGCGAAGAATGATGTCGGTTGATCATGGAACGAGTCCAGAACTGCAGCGTTTACGTCCTCGTCGGAGTGAAATCGTTGATCCTTTAGGTTTTTCTTCAGCGGTCCAAAGATGTGATAGTCAAAAGTCGCTTTGCGCTCTATAGATCTGGAGTGTAAGGTCGATGTTCCAGGACTTCTCACTGTTTATGAGCCAGTGTCTCGGTACACACCTTGGCGACACAGCCAGCATTCTGCGATGAATATCCACCGGCTTACACCCTTCAGTGTTAAAAACTTAATTACAGCTCGCTGATCCGTTTTGGACACCAGTTGCATGCCATTTTTATCTGAATGCCATGTCCCTAAGAATGAAGCTACCGCAAATATGCTTGCGCATGCTCACGCGTGGTACATACACCTTCACTATTGCGTTTGTTCCTTTATCTTGGGGGAAAAGTCATTATCACTTGTGATAATCCCAAGATAAAGGAACATTTGGGTGTCCAACGCTTCCGGAGCGACGATGACGTCAAAGAAGAGGTGAAACGCTTCCTCAGCGGGTTGGCGGGGGAGTTCTACGACATTGGATACAGAAATTGGAGCACCGTCTACAAAAATACGTAGGTAAAAGATGGCGATTATGCAGAAAAATAGAGAAAACTTTCTTCTTTCCAACGATGTAAATTTCTATGAGAATAAACAATGTTGTATATTTGTAAATTGGATGGGAACCTTATTTTTGGATCGACCCTCGTATATTCAAATAGCTATTTGAAATCGTCTTTCAAAATTTTATTTAAAGGTTTTTCCTACTTTTTTACTCGATATAGTTACTAATAGAAAGGAAAGTCTATCATAATAATAACATGGATTATTAAAACGAATAGAAAGAAAATGTGGAACTGTAACAAAATTGCATAATGTCATATTCTGATGATTCAGCTGTAGAGAAATGAAGAAAAAATCTCGTAACCGAAATAACATGGAACTGTATAAGAAATATGTATGATTTTTTAAAAATAAAGATATAATGAAAAGTAATTACTAATTACTTTTTTCGCTCAAAGTAAATTATGTATTTTTTTATTTTCTCAAAATATAACTGTCAGTTTTTTATATTTTAATGTGATATAATTACATATTTTTAAATATCAAACCTCTGAATTACAATCGCCTCTACAGTAATCTCACTTTTATTACAGCCCGAATGGTAATCACATCACTATTTGTAGGTTTTACTACATGGAAATCAAAAATTACACAATTCATTTCTGTATCAGTGAGCACTAGATAATATAAAATTAATTTTTAACGTATGCTTTTTCCGGTATCAGTAATTTCTTAGCAATGTTTTGGCGCAAACATTTTGCTTTAGAGAAAATACAATGTTATAAAGATAAAAGTTTGTTCTGCTACGATATGAGCTTATTCAGCTATTTATATTGCATTTTCTTTTTCATTGAAGTAAAACAATTTAGCTGATAAACGGTGCTTACGCTGCAAAATATTTGCTTTTATGAGATAATGCTCAGTGTAATTAAGAAAGCATTCGTGGAGTATACACTGAGTATTCAAGATAGTACTAATAATAAAAGAGAAAAGGGTAATTACTTAGAGTTATATGTTTTGGAAATCCCTTATAAGGAATATATATCTTCTTTAAAAATGTATTTTACAAGAAATTAAAATTTATTCTTTGTCTTAGATGCGATTACGGATTTTAAGTAACATTACTTTTGAATAGTAATATTAGCCTTAGGTAATGATCTACATTTACCATTATATAAGGCAAATATTACTATACGGTAATAGAAGTATTCGAAATCCGTGACAATTGAAAGTTTAGTTTTAATAAGCACAATTTTTATTTTTCATTTTTAATCAAGAATTTCTTACCAGTTAATATGAGCGTAAATATTTATCGTAAGAGGGAATTCAATGTTATAGCGATAAAACTTAGTTCTGATATTAAACATATTTATGCATTGCTTTTATATTGCATTTTATTTCTTAGTTAATTAAAATAATTTAGCAAATAAGCGGTACTGCTGTCGTGGAAGATTTCCTCTTAAATCTTAATATATGGTGTAATTAAACTACGAATTCTCCAAGTAATGAAAGCGAAATCAGCACTACTAATGAAAAAAAAACTAAAATTTGATAAATTTATATATTCTCGAGATTTAAAATAGTTATGAAGCTCTTGTTTTGTAAGAAAATGTATTGTTGAGAAACAATTTCATTCATATATATTTGGCTGAAGAAAAATTGTAAAAAATAAAAATCTTACATCGTTGCAAATTTAATAGGCGAAAGAAGTAAAAATCGCTTACACATGTTAATGAAACATACATAAATAATCTGGAGGCACGGCAGTGCCTCCGCCAAGTCGAGAGAGGACAGCCGTAAGCATACTTTTCTGGAAGCAACTCAGGGCACTTTTGACCACCCCACATCTCCGCGCTGGAGTATCCCAAAAATTCAAAACTTCGTTTTTCTAGAGTATTTGGCAAACAGGACCAAAATTTTACATTACAACTTTCTGTCTTTTCTAGTTCAGACGATATATGTACTCAAACATTCGATTTTTTGTCACTCACTCACTCAATCGTTCCGCGTCATCAAAAAGATTAGGTAGATCCCGTAGCCCTAGAAACTTGACATTTGGAAAAAAGGTAGTGTTTACGATACAAAGAAAGGAAAAATTTTAAAATCCAGAAAATTCGAAAAAAAAACATTCGAAAATTCAACAAATTCCATCAAAATTGAGAATTGAAAATAAGACGATCTTGTAGTCTTAGAAACTTAAGATTTGGTGTGAAGGTAGTGTTTAGCATCCAGAAAAAGAAAACATCAAAAACACCACAAAAATCGAAAGCAAAATTGAAAAAATCGAAAAAAATCGAAAATTTTCAAATAATCCGATTTTGTTGCGCTAGAAACTTGGCATTCGGAATAAAGGTAGTATTTAGGATGCAAAATAAGCAAAAATTAAAAAATCCTTAAAATTCGAAAAAAAAATTCAAAAATTCGAAAAATTCGAAAAAAATTGAAAAAAATAAAATAATTTGATCTTTTAGTCTTAGAAACTTAAAATTCGCGGTAAAGATAGTGTTTAGGATTCAAAAAATTTTAAAATAAAAAACGCAATAAAATTCGAAAATAAAATTAAAAAATCGAAAAAAATCGAATAAATCGAAAAATAAGGAAAATTTGAAAATAATTCGATTTTATAGCGCTAGAAACTTGAAATTTGGAATAAAGGTAATATTTAAAATACTAAATAAGGAAAAATTCAAAAATATGGATAATTAAAAAAATACCCATAAATTAGAGCAGACGGTATATGAACTCAAAGTTTCGATTTTTTGTCACTCACACACTCACTCACTCTCGCGTCATCAAAAAGATTGGGTAGATCCCGCAGCCATAGAAACTTAAAATTTGGAAAAAAGCTAGTGTTTCGGATACAAAGAAAGAAAAAATTATAAAATCCGGAAAATTCAAAAAAAAAAAAAAAAAAAAAAAATTCGAAAATTCAACAAATTTGAACAAAATTGAAAATAACACGATCTTATAATCTTAAAAACTTAAAATTTGGTGTGAAGGTAGTGTTTAGAATTCAGAAAAAGAAAACATCAAAAACACACACAAAAAAAAACCTCGAAAACAAAATCGAAAAATCGGAAAAATCGAAAGAAAACGAAAATTATCAAATAATCCGGTTTTGTTGCGCTAGAAACTTGGAATTCGGAATAAAGGTAGTATTTAGGATGCAAAATTAGGAAAAATTTAAAAATCTGGAAAATTCGAAAAAAAATTCAAAAATTCGAAAAATTCGAAAAAAATGAAAAAAATAAAATAATATGATCTTTTAGCCTTAAAAACCTAAAATTCGCGGTAAAGATAGTGTTTAGGATTCAGAATACGTTAAAATAAAAACGCAATAAAATTCGAAAATAAAATAAAAAAATCGAAAAATAAAGAAAATTTGGAAATAACTCGATTTCGTAGCACAAGAAAGTTGTAATTTGGAATAAAGGTAATATTTAAGATACTAAATAAGGGAACATTAAATAATATGGATAATTCGAAAAAAAAAATTCGAAATTTTCAAAAATTAAAAATTAAAAAAAAAAAGAAAGAAAAAGAAAAGAAAGAAAAAGAAAAAAAAGTTAGAAATTGAAAATAATATGATCTCGTAGTCTTAGAAACTGAAAATTTGGTGTAAAGGTAGTGTTTAGGATTCAGAAAAAGAAAAAAAGAAAAACACAACAAACATCGAAAATAAAATAAAAAAATCGAAAAAAAAACGAAAATTTGAAAATAATTCGATTTTGTAGAGCTAGAAACTTAAAATTTGGAATAAAAGCAGTATTTAGGATACAAAAAAATAAAAATAAATAAAAAATCTGTAAAATTCGAAAAAACTTATTGTTTAGGATACAGAAAAAGGAAAAATTAAAACACAATAAATTCGAAAATAGAATAAAAAAACTCGAAAAAGATCGGAAATTTCAAAATAATTCGATTTTGTAGCGCTAGAAACTTGAAATTTGTAATATAGGATACAAAATAAGAAAAAATTAAAAAATCCAAAAAAAAAAAAAAAAAAAAATCGAAAAAATAAAAAATTGAAAATAATTTTATCTTGTATTCTTAGAAACTTAAAACTTGGTGTAAAGGTAGCATTTACTATTCATTAAAAGGAACAATTAAAAAATTCGTTAAATTCGAAAATAAAATCGAAATATCTTTAAAAAACCAAAAATTCGAAAACAATTGGATTTTGTACTGCTAAAACATTAGTTTTAAGATAATTGTCCTATTAGCTAGTACAACGCCCCTAATTGTTTTATGTTATTTCCCCCGGATTATGCTTTTCTTTCGTTTACGAATTTCGTTATAGGAAAGTTCCACTATAGACTGGCTACGTTATAGGCGATTTCTTTATAGACATGTTTGTTTTATTTCAGAGGTTATACTCTATTTACTTTGCATATGAAATATGTATTGTTAAATGATGTTAGCCCCACAAAAATTTTCACAGCTCCCCCTACCCTCCCGACATTACTGGCTGGTTATGGTTTGATAGTTCTGTCTAAATAAAATCATGGTGACTGTAACATTCACTTGATTTACCTCTAAATTGAACCTAAATGATCATAAGAAGACGGATCAAAAAGTTACTACATTGGCATGACAATCAGGTAACTTAGAAGTAAAATCGAAAAATCAATAAATTTATAAAAAGTCAAAAATTTGAAAATAATCCGATTTTGTAGTCCTAGAAGCTTGACATTTGGCAGAAAGGTAGGGTTTAGTATACAGAGTAAGAAAAAATTAAAAAATCCGTAAATGTAAAAAAAAGCTAAAAAAAGAAGCTAAAATAAATAAAAAATAAATAAAAAACATCGAAAAAATTAATATAATTTGATATATTAAAAATGTCCGGAAATTTTAATTTTGGCTTTCTTTTTATACTAAAAAGTTCTTTTATGCTAATTATCAAGTATATTGGACTGCGAGTAATATCTCAGATGGATAACACCTATCCTGGAAGCAATTGAGACTTCCCCTCTTTGATTGTACTTTTGACACTTCCCCTCCCATAACTTAGTGCTGGCCTAGGAACCTGAAATCTCTTTTCATCTACAGTACTTTGCAAACAAAACTAAAGCTTCAAATTTTTGATACCTGTAAATAATAGGGACAGAGCGTGGGCTTAGCGAAAATCAGTGGATGATCTCCAAAAAGAACCCAAAATCAAGAAAAGGAGGATTACTTACAAAAAGAAGTGAAATCTCATCAAAAACGTCACCTGTAAAAAATGCAGCCAAGTCTCCTGACTCTTTTTCCGTAAAAAGTTCTGAAATCGTGTAAAGCCAAGTTTAGCTATCTTATTAACTCTGAAATTTTCATTCACAAATCACTCCTAGTCTCTACATCTTTAGTTAAATATTATTTTGTGACTTGGCAATTACGTAGCACGAGAATGTGATGTATATAATTAGTCTTAATCAAATAATACCATGCCATCCCATAACATATTAAGGTGTAATAACTTCCCTGTGCATATAATTAGCCTTAATCATATTATCTCATCCCTTCCCACATAACATAGTAAGGTGTAATAACTTCCCTGTGCTGCGTAATTGCCAAGTCACAAAATAATATTTAACTAAAGATGTAGAGACTAGGAGTGATTTGTGAATGAAAATTTCAGAGTTAATAAGATAGCTAAACTTGGCTTTACACGATCTCAGAACTTTTTACGGAAAAAGAGTCAGGAGACTTGGCTGCATTTTTTACAGGTGACGTTTTTGATGAGATTCATTTTACCTGAATCAAGTCGTTTATCTTTTTTATGTGTTGTTCTCTGCAGCTGTCCTTTAATTTTATGGCGAATTTACATTAAGTTATGAAAGTCCTTAATGTAATACGTTTTTATATATAAAAGATATTTGTGATGCTTATTGAAACAACCAACAGTAATAAAAAATCTAATTTCAATGTATAATGCTCTGTTAAATCACATTATTATATGATTGCTTAAAACCGAAAAAGCATTACCAACAGTTATGAAAGCAACCATATGCAATGATGGAAGTAACAATAATTTTACATTGTTAATTTGAATTATAGTACAGTAATCATTGATCACAAATAGTTAATATTACCATAACCCAGAGTTGCCAAGTCTCCGGCTTTTTGGACACCAGTATTTTAGTACAGAAAATGTTGTTTTGTGTAATCAGAACATTCTGCGATTTACAAGAACAACATTTTCTCTAAGATAATACTAGTGTTCAAAAAGCCGGAGACTTGGCAAATCTGCCATAACCTGTTTTTCACCACGTGTGTTCATTTGGTTAAAGAGCTTATTCAGTCATTTTAGTTAAATTTTTTACTCATTGCAGTAAAAACTAGTCGGATGCGGCAATCCCAAAACTTTCTTCTATTTCACACAGGTTTTGCATACACTAAAAACGAATCAGCACCAAATTACATCAAGGTCTAACTGAATCTAAAATTTTATTAAATTCCGTGCACTAGTTCTTCAGATATAACTATTGCTAAAATCATGTAAATCCTGAAAAATTCAACATAACAGTGCCACCAGTTGGTATATTTAGACCAAAACCTAATCAACAACAACTTATGTCAACGTCTAACTGAATCTGATGTTTCATGAAAATCCGTGCTTTAGTTCTTGAGATATAATTATCGTGAAAATCATGAAAAAAGTAGCATAGCAGCGCCACCTGTTGGGCTATTTGCACCAAAACGTCATAAGTATCTACGTATGTCCAGGTCTAACTAAATCTGAAGTTTGAGGAAAATAATTGCATTAGTTCTTCAGATAGAGCTATTGCGGAAATCTCGAAAAATGCAGCATAGCAGCGCCACCTGCTGGGCGATTTTCCCCAAACACTAATCAGAAGCAATTTATATCCGGGACTAACTGAATATAAAGTTTTATTAAATTTGGGGCATTTGAGATGTAGCGCCCACAAAATGTTTGCCAAGCACAAACAGACAGAGTCGCAGAGGGAGTCATAGACTCACATATAGACATTTTCTAAACACAGTCAAATGGTGTTCAGGGCCTTCTAAAACGTATAGATCTATCGAAAACCGGAAATCACGGTTTTCACAAATTTAATACTTTCTTCTTGTAAAGATAGAAGGAAGTAAAAAAAGAGAATAATCATTCATCAAACGAAGATTATGAAACAATTTCCAACATTTTGAAAATACTGTAACACAACCTAACTGTTTAAAACGGTGACAGAAGATATCTAAGTAAGCTATTAAGAAGACGCAAAATGCATTTGGATAAAGAACTTCAGCATTTATTGTCCATAGCCGGAATTTTTTTCTGCAGACCTGTATATGAACTATACATATGTAAATATACTACATAATATGCTAAAATTTAGTTCATTTAGAAAACGCATAATAAAGTTGAAAATTCACCTTTATCAATTTGCACCAATAGAGTAAAACGTGCTCTAATTATTATGCATAGACATACTTTTATATTTTATCTACATATTTTTATAAATACCACATATAGAGCTAAATTATAATTTAGGTAATAACGCATAACACAACTAAAAACGCCCATCCAGCAATTAGTATCTGTATTCCGGCAATATATTCAGTTATTTCCTTAACCCTGTGTATGATTTTTTATATTCTACAAATAGCTGTATACTAATATTTAGTATACTAAATACTATATACTACAAAGCGTTTCAAAATGATATGAACACCCAGGTTTTCAAGCATAAAAATAATGCTACAAAAGACATGGGATTCAGGAATGGTAGAAATAAAACAAATATTTATTTATGTTTTATTGAATATATTTATATATAATTGAAACAACCACTTTAGATGAAGGAAATTACAAATAATGACGATGGGTACAATATATGGTGATTTATCACCTACACCGAGCTAAATTAATTGTATCCATATTTCTAATGAGACAAAAATCAGAATTTAATCTAACTTGTTTTCTAATTCCCTAAATTGGTAAAAAAAAAAATCCATTTTTAAAAATTCAATTAAAATGAATTGAAATACAAATCACTGACATCAATTATTTCAAGATTTTGCCCTTGGAGGGTACTTAAAAAAAAGATGGAGACCATAAAAATTAAAAATTATTTTTTACCCCGAAGCTCGGAAAAATGTTGGATCCAGAACCCCAGTGTTTGACGTTTCATATGCTAATTTACTATAACTACCTTCAAAATCTGTAAGGAACATGAGCACCCAAACTCCATCATTATCCTCGAATATCTGTGACATTTTCATCTATTACAGTTTAGAAAAAAAAAACATGATATGCATTCTTATTGCAGGCTACTATGAATGTCCGAGCATAAACACTTACTACTCTCATTACAGCCCGTCAGAATAGAATTGTTTGATTCCTTTAAACATATGCATTCTAAATTACCATCATTAACATAGTTTCTAAAAATAAATCCCTCTGAGCATCCGCCAAAATACTTTTCCGAATGCAAATAAATTGCATGAAACCTGACATTTCTTCAACAGAGGAAGTTAAACAAAAATCATGTGCAGAGAAACAGAAAAGAAAAACTGTATCTCAAGTCTCTTCACACTGGAAAACTGTGAAGAAAAACAGATAACGTAGTAGAACTTCATTTTCTAATGATAAAGATTCCAAACAACTGCTCCGGTATGAGGAAGAGGCTGTGAAATGAGACTCTTATGACTCTGATGCAAATGAAGACGATACTGTTCTTGAGGAATTTGAGCCTACAAAATTTTGAATTCATTTCTTATTATAATACTAGCTGACCCGTCCGGCGTTGTCCGAGCCCCTGTAATAAACTTAAATTTCTTAAAAAAATGAAACTCTGGCCATGGTTCTACGATGGGGTTCTGGGATGGGATGTTCAAGTGTCCTTCAGAAACTGACTAATTGGGAGGCCCACTATGCATGTTGAAAAATTCGTTCGTTTGGTTATGCTAGGAACTTAATTACAAATTTCGCTTAAACTATTATTCGGAAATAGTGGTAACTGCTACTCATAAATTTAGTTTAATGTTATAAAGGGTGACTATTAGGTTAAATATAATGTTTGGAATCACTTGCGCTGATATTGGAAAGATAGTTGCTGAGGTATGGAAACGGAGCATACTTAGAAAAAAACCTTGAATGAGGGGCCGGGGTTCGAGGGGATGTTCAAGAGCCCTTCAGCAAATAGCTAATTACGAGGATCACTATACATCTTTAAAGATTGCTTCATTTGGTTAAGCTAGGAACTTATTTTGAAATTTGGCTTAGACAATTATTCGGAAATTCTGGTAACTGCTTTCTAGAAATACATCTTGAAGCTATGAATGCTGATTTATACGATAATTTAGTAAAAATGGAACAGGTTTGGAGATGTTTGGAACACTATTAGCTGTGATTTAAAATAGCGGTATTCTCTATATAAAACAGCAATTAAACACTACGGGTGCAGCTAAATATGTTAAAATTGTTAAATGTAATTAGACCCTTGCCCCTCTCCATTCACGCACATATAAAAAATAATCTGTTAAATAAAGGTTTCTGTATTAATAATCTCTATCATAATAATATATGTCATGTAAAAAAAGAACTTAAACCCGGATAATTGTCATGAAGAAAAACGTGCCTGGAAAGTATTTCAAACAGGGGGATGTCTGTGTAATTTGTCATGTGCATGTGGCGAAACAGTAGCATGGCTTTACGCTGATAACTTCAATCCATATTGAAACTATTTAGTCAGAAATTCTTATCTATGCATCGTTACTCTGGTTTATTTAATTACTTCTGTGAAGAATCGATGTAACCAACAAACCCAAGAGAAAACAAGTTGGAAATTGTACGTCAAACGTGACAAATGAGATGCGTTCGTACTATAGTTAGTTATATAAATATTCAGATCTTGCTGATTTTTAATTCTGTGAAATGAATTATATCGTCTTCAGATTAATTTTTGTAATAAAATAAGTATCTAGGTCGCTTGACTATTAAACTTGGAAAGCTCCTATAACAAGAAAGCACCGATAAAGGAAAAAAATGTTTTTATTAATATTTTCTGAAGTTTTGATTCGATTTTTATAAAATTTGAAATTTTTGGACAAAATTCTGCAAGGATAATATATTTTAAATTTCAAACCATTCGGTTGGGTAGTTTTTGCGCTGTTATATGCGGATGGACAGACAGACAGGCGGACGGTCCAGACGACGACAATAGGTGCTACGTATTTATACAATTACGAACGCACCTAAAAAGCGTATTTTTGATGAAAGTTCTTTGTGGATATTAATTAATATTTCAGTAAATAAATGAAATATTAAAATTCTGAGGTTCAGGTACATCAGGAGAGGGTTTGGACTACCTATATCTAAATTATCAGGCTTCTAGGTGGGTTAGATTTTCCTAGCCATCGCCAACAGACACGCACACACACAGAGCGAAACTTTCTTTTATTAGTATAGATGATTACACTTAAATCTGTTTATGCTGCATAATTTGGAATTTTAATATTTTGTTCAGGACATTTATCATTTTTTAAAGATTCTACATATTTTGACTGTGAAAGTTTGTCTTTTTGAACATGATATTATGACTTTATTAAATAGTTTTAATTACATTTATTATCAAATTACAATTCTCACTAAGCTTTGTTTATCCGTTACTCAAGTTTTTACAGTGACAAAGTTCCAGAAAAACTTTTTGAAATAATCTGTTGTTCTGTTTTATTTCTTGTTTTGTCGCAGTATGTCCCTAAAGCATGGACAGGGAACCTGTGGCACGCTTGCTGCTTTCAGCACGCTGTAGAATAATTTTGGCACGGCGTGTGGATCAACAATCCACACGTGGATTGTTGATCTACATCCGAATACAATGGGATTAGACAATATACACACATTTAGATGAACTCATCGTGGGTAATTTCGATTGAATAAAAATTGGGTAGTTTTAAGTGTAGCTCATTAACCTGTTAACCCGTGAATAAACTTTTTTTCAACTCATATGCCTGATTACCACCTGCGTAAACTTCCACCAATAAAAAATAATAGAAATTTTTCTTATTCATGGCAATAATTTTGCATGAATACGGTGTTTTAATAACACAAAAATTTCTATTAAAATTTTACTGGAGGAAGTAATGCGTTCAAAATATTACGGTAGTATCATAGTTCGTGTATGACGAAATATTTCGTCGTACTCAGTTAACAGGTTAAATTGCAATCTAGTTCACTATTAGCTCAAGAATGTATCAAAGAAAGATAATACTTTGAAACTATTTAAAAAGAAACATTATTAGACATAAGTTAAAATGTCGATGATAATCCTATGTAAACTTGGAATTTAATTTAAGAGCTATTTAAAGAAATCAGCCTTTGACATTTTAAGAACGTTTCCGTCTATTTATGCGTGAAAATCATTATATTCTCAAATGAATAATATAAAAAATCCAATAGAAAGCATTTGTGAGATAAATTCTGTTCAGTTTGCATTCCGTTAAAATTAACTAAACATAAACCTGATATTATTTTTCATCCAGTATGTAACAGCAAGAATCGCATTTAATCGCATTTTTCTTTTCGCTGGACCAGTTGTCGAGAGGTTCTGGCCTCAAATCTGGTAGACGAGAGGTGCTGGGTACGAACACAATCGCGCCCGTCGGCCTAATCTTTCGGAGTTTTCCATGGTTTTTTTCGAACCTAGGTTGACAATGGTCAGATACAGGTTAGTTTCCCTTAGAAAGACCCTCCACAGAGAGCACTCACCTCTCGGGCCTATATGCATCGTGCAGATAATCGACCGTCATAAAACACACCAAACACACCATTCTATCCATATACTTAAAGCTAATCTGCTTTTTAGTTTTTCATGCAAAAATGCCTTTTATACGCGTGCGCGAGCCTTCAGCCAATCAGCTAGACGCTTTTACTATCTTCAGACGGGATGTTTCAGCCAATGAGGTGAAGGCTTTTTCCTCTCTCTAGAAGCGTATGTGGATTACGATTCCATTTGGTTGTTCGGTTGTTGAAACTTTATGGATTTCTTTTATTAAGGTATTTTTTCATTTTACCGTATTTATTTTCTTTTTATGTCGTATGTATTTTACTACTTTGAATTTTTTATAACTAACCCTTTTTTTTTTTGAGAGAGAGAGAGAGATTTAGTGGCACGATATTACGCAAATCGTTTCGGATGTAAACAAACTATTAAGATGCAAGTGTAAAATTTCACTTTTTTAAACTTTTCATGTCCTTCTGTACACATTTTAATATGTAATTCTGTGTGATATGATTAAATTCAGGTTTTCTCAGCAACGATCACAGTATTTTTACCAAATAATTTTTGTATTAATCAAGCATTTTTGGTTATTAAGCATAGCTAAACACGAAAGAAAACTTTGTTATTTTAAGATTTTTATGTGAATTATTCGCGTACATTTATAAGGCGAGTTTCACTGAATAATTCAAGAAAAAAAAATCTCATCATTATACATATTTAGTTATGCATTATTAATTATTTACTTGGCCTTTACTTTTAATATTTCAAACTTACAGCTGAATGTAACTATTAAAACATTTGAAATACTGTATTCGAAAAATGAAATTTCAGCTTAAACAGTAGACAGTTTCTTTTAGGTTAAATTGAGGTTTTCTCAGTGACGATCACAGTATTTTTACCAAATAATTAAAAGTACTACATGCATGCATGCATCTATCTATCTATCTATCTATCTATCTCTCTCTCTCTCTCTCTCTCTATATATATATATATATATATATATATATACCCTTAAATCTGCATAGCTTAAAACCGGAGTTTATGCAGATTTTAGAAATTTGCAGGTTTCTGGTTTGTTTACATACTGGTCTGTTTTGTTGGCACTGTTTTGTTTACATATTTTAAACAAAAATTTGAATTTAATAATGCATGAAAATTATAATGAATGCTTACAATTAAACACAAATAAATTGTCTTGCAAAAGCTCTCTAACCAAATTATTAACAAAACAAAAAATTTCATGTAAAACACATTATTTCCCCGATATTTTCCCACAACCAATCAATAAATTTCATGATATTTTATTGTGATTTTAAACCATGAACTTTAGTACTTTTCTGCTATACGGACACTATGCCAAAATGTATGTATGTATTAAATGTATGTTTGGCGACAATAGTGTCCGTATAACAGAAAAGTGCATGATTTTTTTTATTATTATATATATAAAATATAAACATGATTGGCGACACAGCAAGTTTTCTGGATTTCTCCCTGTAGGTGAAAGTCGAAGATGAATTTCATTCATTCAATGACCTTTTTAAAAGTTTCAAGTTTGGATAGAGTGCACATGAATGTAGAAACCGATATCTATTTCTATGTTCATGATTGAATTATTTGGATATCTTTTCGTATAGCACAGAAAATCATTTCTCCCGCTTTTGTAATAGAGATATATTCTGGTGTATTTTATTTTCTTCTTTTTATATCATAAGTACTTTTCTACTTAATTTTTTTTTTAACCTAATAGTAATTGCCGCGTTTCTAAGCTGAAATTTCATTTTTCGAATGCAGTATTTCAAATGTTTTAATAGTTACATTCAGCTGTAATTTTGAAATATTTAAAATATTAAAAGTAAAGGTCAAGTAAATAATTAATAATGCATAACTAAATATGTAGTATAATGATCAGAATGACATATTAAAATGTGTACAGAATGACATGAAAATTTTAAAAAACTGAAATTTTGCACTTGCAACTTAATTGTAAATTTCATTGTTTACATCGGAAACGATTTGTGGATTTTAAGAACGGAACTTCGTGTCACCAAATTACTAAATCTCTCTCTGTCACACTCTCTAAAAAAAGGGTTAGTTTAAAAAAAATCAAAGTAGCAAAATACATACAACACAACAAGAAAATAAATACGGTAAAATGAAAAAATTACTTTAATAATAGAAATCCATAAATTTTCAACAACGACATCAAACGAACGTATCTCATCTTTCGTTTGTGATAAGGAACGCTCCTTTGGCCCCCTCCACTCATTGGCTGAATTGTAAAGGGCAAAATTCGGGGACAAAATGCTTACAGCATTTCTGAGTAAAGAAAAAATCAGAAAATTCAAAGAAAATTTTCTGAAAGGTTTCAGCCCAGAGAGAGAGGGTAAATGCTCTCTCGGAAATAATTATTTTTGTTGCAAGTTGGGTTAACTGTCTTTATGGTTCGAGTCGATTTCAGACTGAGTGTAGATTTCTGCAAGTTGGATTTGGGTTAACCGGATTTTTCAAAAGTTAGTTCAGTATATTATTTCAGATTAAAACTATACCTATAATAATATGTTTGTGTGTATTGATGTTTGTATAGATGTTTGTGTGTGTGCTGTTTTTAATAAAGTCAGTTTCATTTTTCACACGAACCTTTCAATAAATTCACATTCTTTGCGCAATCCTTTAACAAAATTCGCACTTTTTTTCGTGATTCTTTAACGAAATTCGCATTTATTCCTGTATCTTTTTTTTGTCGAGATTCACATTTTTTTCAGCTATCCTATGACGTAATTCGTGTTTTTTTTCAGCGATAATTTGACGAAATTTGTGTTTTTTCTGCAATTTTTTTCACGAAATTTGCATTATTTTCCACGATTCTTTTACGAAATTTGCATATTTCTGTGATCCTTAGACGAAATTTTCTTTTTTCGCAATGCTTTGATAATAATCACATTTTCTCTGCTGCCTTTTGATAAGATTCATGAATTTTCAGCAATCCTTCGATGAAATTCGCGTTTTTTCAGCGATCTTTGAATAAATTCGCATTTTTCTCGCGATACTTTAACGAAATTTGCGTTTTCCAGCGATTTTTTATTAATATACATTTTATTCCGCAATTTTTAGACGAAATTTGGCAAGAATGCGCTATCTTTTGGTGAAATTTCCTGTTTTGCGATTCTTTGACAAAATTTGCTCATCTTTTGCGTAAATCGCGTTTTTCTGTGGCCTTTTAACAAAATTCACGTTTTACATGATCCTTTGATGAAATTAGTGTTTTTCCCGTGATCATTTGACGAAATCTAGGATTTTTTTCCCGCGAAGATTGATTATATGTTTTTAGTCTGCGGGTGCCTGAAAAGGTGCCTGTCGCTGCATTGCACGCATTCTGCCACGGTGTATCAAACAAACAAAATTTATCCTAAAGAATTATTGTTTCGTTTCTGGAAATGAACAACCGTCAACTCATTGGCTGAATTATAAAGGGTGAAATGTGTAGGCACTGAGTATCATCTATACTATTAATGTCGGTAAACGTCTGTCTGTGTGTGTGTTGGTGTGTCTGGCGTCTGTAAGAGCAAAACTCTGCGTGCAGACGACGGACATAAGCGCTTTTGGTATAAAAAAATTCGTAAGGATAGTTTTTAAAATTCACAACATTTTGCGGAAGAAGAGGGAGGCGAACGAATTTTAAAAATGAGTTCGCATAAAAAATTTTGGCGACGGGGGGGGGATTATGTTTTGCCCACACGGGGCGGAGACTTTTCTTTGCTGACACCACTCATATGATATATCGTTCGAAAGGCCTGCGACTGCCTTTTCATGTTATGCATCTGTGTGGTCCCCCCCCCCCCCAATTGAGGCACTTTTCTAAATTTTGCACATACCACTCATGTTATATATCGTTAAAAAGGTCTGTGACCGCTTAATCATATTATGCATCTCCAGTGTCCATCCCCCCACTTTGCCCCCCCAAGGGGTACTTTTGTAAATTTTGCACAAATCCTTCATGTTACGTATTGTTGGAAAGGTCTTTGACTGCTTATTCATGTTATGCATCTCCGGGGTCCATCCCGCCACTCCCCCCCCCTTAAGGGGGGCACTTTTCTAAATTTTGTTGACACCCCTCATCTCATATATTGTTGGAAAGGTCTGTGACCGCTTTATCATATTATGCATCTCCAATGTCCATCTCCCCACTTTGCCCCCCTCTCCCCCAAGGGGGTACTTTTCTAAATTTTGCAGACAACCCTCATGTCATATATCGTTGGAAAGTTCTGTGACTGCTTAATCATATGAATAGCTCTGATGTCCTTCTATCCACTTTGCCCCCTCCCCAAGGAGGTACTTTTTAAAATTTTGCACACAACTTTCATGTTATATATCGTTGGAAAGGTCTGTGACCACTTAATCATATTATGCATGTTCCGTGTCCATCCCCTACTTTAACACCCCCCCCCCAAGGGGGTACTTTTTTAAATTTTGCACACACCCCTCATGTTACGTATTGTTTGAAAGGTCTTTGACTGCTTATTCATGTTATGCATCTCCTTGGTCCATCCCGCCATTTCCCCCTCCCCAAGGGGGCACTTACCATTTACTTGCACAACAGCGCTAAATGTGTCAGATGAAAGAGATTCTGCGAGTGCATGTGCCAGTGAAACATAGCCAATTGCTGTTCTTCAACCTAGCTTTAATTCAAAGTGGTTTTTTTATTTATTTGAATTATTGTGCAAAAGTATCAAACATTTTGAAGCAGCTATGAATTTTATTTTTATGGTACTATCAAGTTTTTTGCCGTCAAATTTTGACGGGTTCCATCTAGTTTATTTTAAGATAATGCTTGTGATTGATTTCTTTTAAAGTAAAGTTTCAAATTACATTAAATAGTCCAGAATGCAGCGTCACATTTTTGTGACCAATGTTAGAGTCTGTGATTTTAACATATATGATAAATAAAATGGTGCAGATGACAAAACGGCCAGTCAGCTGGTGCATTAGCGAGGATGTTAACATCAAAATACCCGCTGCAATGTGAAATCAATGGCAACCTAATTTCTAATGTTACCTCTGCTTGGAAGAATCATTAGTAATCAAGTTGCAATTCATTTCACATTGGAGCCGATTGTGCGATGTCGCTATTGCAACAGACCATGAAGGTGCGCCATCTGACTGACAATTTCCTTATATACCCAAATAAATGTATCATATATACAGGGATAGGGATGACCACCCTAGGAAACCCAGCGAAAGCCTTTGAGTTTAAGTGCAATCCTGGGGGACTATCATATATACAAACAGACAGCGCCCACCCTAGGGACCAATTTATAGCTAATGGCCAGGACGAACCCTTAAGCCTAGGGAGGGCTATCATATATACAGAAATCACCCATGCTAAGAACATATAACACTACCTCCTGGGCTTAAAGTAAAATATATATTCAGTAAATAGTTATGTTTATATACAGCCATCCACTCAGGACGGAGGAATTTTTCAATTTTTAAAAGTAATAAAATAAAATTCACGTTTCATTTTTTTCTCGTTGAGGATGCTTTTGCCGATGTCTAAAAATCGATGATAATTTTTATCATCATGTTTCACGTTAGCTCAACTTTGAAAATTGTATTTATTTATTTCTTGAAATCATCGTAGGCATTATGTAATCTTCATTATTCAGAATCCATAATTACTTATCGTGAATTTGTAAAAACTCTCTCTTCCGTAATAACTGTCGAAAACATAATTCAAACCAGGGTTGCCAAATTGTGGCTTGCGTGGTCTACATTATACCAATGATTTCGTGCAACTATTATATCACACATTTGAAACTTCACGGACCTCTTTTTAACTCTGCTGATTCAGGCACATACTTCAGAAACATGTTTCACTTTTACGAATCTTTTTTTAGGCAAATAAATGATACAGACCCACTATAGCAATAAACATGTTGGAAATTGTACGTTAAACGTGACACATGAGGTGTGTTCGTTTTATAACTATTTTCACAATGTAAAAAAAGTCATCCTTATTATTTCAGTGAAATGAATTATATTGTCTGCTATGCACAAAATGAGCATGCCTTTTTTTTCTTATTTGCCACGTGTACAAATGCGAATTTTTTTTCTACACCAGACAGCCCTGCAAAATTCACCATGGAGATCCTGCTTGGCGAATGATTACCTCCATGCCTTAATATTTCTATGACAAACGATAAACTAACCTCTTTTGTTAATTTACTTTAATGGATTAAGATATTCGGCTGTTAACCTAATTTCAACTGAAGTTATTTCAGAATATATACGTTTTTGAATGTAACTCATCTCTCAAGCAAACAATTGTTGTGAACGATGTTTCTCAAAATGTAACTTTTAAGCAATTTTATTCGAAAAAATAATTTTTAATAAAAATAGCCACCAGGCATAATAAAAAAGAAGTGACTTGCCCGTATTTGTTTTCCTCAGTCACATGACTTGCGCTTTTATTATGTGCGATAGGATTTAATAGAATAAAGAAAACATTTATTAATATATTTTTAAGTTTTGAATCGATTTTCATAAAATTTAAAATGACTCGACAAAATTCTGCAACGATGATATATATTAAATTTCAAACCATTCGATTGGGTAGTTTTTGCGCTGTTATATGCGGACTGATGGACAAACGGACGGACCAGAAGATGACTATAGCTGCTACATATTTATCTAAGTACGAACGCATCTAAAAAGTGATATTACATTGCCTTGTAGTGGCAAAAATTTAACAAACAAGAAATACGCAGAATTAACCCCTTGGTGACGAGCGACACGTATACGTGACGCATAAGATGCTCAGAATCCTTCATTATTCCCACCAGTTAATTTTTATTGTAAGCTTTGCCTTATTTAATGATAGCATTTCTGCGATTCAATTAGGCGCAAATTTCTGTTTTGAAAAACTGGTGGTAAAAGATTAAAAATTCTGTAAAGGACGCTCGTCGCGAAGGGGTTAACAAGAAATAATTTTATAACCTTCGCAGAGTTGCCAAGTCTCCGGCTTTTTGGACACCAGTATTTTAGTACAGGAAATGTTGTTTTATGTAATCGGAACATTCTGCAATTTAAAAGAACAACATTTTCTGTAAGATAATACTTGTGTTCAAAAAGCCGGAGACTTGGCAAGTCTGCCTTCGGTAGCACGATAATTTTTTTTTACTTATAAATTGTTAGATCACTTTTGATACTTTAACTTTCAGCTTTGATAATAAACCTGCAAATTGCCATCGCGCGAAGATTAATCCACAGTATCAGATATCATACGTATCCATTGCACTTAACGGCGGGACACTATATTTTGAGATAATAATAGTAGAATTTTGGATTATAAGAGCTAATAAACGGAGTTCCATGATCGTTTTAACATTATATATTCTTCTTGATTATAATAAGCGTAGAGGCTACGTGGAGGCGCTCTACTTTTACATTAAAATTAAGATACATTTTTCTACATTCACACACACAACTTGACGATAGAGTTACATTTTACATACTAAAGAAAGTTTATAGGAAGTACACACACGCGCAAAAACAGTTCAAGGTTGAAGGAGCAATCTGCACTTTTTCTGAGTTCTTAGTTTCAACATAAGTTCATCTGGATACATTCAATTTAGATCACATCTGCAGTTTCCATTCGAGATGCACGAGTTAATTGGATTCTGATTTTAACAGTTAGTGATTTTTCGCTGCAATGTATATAAAGATACTTGTTAAACACTGAGTAATATTCGATGCGGTTTTCCTTATCGTTCACGACACGTGGAGATTAGTCATGAGTAAAAGGTTTCTCCGTCAAATAGTCTACTCAGATCTTTGATCGTATCAACGATCGGAGCTTACATGCAAGATAAATAAATATCGGTGGGTCGAGGAAAGATCGTTTAGTCTTCTAACATGTATAATTTACACTTTTGCACCGCTGGCGCAATTATGCGTGCATTTCAGAAATTTATTTTTTATTCAGAAATTCTAAATAGTTTTGCTTCATTGAATCGCAGACGTATCGCGATTACATAAAGAAAAAAATCTTCTTTTGGAATTTCCGTTAAGGATTCGCAATTTCTGAATGAAAAACAAAGAAGCACATATAAACGCTAACGATGCGAATGAGTTAATTATGCATTTTATAATAATTTTGTATGCTGCAATAATACAGGGTGTCCCAAGATTCTCGGTACAACTTCAAAAATTTATTACAAAAAAAAAAATAATTGGCCTACAGCAAAAATAATTACAACAGTGCATAGAGTAACTTAAAAAGTTTTTTTCTACTGCCTTAGTAAACTTGTACATGAGATCCTTTCGTAGAACGAAGAATATCAAGACGATGTTCCAATTTAATCCACGAACGTTTTTCATGCTAACATCAACAGTACTTACTGCTGTTTAGATCTTTTGTTTCAATTCCATGAGACTATTAACTTTTTTTCAGATTTCATCAAGCAGTTGTAACTACTGTTGATGTTAGCATGCTGAAACGCACGTGAATGCAATTGGAATACCGACTTGATATTCTTCGTGCAACGAAAGGATTTCATGTACAAGTATACTAAGGTAATAGAAAAAACTTTTTAAGTCACTCTATGTACTGTTGTAATTATTTGTGCTGTAGGCCTATTATTTTTTTGTAATAATTTTTTGAAGTTGTATGGAGACTTTTGGGACACCATGTATAATAAAACAATACATTAAAATATCGCAAAAACATATAGATAAATTACTTTGTGAAAAGTCGTTGTTTAATTATCACTAGACAACAAATTTGAACCTTTATTCTGTCAAAAAATCTAAATCAGTTGTTTCTTATTCAGTTTTTTTTTCGCTGATTCTGAATCTAGTTTTAGAGTTTCTCCAGCACGTCCAGATTTTCAGGTATTTGCATATTTCGATATATGCAAATTTTGGTATTTGTGTACAATTACATGAAAATTTAAGATCTAATGATTTATCAGACTGTTTTTTTTTTTGTTGTTGTTGTTTCACTTTATGTTTACTGGCCAGTTAACTTTACACAAATGTTGTGTCCGGTATTATACTGACATGTGACCGTGAAACATTGTGCCTAAATTGTATATTTTTCATGTTTTTCTAATAACGTTTCTTGACGTCCAACTATGTCTGCAATATGAGTACGCTAACATGTTTCTAAGTCAGTTTTTTACGCTAATTTCAAATATGGTATCTGTTTGTTTCTATCACGTTTAGATAAAAAAAACACGGAAATTTTACTTTTGTACAAAGGAGCCAGAAAACGCTTTTCATGCTACTTTGTGGTTTACTTCAGCTATTTAGGATAGATTCTACTACTTTTTTCAGTTGTTTTTCGATTTTACATATTGGTAATTATTTCCCTTGATAGGAATATCACACTGATAAACATTTTGACAAGGAGGTACACTCTCCTAAAAAGCATTTTATATCAAACGTTTGCCAATGCCATACAAATGTAGATATTCATTTTACTCAAAAACAAGACGTGATAGAAAAAAAGGGATTACAGATTCGAAATCAACATAAAAATCTAGCTTCACATATAAAACTTTACGTCAATTCTGTGGCAAATACTTTGGTTGTAATGTAAGCATTGCACCATTGAAAAATATGCAAATTAGGTTTAATAACTGACAGATAAATGTTAAGAATATACAGACTGCGATATTTATCTGAAGGTCCAGTAGTACTAATCTGGAAAACCTAATTCAATCTGACATTTATTGTACCTAAAATTTGCATAAAATGAAACAAAAAAGCTTAAATTTACATAAATATGCAAATTTCTCAAAAACTTGATGAACTATAGAAAAACTAAAAGTATATTCGGAATCAGCGCAAGAAACTGTTCTAGGATCAAATATTTTCATCTAAAGGTTAAATATTTTCATGTTGTACAGTGTTATTTCTTTATATAAAAAGGCTTGGGGCTAAAATTTAAAAAAAGTTCCAATACCGATACAGGCTTGGTCTCTGTCGCAAAACTATGCCAAAAAAAATATATTGATGCTTTCATAGATGCCAACATTTTAGTAATCTTTGGGAATCTGACCCAAGCCAAATATGCTTTAACCCTTTCAAGGGCAAAGGACTTCTTTTACTAAAATGTTGAAATATTTTAATGACACCAGATTTAACGGTCAAATCTATTTGAAAATAACTAATATATTTTCTTTGCATATATTATAAAAGCAAAATTTTAGTAAAAAATTCTGGGTGTCTTTTGGCAGTTTGGAATTAAAATTAAGCGTTCGCGCCTTGCAAACACCGCCCTTGAAAGGGTTAAGCCAGAACGTATTTCAAACCGTTCGCGACGAGCGTCAATTACACTTTTTTTTTAAATTTCTTTGACACCACTTTTTAAGATTTTTTTTTACATTATATATTAAGTAAAAATTCTCTGATTAGATAAAGCGAAATTTTCTATGCAAAGTCCGGTGTCCAAATTCTTGGATTTCGCATACTCTATACATGTGCACTTGCCGGGAAGGCATTAAGTGAAAGTGTCTTTGTATTTATTGGACTTTATTTTAAAATTTTCGTTAAATAAATTCCTGGTTGAAAACATGTTTGAATTAAGCAAGATTCCGGAAGATTACCGAAATATTGGCATCTGTGATGTTATAATGTATTTTTATAATACATTCATTTTTGAATTCATACAATTTATTTATTTAATTTTGAAAACTCCACTTTCACGTTCATATTAGCTATTTGCTGTTCTTGTGTATATGTTTTGTGCCAAAGTTCATTTTTTAGTTAGGTTAAATAATACAAAAGTCTCCATATAGCGTAAGCCCGATTAACCCTTTCAGGGGCAAAGTACTTCCATTGCTATATAAAAATATACCACCGCCTTCAAAGCAGAGGCAAACGTCCAAGAGTATTTTAAAGCCTTAATTTGAACAAACACTCTGTGTCTGAAGAATTCGAAATGTTCTGCACTAAAGTATTGGCGGAAGTTTGCCCTTGTGGTAATCTGGAGCAGTATATATAAACATTGGTGGGTTCTAAAAAATATTTAAAATTAAAGAGGGTTCGTGTAAGAAAAAAGTTTGGAAACCATTGTTCTGGAGTCAGAGGTCCCAAGTTTCCGGATTTGTTCAAGAAAAAATACAGCTTTGAACCAGAACATTTATTTAATTAAATGTGTACTGTTTCTATAGAGTACTTATTTAATTTTATTTATTGCATAAATTTATTGATTCAAAATATTTACTCGTGACTTGGGAAAAACCAGAAGATTGGTAGATGTTTAGAGCTGGAGAGTAATGAATTATGTCACAATAGATGAAAATCACAACTTATTTCTTTTTGTAGTTTTTAGATGATTTTTCCGACAATTGAAAAACTTTCAATTAAATTAATTTAATTAAAACTTTTAATAAAAAATCTTCTAAGTAAATAATCTTTATTTTGTTATTTCATCGTGAAAACATTTAACAAAAATTCCTATCAAATTAATTAACTTCACTGGAGAAAATGCATGCGTTAGGAAAAAGTTGTAATCATGTAAAGAATAATTTAATAAAAAAAATGATTAATTGAGAATAATTAGATGATGAGTTCGAGTTAATGAATAATAAATAACTTAATTAAATAATTAATTGCCTTGAGATTTCGACTACCTATTAAAAATGCCTCGAACATAATTTTTTTAATAAATAATTCATGATATCCCTGTACGTTTGTTTTTATGAGGCCACTTTAAAAAATGACTAAATATTGAAATTGGTTTTGTAGACAGTCACGTTAATTTAATTCGGCACATTTTAAAAATGTGTTAGCTATGTTTTATTTTTTTTTCTTTCTGTCTCTAATCCTTCTGTGCATATAGAACGTTTATAATATGCAAATGTAAGGATTTTACGGATCTAGAAATTATTTAATGTTTTTTTTAAAATTCATTATTAATGTTAATTTCGCTGAACAAGATATTACAATCCCATATTTTATTTAATTTGACTGACTCGTCTGCTAACACTTCGGCTTTTGATTCTTTTTTTTATTTAGTATAAAAAAAAAAAACATTCTTTAAACGAGATATTTTACTTAATATTTTAGATTTAAAAAGTAAAATGTTTATAAAACACACATTTTTTTAAATACATTTTTTTTGTTCAAAATAAGCTTATTTCACGTTAAAAATAACCAAAAGTTTTGAACCTGTACACATTGTCACGTAAGGGTGCACAACAGTTGAGAAATCCTATGGAAAACAGAAATAAAGGCGTATCTTTTACTATGGAGATACTTAAGCGATTTATATATATATATATTTAATGTTTTATATGGATGTATTAAAAATTCATGAGAAAATGGCAGTTTGTTAACGGTGGTAATAAATTAAGGCAATGTAGTAAGGCAATGAATTTACCCATTCGGTAATTTCTCCAGAAAGAACAAACCAGTTTTCCAAATAAGGTGTTTATTTATCCACTGGAAAAATGAAAAACAACTCCTACATGACGAAGAGGTTCCTAAAGCCTCAAGCTTGAATATAAATCAAAACATCATACTAATCGGTCTTAAGCAGAAAATTTAGAAAACCACGAATTGTAAACAAAACACCAGATAAACGGTTTTTGAGTTCTTGAAAACGAGACAAATTTCTGCTTCCGAAGTCAGTGCTTTCGCTTTTTGCAAGACGCGCCGATTACGACAGATCTCGACGTAATACGGACACGAATTAATTGGTGAGAGGTGAATATTGAGTGCTGGGCAGCTAAGCAAATGGCGCGAGTGGGAGAGCTTTTAAGGAGAAAGAATCCCGGTTCTAGTAGCTCAGTGTTTTCGAAGTAAAAAAAAATCTAGCGCACGAAGAATCCATGGAATTAAAATAACAAAATGGCTTTTACAAACATTCGAATGAAAAAACTAGCTTCTCTCAGAAAAACATAGATTGAATAGTTGATAAAAGTTTATGAATTGATTTAAAGATCAAGATTAGGATTTGAAATAAGATAATTATTAATATAACGCATTATGAATTTAAAGGGAAATTAAATATAAATAGATATTATTAAGAAATAGGGAAATAATGAATATGTGTCGGAATTTAAAATAATTTAAAGGAATATCTCTAAGTAAAACTTTTATATAACATACATCTATATATATAAAAGCCGTTCTTGGTATGTATGTATGTATGTTCCTTATACAAATCTACAGTTTTTATCCGATTTGAACGAAACTTGGGGTACATATGCTTTTGAACACGAGTAAAATCACTGTCCACTTAAAAAATTTCACAGACCATTCTTTACCACTTTTTTAAAACATTTCCCATAATTTATCATTACAGAAATCTTTTTTTTTCCAATTTCTAATGCAACAATTCTTTCCAATTGCCACACTCTAAAAAACGGCACAAAAATTTTGAAAACAAATTATAACACGTTTATTTTCTTTTTTATAAGCCAATAAAAATTCAGAATCACTCTCTATATTTTTACTTTCCGAAATTGAAGTGATTTTAAGAAGAAAATGCGCATTTTTACAGTATAAATAGAAAACGAAAATTTTAAACGCGTTAAAATGATGTAGTACCGTAATTTAAATTTATTTGTAGTTAACAAATCTACTTTAATACAGACGTTTCAATTTCAAGAAAACAATTTAGTAAAAAGGTGAAATAAAAAGCTAGGTATGACGTCACATTCTATTAAAAGTTTTGATTTCAAACTGAGTCTAAAAGTAATCATCTGCTATGTTTTATTCCTACTTCAATTGTATAATACAATACTACAGCTGTATCTTATACGTATAGCTATAGCTATACGTTATATTGCTAAGTGTTTTATTGATTTAGAAGCAGTGGTAACGTGATGTTCGCATTTTACTATTTTAATTATTTTTAATGAAATTCTGTAACTTTAGAAGAATTTTAAAGCGTTTTTAACTCGGGAGAAGTCGCGCATACCCAGATAATGAATGGTTTTTACATTGTCACCAATAAATACATTTAAAAATCGTCACCTTATTCAGTCTGAGACAATTGTTACAAATTCTATGATTATGTAAATTGTAGATTACTTTTCGAAAAATAGTGGTGAGAATTGTAAAAACCGTACGCACCCTGGGGTATGTCATAAACCGTCCGAATGCTCCCGGGTTAATGAAATTCTGTAACTTTAGAAGAAATTTTCTTTGAATAGGCAATAGTCTATATATATAAAAGCCGTTCTTGGTATGTATGTATGTATGTTCCTTATACAAATCTACAGTTTTTATCCGATTTGAACGAAACTTGGGGTACATATGCTTTTGAACACGAGTAAAATCACTGTCCACTTAAAAAAATTCTCAGACCATTCTTTACCACTTTTTTAAAACATTTCCCATAATTTATCATTACAGAAATCTTTTTTTTTCCAATTTCTAATGCAACAATTCTTTCCAATTGCCACACTCTAAAAAACGGCACAAAAATTTTGAAAACAAATTATAACACGTTTATTTTCTTTTTTATAAGCCAATAAAAATTCAGAATCACTCTCTATATTTTTAATTTCCGAAATTGAAGTGATTTTAAGAAGAAAATGCGCATTTTTACAGTATAAATAGAAAATGAAAATTTTAAATGCGTTAAAATCAGTGTTGGGCAGAATCTGATTACAAAGTAATCAAATTACAGATTAAATTATATTATAATCTCCTCACTGTGCAATCGATTATCATGTAATCATTACAAAGTAATTTGAATATAATCTGATTATCGCATAATCTGATTACCGTGTAATCGATTACAAGACAATTCTAATTTTCTCTTTTAAAACATAATTAGATTAATCTGTAATTAGATTAATTTGTAATTAGATTAAAAGACACTTCCGATTACGTTTTCAATTGTATAATCCAATTAACCTGTAATGGATTACAAGATGATTCCGATTACGTTTTTAGTTGTATAATCCAATTAACCTGTAATGGATTATAGGTGAATTTCGATTACGTTTTTAATTGTATAATCTAATTAACCTGTAATGCATTATAGGAAAATTCCGATTACGTTTTTAATTGTATAATCCAATTAATCTGTAATGGATTATAGGTGTATTCTAATTACATTTTTAAGAATATAATTTAGATTAAATTGCAATGTGTTACGAGTTAATGTCAGTTATGTTCAGAATACAATTTGGTTAACGTGTAATGTAATGCAACTAAATCTTAATTAAATTCTATAAAATGTATTTAAATTAAACTGCAATCTATTACGAGCTAATTCTAATTGCATTTTTAACACTTTCCAACAAAGTTGAAAAGTGTTTATGGATTTAGTTTGTCTGTCTATCAGTACTCTAATGCGCGTAAATATACTCGGATTTCCATGCAATTGATATATGTTATTGAGGTTTACTGTGGTATGATTGGTATAGAAAATGAAGTATGTAGCATGTAATTTACAGAGACACTCAAAAGAATTCTTTTACATTACAGCCTATTAGGAAAAATCGCTTGCGGTGTATTTTAATGATGTTACTGTATTTCAAACATATTGAATTTAATTTATATCGCTGAGGTGCATTACAAGATGTTTACTAAAAATTATGGAGTACATAATAGCATTCACCGTTCATTTACAGAGACACACAAAAATTTTGGTTACAGTACTGACTATGAACAATAATTACTAGAAATACGTTTTTTTTCAGTTGTTGCACGCGTTTTTGAATGTAACTATTTTTTTATATTGCTTGGTTTGTATAAATTCTATAAATCATATACAGAACTGCACAAAAGTTCTCTAGTACACTGACTTTTATAGACGGAAACTCCCGAATGGGAATTTTCAACCGTGTTAATAACCGAATTAAATTTTAGCATACTGCTATGTAGTATATATACAAATCTATTAATAATATGCAGAGCTTCAGAAAAAAAATCGGATATTTTTTCGATTATTAATGGTATTTACTGCAATTGGGTTCTCAAATATGCTATGCATTTTCCAACTTCTGTTGAGTCAGATATACCGATTTCAGCCTGTTCGTTATTGTGAATACTTCATAATTTTACAAAGAGATAGGTTTTTTTTTTATAGGGTTTTTACCCCCCAAAAAGTAAATACATGAGTTTTAAACTATTATGAAATGTTAAAAACTACTTACCGCTCTCAAAAGAACGATTTTACAGTATTCTTAAACTATAGATCTTAAATATCTGTGGTTTAATTAATTAATATAATGTATTTAATTTTTTATAGATAATCTAACGATTGGAAATGCAATGTTAAAAATGAAGGAATATTAAATTAATCCATCCCGTGGACATACAACATTTCGGTTCCGACACTTTGGTCTTGTGTTTAAGTCGCAGCACTTCGATCCTGACATCTGGGTCCCAGTGCCATTTCAGTCCCACAAAGTGACATAATTTTACAAAAGACATTGTCTTTTTTTTTTTTTTTTTTTTTTTTATCCAAAACCACGTGAATTTTACTACAGTGCGAATATAAGTACCCCATAATCACAAACACATATAACTCGAAACCTGTATCGACACCAACACAAATATCGTATGATAAACGTAACCGTTTTAGAAAAGGGGGGGGGGTGCTCTATAGATTTTTTTAAAGAAGCCCTCGCATATTTTGGTGTACCAAAATATAAGGTGCTGGCAAATTAAAACAATTATAACTTAAGCTGTAATTATCGTAGAACACTGATATTTTGTATGGTAAACGTAATCTTTAAAACGGGGAGGGGGACTTTGTTGGTGTTTTTAACAGAAGCCCCTAACTATTAGTATAGCGTAAATATAAGGGCCCGATAACTATACACACTTACATCTAGGATCCAAATTGTCGCAGAACATACAAATTTCATATGGTAAAAGGAATCGTTTAAAAGGAGGAGGAAGGGCTTTTTTTTGGCCTGTTTGCAATTAGTAATATTTTCTTGAAATTAATCTAGTGTTTATAGTTTAAAAAAAGTTTTATATTTAATATCGAAATTCATGGAATTTCTGTTTACGTTTTCGTGCATTCTTTTGATGGAAAAATAATTTTTCACTTGTTTGGGTAATATTGGAATATATATGTTCATTTATTTATTATTCTCTAATTGATTAAAATAGTTTAAAGTCATCCATCGGGTTCGTTATCAGATTTCCACCCAGCCCACGAAGACATATTTTATCAGCGCATTTTTTATTTTAAACTTCTTGCAATTACGAATATATTCAAGGTGATTCAGTATTTATGGTTGAAAAAAATAAAGTTTTATATTTAAAATTCAAATTCTTCGAATTTCTGCATGTATTTTTATGCATTATTTTGACGAAAAATTAATTTTTGTATGTTTGAGTAATATTTTAATATTTTAGTTCTAATTAATCATTATTTTGTAATTACTTAAAAATACCTTAAAACATAGTTTTGCATTGGGTCGGGTAATCCGATTTCTACAGCGGAATTGAAGTGGGCTGGGGGAAAGCCACACATTCAAGGGATCGGCGAAACTGCAATTTTCCGTTTGTTGCTCACAGGCTATCAAAGCCTGAGAGTAAATGTGCCCGCAGGTTCTGTATGTACGTATGTATGTACTCATGTATGTATGTATGTACCGTATGTACGTAAATTTATGCAGGTAACGCAATAAATCTTGATAGAAATATCCGATTCGCTTCAAATTTTGTATATAATTGATAAGGCGCTGAAAGGCGATTTTGTATATAATTGATAAGATTCTGATAAGGCGCTTCCCTGATTAGTTTTGGGGGTTCATTGGTTAAGTATAAAGGGGGGAGACACGGGGAGTAATCACCCCTTAATTTAGATAAATTGGTTTTTCATGCAGAATTATCGGATTTGTTTCAAATTTTGAAAGTAGGTTCATTCTGACAAGACACTTCCCTGATTAGTTTTGGGGGTTCATTGTTTAAGTATAAAGGGGGGAAACGGGGGGCTAACCCCCTTTTAATTTAGATAAATGGGATTTTTGTGCAGATTTATCCGATTTAACTTCAAATGTTGTATATACGTTCATTCTGATAAGACGCTTCATTAAATAGTTTTGGGGGTTCATTGTTTAAGTATAAAGAGGGGAACGGGAGGCTAAATCGCCCCCTTAATTTAGATAAATTGGTTTTTCATGCAGAATTATCCGATTTGCTTCAAATTTTGTATGTACGTTCATTGTGATAAGGCGCTTTCCTGATTAGTTTTGGGGATTCATTAGTTAAGTATAAAGGGGGGGGGGACGGGGGCTAATCCTCCCTTAATTTAGATAAATGTGATTTTCATGCAGAATTATCCAATTTGCTTCAAATTCTGTATATAGATTCATTGTTATAAGGCTCCTCTCTGTTTAGTTTTTGGGATTCATTGGTTAAGTATAAAGGGGGGGAGGGGAGCTAATTCCCCCCTTAATTTAGATAAATGGGTTTTTCATGAAGTTTTATCCAACTTGCTTAAAATTTTTTATATAGTTTCATTCTGAGAAGGCGCTTCCCTGATTAGTTTTGGTCGTTCATTGATTAAATATAAAAGGAGGAACCCCCCCTTAATTTAATAAATGGGTTTTTTCATGAAGAATTATCCAATTTGCTTCAAATTTTTATATAGTTTCATTGTGATAAGGCACTTCCCTGATTAGTTTTGTGGGTTGATTTGTTAAGTATGAAGGGGGGGGTGAACTGAGGCTAATCCTCCCCATAATTTATTGTCAATTTCTATATTTTTTGAGGGCATTATTCTTTGAAATAAGAGTGTAATATACATTTAATGTGAACAGCCTGTGAGATCAATGCCATTAACTGGGCACTTTTCCTTTTTTTAGCTAACATAGGCTATCAAAACCTGAGAGCTAATGTGCCCGCAGGTTCTGCATGTATGTGTGTACGTATGTATGTACTTAACGCGATAACTCTTGGTAGAAATATCCGATTTGCTTCAAATTTTGTATATAGGCTCATTGTGACAAGGCTCTTCCTAATTAATTTTGGGGGTTCAGTTATTAAGTATAAAGGGGGAATGGGGTTAATCCCCCGTCTCTTAATTTAGATAAATGGGTTTTTCATGTAGAATTATCTGATTTGCTTCAAATTTTGCATATAGGTTCATTGTAAAAAGATGCTTCTTTAGTTAGTTTTGGGGTTCATTGGTTAAGTATAAAGGGCGGGGAACGGGGGCTAATCCCCCATTAATTTAGATAAATGTGTTTTTCATGCAGAATTATCCGTTTTGCTTCAAATTTTGTACATAGTAGTTTTATTGTGATAAGGCGCTTCCCTGCTTAGTTTTGGGGGTTCATTGGTTAAGTATAAAGGGGGTAACGGTGGCTAATCCCCCCCCCCTTAATTTGATAAATGAGTTTTCCATGCAGAATTATCCAATTTATTTCAAATTTTGTATATAGTTCCATTGTGATAAGGCGCTTCCCTGATTAGTTTTGGTGGTTCATTGGTTAAGTATAAAGGGAGAAACGTAGGGGGGCTAATCCCCCTCAATTTATTCTCGATTTCTTTATTTTCCGAGAGGTATTATTCTTTGAAATAAGAATATAAAATACAATTAGGGTGAAGAGCTTGTGAGCTCAATGCCATGAGTTTAACTGCGCACTTTTCCTTTTATTTTGTCATTTTCCGATTATTTAAATTTTGCTATATTTTATTACTAATTCTACAGGGTGCCAACCAGAAGTGCAAAATGTAGGTGCCAATGGACCGATTGCCGTCACTAAATTTTTAGTATTATTCGCCTAATAAAAAGAGAAAATTTAGGTGAAGTATACTAATAAAATTTAGGCGAAGAATACTAAGAAATTTAGTGGTGGTAATTGGCCCATTCGCACCCAGTTTTTACACCCCTGGTGTCAACGGTCACAAAAAGTTTAGGAATTTTAAAAATAGGTTGTTTCGAAGCTCATACATTTAACCCTTCTCCACTATATGAATGTCAGCATTTATGTTAAACAAGATTTATTCTAATCTAAAACCTGAAAAGAAAAAAAAACTGTGCCATATAGTTCATCCATCTTTTTTAGGGTTTCGTTCATCTCACGAAACCCTATTACTCCCGCTCCGTTGTCTGTCCGTCACAGAGCCGTTCTCAGAAGCTATATAACTTACAGGCATGACAATTTGTGTACTTATAGCTAAATGCCTACTATGAAGCTCAAAATAATAAAATCTGAAAAAATCGTATTACTTTAATATAGAGAGATAAAAAAAAATTTAACAGCCTTTTCTTATTAAATTTAATCAGTTTTCGTTATAGCAGTTGTCAACAGTTAAAAATCCACACTAAAATTCTTTCTACTGTAATTAATTTTCTACTGAAAGATTTCCACGTGTAAATGAAAATGAAATAAAAAGTTTCACTAATTGTAAAAAATATCAATATGACGTCATATTGGTAATAAAATGGAAATTTTCAAAGATTTCTCAATAATACAAGGAGTATGAGTATGTGTATGTACAGAGAGCAGATTAATATCACGTCATTACAGAATTAAAAAGAAAATTAATCTGACGTCCTATTGGAAGTTTAACGGATTTTTCAAATGTTTGAGAATAATACAAAGCGAGTATCAATATGAGTAATATAAAATAGTAAATATATGAGTTTGACGAATGTATTGAATCATGATAAAAACCAGATTATGGAAATATTCGCATATTTTATCATTTTGAAGGTGTACAACATGTTTAATTTTGAAATTATTATTATTTTTAAATGTCGCATTTAGTCCACAGGACAGATATTATTATGACAGAGTATAATAGCGGGCTTTGCCCGCTATCGGGCCTGTTCAGATATTTGAAAAAACGGAGTTTGTTATAAAGGGAGTTACATATGTTTTAATTATCGAGGGTGAAACATTTTTCTTAATTAATGCATTTATTTTTCTTTTAATGAACGTGAACGACGTCACGGGTAACAGCTAGTAAAATATAAAATAACTAATCTTCCGTAATCTGTGGGCAAGGTTAGCTCCAAACCTTGACGTTTGCTAGCAACAATATAATTTAAAATCAATGTAGATACTTTTAAAGAACTGTCATGAAAAGTCTCACTTTCTAAAATACGCAATTTGGCAGTAGGACCTGGATTACAGAGGATTACGCAATAGGTTTAAATATCTATTTTATATAATTGTTTTTATATATATATCACATTTAGTCCACATGACAGATATTATTATGACAGAGTGTAATAGCGGGCTTCGCCCGCTATCGGGCCGGTTTAGATATTCGAAAAAACGAGAAAAATAGACCAGTAAATTTTTACTTTATAAAAAACATGACTTTTTTTGTTGTTGTTGCTAAATAAAATTTATTTGGATTTATTAAGGAAAGGATAAAGTGTTTTGAAAGGAATATTAAACGAAACTCTTTGTGCGATCTTCGATCACACTTACCCACGTGTTTAGGGTTTCGTTCATCTCACGAAACCCTATTCTTCTCGGTTCTCTGTCTGTCCGTCAGAGTGTCCGTTATCAGAAACCGTATAAGTTAGAGACTTCAAATTGTCTGTACCTACAGCTGAATACTTACTGTCACACTGATAATCATAAAACTTTGAAAATATCTTCATTAACACAATATATTAATTAAAACCCTAAAAAACCCCTCATTAATGAAAAAAAATCAACTAAAGCGTTGAATTTAATCAAACCGCAATCTGAAACTCCAGAAGAGGGGAAAGGGTTGCCATGGTCATTGCACTTCAATGGCGATAACAGATTGAACGTTTTCAAAGACACCTCTATCTCACATAAACTATTCCACTTGGGAACGTGAAATTTCTGACACACACACACACAAAATTAGCTTTCAGAATTTCTAAAAATATTTTAATTACGCCAATTAGAAGTGTAAATAACAATTCAAAATCGATTTGAATAAATTCGCTTAATTTCCTTCCATTGGAAAACCACAGACGAACAATCCGACACCTGTTCACGCAGATCAAAGATGGCGGACTATGCATTTTTCAGGCTCTATAGATTTTTTTTATTATTGCATTTATCGAATTGAAATTAATACATCTATACATATTTTTTTTTTTACTGCGAAGACAGAAATCTATTTTTTATAAAGTTGGCGTGATTAGAACGGAAATTACGAATTAATTTTTTGTTAATGAATTTAATTTTTATCAGAATCAAAAGAAAATTTGCAGCTGGTTGTGAAATTGGAAGACTTATGCCATTTATGAGCGAGACATCCCGGCCCTTCCCTTTTCGTCTCAACTGTTGAAGGGAGGGAAAAAAACGCTGATTTTTTTAATATTGCATTTACCAATTTGAAAATTTTGTATATATATGCATATATTTTTTCGGTGAATCCCGAAATCTAATTTTTATAAAGATTACAGTATTAGAACCGAAATTATATTTTATCATAAAATGCTGATTTTTTTTTTTTATAAAACAAAGAAATATAATGCTAATAGACAATGCTGTAAATAATAATGCGAAAATGTATTTGTATGTATACTTTTCAAAAAATATATCGCATTTAGTCCAAATGACAGATATCATTCGCCCGCTGTCGGACCTGTTCATATATTCAAAAAAACGAAAAAATAGACTGGTAAATTTTTACTTTATAATAAAAGATGACTCTTTTTTTGGAAAAAGAAATTTATTTGAATTTATTAATTAAATGATAAAGTATTTTGAAAGGAATATTAAGCGAAACACTTTGTGCGATCTTCGATCACATTTATCCACTTGTTTTTCCTATCTTTTTTTTTTTTTTTTTTTTCGTTTGTTTCACACAACTTCTTTTTTCATCTTCGCAAATGACTGGTTAAATTCAACATTCAATTCATTGAATCTGCTTCTGTTTTACCTCAATAGCTTTTCATACTGTGTCAGTAAAAACAGTTTGTATGTTGTTAGCACTGGGGTGTAATTTAAGAGGGCTGGTGGAGAGCACCCCGTAATTAACTTAGATTGTAGCAGCCTTCAGAAATCAGACACCATGAGATAGTTTTCTTGTATATCATTTTTTAAAGAATGAATTTATGAAATTGATTAAATTCGTTCATTAAGTTTAAAATGCAAAAAACGAAGTGTGTTTGGGCAATCCAATTTTTTTAATGCGCAAAATATATACGTTTTCAAAATTACTTGGAAAATTAAAAAAATAGTAAACTATATAAAGCAGGGAAAGGGTTGATTTAAGACCTAATTTCGTCACTATAAATTAAAAAATAGGTTCCATATCCATAAGGTAACATCAGTGTTAAATCGATTCATCACTAGATCGCGATGTTAGATTGATGATAAATTTTGACATCGTTCTGTCCTAATTATAAATATAATATGCTGACAACTTAAAACACTTATAACTTGAATTGCAATTATAGTAGAACACAAATATTTTGCAGAGTAAACGTAATCTTTATAAAGAAGAACATTGTCAGTTCTTTTGACTTAAATCTGCTAAATTTTAGCATAGCACAAATATAAGGACTGCGTAACCTCAAGCACTGATAAACTGTCGTAGACAACACTAATTTCTTTAGGTAAACTCAATCGTTTACCTTATTAAAATCAGGCTTTGTGTGCCATAATTGTTTGGCCCTTTTTAGGTGCGTTCGTAATTATATAAATATGTAGTACCTATATAATCGTCGTCTGGTCGAGTGATGGGCGATTCTGAAATAATCGAGAATCGATAAACATCGATGTCGTATAAAGCAACATCGATAAAAAAATAATCTTTTCTCAAATTCTAGTATCGATGTTCTAGAATCGATTCTCATACAGATACTGCAAAAAGAGTAAAATTGATCAATCAATTGGCAGAAAATTTGATCGAGAATCTTTATAACTGGGGATTTGACAGTAGATCGATATTTCTGGCGCTCATTTCATTTTTCTAACAGTATCTAGTCTTCTCTTAAAATGAGTCTATGAAATTTTAGGCTATTTAGAAAAGGACCAGCTGTTTGTCCAAATATAGTGTTGTACCCGACCAGAACCTGAAAAATCCAAATGGAATCAACCCGACAGAAAAATTCTATCAAACTATAATCCGATCCCAAAAGGAGAAAATAATTTTAGTCGACACGGCAGCCGTATCGGAGATCCGAACCTGAAAATTGAAGTTAACCCGAAACCCGAACCAAACCCAACAAAGAATTCCATTGAACCGTAATCCGATCCGAAGATGATAAAAAAATTTCCGTAGAAATGCAACCCGACACCAAACTTGAAATTTCAGTTAATCCGAAACCCAACCCGAATCAGACAAAATAAAATCTATCGGTCCGTAACACGATCCAAACCCGACAAAATAAATTCTGTCACCACGCAACCCGATCCGAACCTGAAAGCCAAAGAAAAAATTTCATCGAACCGTAAACTAAACCGCACCCGAATAAATAAATTCCTTCATCTCGCAACCCGAAGAATAAGTTATCTAAGTTATATACACTATATTCGCAATGATGACCGGTCACTTGCGATTTTAGACGTTTTGTTAAATATCTGGAAAGATACATGAGGAATTATCCTGAAACTTCAGGAGTGTAAACAACGTGATAGACGTCATATATTTCCGCGAAGATTTTTTCCCGAAACCCCATAAAGGGACATCACCAAATTGAAGAAAAACGAATATCTTTTGGCTAACCCTGTAAAAACTAATATTGCAAAAGCATTCAAACTTTAGATTATGATTAAGTGGCTTATTGTAATAATTTGGGTTCATTTTTATAAAGATAGCATGTATACTCGAAGAGAAATTAAGGTTTTTATAAAAACAGTCCCAAATTTTACCAAGTTTTTTGCTTATAATTTGCAGAGTTTTTAATATAAAAACAAGTTATTTTCAGAAAATATAGACAAACAAAATTGTACACAACACCCTGCAATCAGAATTAAAAAATAATAAAAATTATATGAAAAATGAGCAGGTTTACTAAATATTGTTTCACTGCGCATGCGCGAATTCAATCAAAATATACTGTACATAATATATTAGCTAAATATGTAGACTAACTTTAATGAAAGTCTCAAAAACATAACTTGAAAATTCTGTTAGTAATCGTCGATAGAATAAGCTCGAAATTCGCTGTACCCAAAAGGAAGCAAAAAGATGAGGGGTTGTATCAAATATAGAATGCGAGACACTTCATTCTTATTATGTCAACTTTTATAAGCTAGTATATTTGGATACAACCCCTCATCTTTTTGCTTCCTTTTGAGAACAGCGAAATTCGAGCTTATTCTATCGACGATTACTATCAGAATTTTCAAGCTATGTTTTTGAGACTTTCACAAAAGTTGGTCTATACATTTAGCTAATATATTATGCACAGTATATTTTGATTGAATTTGCGCATCCGCAGTGAAACAATATTTAGTAAACCTTCTCATTTTTCATACAATTTTTATTATTTTTTAATTCTGATTGCAGGGTATTGTGTACAATTTTTTTTGTCATATTTTCTGAAAATAACTTGTTTTTATATTAAAAACTCTGCAAATTATAAGCAAAAAAACTTGGTAAAATTTGGGACTGTTTTTATAAAAACCTTAATTTCTCTTCGAGTATACATGCTATCTTCATAAAAATGAACCCAAATTATTACAATAAGCCACTTAATCATAATCTACAGTTTGAATGCTTTTGCAATATTAGTTTTTACAGGGTTATCCAAAAGATATTCGTTTTTTTCAATTTGTTGACGACCCCTTATGGGGTTTCGGGAAAAAATCTTCGCGGAAATATATGACGTTTATCATGTTGTTTACACTCCTGAAGTTAGAGGATAATTCCTCATGTATCTTTCCAGATATTTAACAAAACGTCTAAAATCGCAAGTGACCGGTCATCATTGCAAATATAGTGTATTATCTATATTTTATGTAAGTTACTTTGAAAATTATACTACTTATACTATACAATACAAGTGGAGGGGGTGATTTAAGATATAGATATATATATATATAACAAAAAAAAAAAAAAAAAAAAAAAAAGGTTTTCATATTTTAAAGGTAACATCGGATTTCAATCACCTTATCTCTATATCGCGATATTACATAAATAATAAACCGATTTAGAAAATTTCTATCGAGTGCAAACCTAAATAAAGTGCTGAAAACTTCAATCATTTATAATTCGAGCTGTGTTCGTCCTGGAACACTCATATTTTATATGGTAAACGTAATATTTATAAAAGGCGGGGCAATGTCCGTTTTTTAATAGGAACCCCTAAATTTTAATATAGCGCGAATATGATGCCATGATAACCACAATCACTTAGATCTTGCTACAAATTTCGTATGGTAAACGTAAACATTTTAAGGGAGTTGGTTCTGCGGATATTTTTATAGATAAAATACCGCTGCAACATATACAGCCCAAATTATAACTGATTAATGTTCATGGCACCTTGTACTTATGATATATTAAAATTTGAGGGGTTTGATAAGAAATCGATAAATCCTCTCTAAATGATTGCGTTTAACGTAAGAAATTTTTGTGGGCAGCTTTAATTTGTATCCGAGTTAAATGTGTTTGTGATTATCGGGCTCTTACATTCATGATATACTACAATTTAGGAGGCTCCGATTAAAAAAAAAGAGAATGTCTAATATAAAGTTATGTCACGTTGCTCAAACACACAATTTTTTTGCGCGGTGTGACAATTTAATCATGAGTTATAATTTAATTTTTTCAGCCTCTTATATTCAGCTTTTTATAAAAATTAGGTGATGATAAAAAAAACGGTAATAGATCCTGATAATGTATACTCATGATATTGAACCGTACAACGTTTGGTGGGCTTATGGTTATTACAGTCTGAGTTACAGGGACAAACCGAAATGGCATGACCCCTCATGAGCAAGCCCTTTATAAATTTTACGTGCTACGGCAATTAAAACAAGAGTTATATGTATTTTAAGTTGTAAAGATTTTTTGGTATACACAGAAATATGAGAAGCTTAAAAAAAATCGACAGATCCCCCCCGCCCACCCCCACCACCTCTAAAGCAATTACTTTTACCATACGAAATTTGTGATTGAACCTTGCGACAATTTAGACTCCAGTTATAAGTGTTTTTTGTTATTGAGCCCTTATTTTCATTATACTAACTTTAGTATAGCACGAGTATAGTACAAAGTAATTCAGGTATGTGTTCATCTATTGTTAGAAATTGCTGAATGTGAATTTTCAACCTATTATACATTTTCTTAATAAACTAAATTTTGGCGTACAATGTAGGATACATACAAATCTACATTATACATACAAAATACAGTGCTACATAACATAATTGGGATATTTTTCCGGGTATGGTTGGTTAATTCCTGAAATCTGGTTTTTCATGTGTAATGCGTTTGCTAAGATGTGTACTTTGGTGTTTTATTTACCTTATTAAACAGCGCAGTTTTGTTAAAATATTCTAGTGCTGGAAAGTGTTTAGCATGGATCGTATTTTGCATCTGATTTCGACGTTGTTCGAGATGATTTATATTTTTAGGGAGTGGGGACACATTCATGAGTTTTTTCTGTGCATCTCCACTTTTCCGCTTTTTTGTCCTTTTCTGATCATTAAAAATCAGATATAATGTATTACTAGTCCTACAGGGTGCCAATGGTCACAAATACGTCATGAATTTCAGCAACTGGTTCATCCAAGGCTCATATCGCCCATTTTCAATCCTTCTCCATCTACTATATGAATGACAGCATTTATGTTAATCAATTTTATTACAATCTAAAACCTTAAAGGAATTAAAACTTCGCCATATGTTTCATACATTGAACGAAAATTTTGGACAACTTGACGAAAATTACAGGACCCCGTATGAAACCTGAAAATAACTAATTAAGTTTTTAAATGCAAAATCCCGAGGGTCTTTGGGCATTTAAACATTTTTTTAATACTTAATATATATTTTGTATCTAAGTTATATATTATCTATATTTTATATAAGTTACTTGGAAAATTAAAAACTACTTATACTATACAATACAAGTGGAGGGTTGATTTAAGACCTTATTACGTCACTATATATGTATATATATATATACATATATATATAACAAGAAAAAAAAAGTTTTCATATTTTAAAGGTAACATCGGTTTTCAATCACCTTATCTCTAAATCGCGATATTACATAAATAATAAACCGATTTAAGAAATTTCTACCGAGTGCAAACCTAAATAAAGTGCTGAAAACTTTAAACATTTATAATTCGAGCTGTGTTTGTCCTAGAACACTCATATTTTATATGGTAAACGTAATATTTATAAAAGGCGGGACAATGTCCGTTTTTTAATAGGAACCCCTAAATTTTAATATAGCACGAATATGATGCCATGATAACCACAAATACATAGATCTTGCTACAAATTTGCGCAGTCCAACCAAATTTCGTATGGTAAACGTAAACATTTTAAGGGAGTTGGTTCTGCGGATATTTTTATAGATGTAATACCGCTGCGACATATACATCCCATATTATAACTGATTCATGGCAACTTGTACTTATGATATATTAAAATTTGAGGGGTTTGATAAGAAATCGATAAATCCTCTCTAAATGATTACGTTTAACGTAAGAAATTTGTGTGGGCTGCTTTAATTTGGATCCGAGTTTAATTTTGACATCCTCTTATATTCAGCTTTTTATAAAAATTAGGTGATGACAAAAAAACGGTAATGAATATCCTGATAATGTATAATGATATTGAACCGTACAACGTTTGTTGGGCTTACGGTGATTACAGTCTGAGTTACAGGGACAAACCGAAATGGCATGACACCTCATGAGCAAGCCCTTTATAAATTTTACGTGCTACGGCAATTAAAACAAGAGTTATATGTATTTTAAGTTGTAAAGATTTTTTGGTATACACAAAAATATGGGAAGCTTAAAAAAAATCGACAGATCCCCCCTACCCCACCACCTCTAAAACAATTACTTTTACCATACGAAATTTGTCATTGAACCTTGCGACAATTTAGACTGCAGTTATAAGTTCTTTTTGTTATCGAGCCCTTATTTTTGTTAAACTAACTTTAGTATAGCACGAGTATAGTACAAAATAATTCAGGCATGTGTTCATCTATTGTTAGAAATTGCTGAATGTGAATTCTCAACCTATTATACATTTTCTCACTAAACTAAATTTTAGCGTACAATGTAGGATACATGCAAATCTACATTATACATACCAAATACAGTGTTACACAATATAATTGGAGTATTTTTCCCGGGTATGGTTGGATAATTCCTGAAATCTGGTTTTTCATGTGTAATTAGAGTTGCAAAATTTCGTTTTATTCCCAGGTTTATTTCCAATAGACCCGGTTTATTCCCAGGTTTATTCCCAAAAGGCTTGGTTTATTCCCCAAAAAACAAGTTTATTCCTGAAAAACTCGGTTTATTCCCAGGTTTAAACCGGGTTTTTTTCTAGCCTTTGCAACTCTATGTATAATGCGTTTGCTAAGATGTTTACTTTGGTGTTTTATTTACCTTATTAAACAGCGAAGTTTTGTTAAAATATTCTAGTGCTGGAAAGTGTTTAGCAGCATGATTGACGCAAAGAAGAAAGTATTCGATTCGTAAAAAAACTCCAATTCCGTTTTTGAAGGATTTATGCGTTTTAGAATGTCACGATTTGACTGGTTTTACAAAATGTCTGTCTGTGTGTCTGTATTTGACAAAAATGCTCTGGGAATTCTATCTTAAGAACTAAAGCACGAAACTTACTAAAATTTGAGATTCTGTTAGACCTTGATATAAGTTAACGCTGATTAGTTGTTGGTGTAAATCGTCCAACAGGTGGCACTGTTATACCTTATTTTTTATGATTTCCGAGATAGCTATATATCTCAAGAACTATTGCACGGATTTTCCTCATACTTCAGGTTCAGTTATACCTTGATATAAATTGGTGCTGATCAGTTTTAGCCTAAATTGCTTGACAGGTGGCACTGTTATGCTTAAATTTTCATGTTTTCCGCGACAGCTATATCTCAAGAACTAGTTCACGGATTTTCAACATATTCCAGATTCAGTTAGACCTCTATAAATTGGTGTTCATTAATTTTTGTATTAATCGCTCAACAGGTGGCGCTGTTATGCCCTATTTTGCATGATTTCCGCAATAGCTCTATCTCAAGAACTTATACATGGATTTTCATCAAACATCAGATTCAGTTATACGTAGACGTTGACATAAATTGCTGCTGATTAAGGTTTGGTGTAAATCGCCCAACAGGTGGCGCTTCTATATAGCGCACTTTTCAAATTTTCTGCCATAGATATATCTTAAAGAATTAATTCACGGAATTTCGAAAATTTCATATTCTGTTACCCAGCTAGAAAATATTTGCACTTTTTATGCAAAAAAGTATCAATAGTACACAATTTGTGCAAAAAAAGTGAAAATTTTTGAATATTTCAAAAAGTGTACACTTTGTGTGCAAATTATATGCACTTTTTATACATACAAAAAAATGCATCTTTTTTGTTTTCAGAAAGTGTGCACATTTTTTGCATAAAATAACTGCATACTCCGTGTTCGCAAAAAGTGTGCATTTTTTATGCACAAAAGTCTTTATTTTTTGTGGATGTAAAACTTTGTATATTCCAAGTTTTGATTATTCTATGCATATGTTACCAATTCAAAATCTGTAATTTTTTTCAAATGTGCACGTTTTTCCTATTACAACACAATATTCCCTAAAAAGTGCATTTCTACGTCACAGATTGTGCCCTCTTCCACCAATATTTCCGCCTCACCCTTAGAGGGATGTGAAGGAGAGGGGGGAGAGTGTAAAAAATATTTCACACTTTCTGTTGCTCTATGACCTGAAATTTGACTGTAATAATATAAGATTACATTTTTTCTCAACATTTTTTAATAATAATTACTAACCAAATGTACAGGTTCTTAAAATTTGCAAATAAATGTTTAAAATGCAAAACAAAATGCAAGATAAATGTTTAATATTCATAGTTCACGTAAAACATCATCGGCGCAACCAGGGGGAGGGAGGTTGTAACCCTCCCCCCCTCCCGGGACGTATGTTGAGTTTGGAAGAATTGGACGTATATACATATGTTCATATTTTATAGATATTATGAAGAAAAATATAGCTTTAAGACACATATTTTACTGTAAATTATTTTTAAAAAAATTGATAAAATTATTTTTTTTTTTAAATTACAAACTTAACGGTGGAGTACCTCAAAATTTTCCTCTCCGTAAATTTTCAAAAAAAAAAAAAAAAAAAAAAAAAAAAAAAAAAAAATTATTTAATTTGAAATTTTACAATTTTACCCCAGTCGAATGAACAAGTAAGATATTCTATATCTCCCAGAGACAGTCAAAATGATTTAAATTATAAAAAGCATATATATTTATTATAATTTTGAAATGCGATAATTAGTCGCCTTTGAAGACGATTAACCACTGCTAATTTTTTGAACGGTCGGTGACTGCCTTGATGACAGGCACGATGATAAATAGAGGTGCCGAGGATATATTTAGTCTGCGTCTGCGCGGTATGGCGCGATGCCTGTCTCCCTCTGTTGTTGTTAGTATAATTAAGTTGATAGCCGCTTAAACAATTTTTTTTATACATAAGAAGTTATGAAGACTTATCTTTTTCACCGACTGATGATTTTTGTTTAGCAGAAAATAGGTAAGTTATTCAATTTTATGTTGTAAGTTTCTATAATAAATATCGTACGTATTGCAAATGAATATTGATTTGTATAAAACCACCCTAATTGTAGTTATAACGATAGGCTTACTCGGCTATTGAGAAAAAAAAAACAAGTAGTTTGTTTCCTCTTGCCATTTCAATTCAGCTAATTTTTATGTATAAAAAATACTTTTATAAAAAAGATAATCGTTACTTTTAAATATTTTTAGCCGTCAGTTACATAAATATGTAGCGTACTAAAAAAATACTTAAATTTAACGTCCTTAGCTGCTTATATATAGCGGTCTCGCAGACCACTTCTTTTTTCAATTTTCACAGTAACTTTTTATTTTCAGTTTTAACTATAGCAGGTTTCATAAAGACTATTTAGACTACTTAGAAACTCCTTAGAAGTTTGCAAGGAGTAGGGGAGACTGGTACACACTGGACCTATGTGCACAGTAGACCACCCCCTAATATTTTATTATTTTTAATTTTTTTAAGCTTCTCTTCTATCCTAATAGACAACAGCACTGCACTGATTATTTATAGCCTTCAGAAAATATGTTTAGCTCAGATGGAACTATTTTATCCTGATTGGTTGTTTTGAGCTTCTAAAAGTAAAATTTTTCATCATCATATTTTCATATTTTTAGCAATTAAAGGTTGTAGATAAATAAGATAAAACACATTTTTTGCTAAGCTAAGATACTTGTTTTAAACTTTAAAGTTGATATGTTTAAAAGAAAGCTATAAACAATATTAATATGATTATTTATTGAACTTCAACATGGGGCACAGTGGACCACCCACTCCTGGGGCACAGTGGTCCACAATCCACTCTGCTCCAGTAATGCAGAATGTTCAAAAAATTTAATAATTGCTTATTTTCTATAAAGAATTATTGTTTTAAAGTAGTTATTTAACTGTAAAATAAAGTAAACAAAGAAAAATAACAATTTATTTAACATAATAAGAAATATTTTGTTTTGTATTTACTGCCTTTGATAAATATATATAACTAAGTCTAATTGGTGATGATTCTGTTAAAGTAAGATTCATGAGACACAAATTGAATAGATATCAGTTTATTTTTCCCGAAACTGTAGATCAATCGTTGTTGATGTCAATGATTTCATAATGTTGCTCTCAGACCCAAAAGTATTTCAGGAAAATTCCTGGATCAATCTTACTCATAAGTATTTTGAAATTTCATTTGCAAATTTCAATATGCGCTGATTTTTTTGTACTTAAGTAATGCCTTCAACTAAATTGCAATTGTTCCTGTATTAATCTGTTATTATTTTCAAAATATAATTAATTTTTTGTTTCAAAATGTTACTTGTAAATTTATTTTACTATGTTATTTTGCGGGTAAAGGGGAAATAAAGAAGAATTAGATTAATGAAAAATAGATTTATATTGCATTTCAGATAATACCTAATAGCTGTCCACTGTGCCCCAGTGGGTGGAACAGTGTGCCCCATTTATGGGGCACACTGGTCCACTTTTTGGATGCCCATAAATTTTATTTGTTTTTAAATGTATTGGAAACTATGTTCTGAGAAAATTATGATGAATGCATAAAGGTTTAAGGAATATTCAAAAATATTTTCATGCAGATCGGCTTGTCCGTTAAAGAGAAAAAAAAAAATTAACTGAAAAAGTGGTCCACTGTGTACCAGTCTCCCCTACTTAGAACTCCTTAAATAAACAAAACAAAATACTTCTTAAATTATAACAAAATATAATTTAGTGTTGAATAATGATTAAAGGAAGTAAAATAAAAGTCTTCTCATGTTTATAAAAGTAAAGTTCAAGTAATTACTGCCATTCTAAAAAAATAAATTGTATATTTTTTTTGTTTTGTTTGGTTTGGTTTGTACATACTGCATGTTTTTTCCATTCAAAATTTACTTTTAAAACCTAGGTGCATGTGATATATGATGAGAATTTGAGATTTACTGTCCTGTATATATATATATATATGGCCATTGGTCACTTCATAAAATAGTTCCCTGGCACTTTTGTATTCAAATTTACGAAACCAATAAGCAATGCATTATGAATACTTTGTAAAATTTTAGCACTAGTTATTAGATTTCCTTTGAATAAAATACATTTTCTCCCTAAATGAGATATTAAAAATTAGGGTGGGTGTGCAAGTTGTACGACGCATGGCATGCATGAAAAAATATGCTAAGTTCTTTAAAATTCTTGTTCTCCTTAGAATTTTCCTTGACTTCTTCGATTCTTTTCTCCAGTCTGTATGAACCCTGCTATAGTTACTCGTAAAATTTTGTTTTGTTTGAAGCCTTAGTATTATTGCTAAAGACTTCTGAATAGGTAAATTTTAATTATAATAGTCATGTACATAAAGTTTGTAACAGATGCAGTATCCTATGCGTTAATCAAGCCTTTTATTCATCTTTCAATCAAGCGGTCTCTGAAACCACTCACAGTATAGTATGCGACTCTTTTTGTAACAGGAGTTAAGGGTTAAACTGCATAAAGTAATACATATATAATAACAAAAACAAGTTAAAACGAATATTTGTACGCATATCCTTTTATATCAAAATGCAATTTTATTTCTTTAAATGTAAAATTCAATAAATGTTCTTTTATTTTTAAAAGAATTTAATTTGAAAATTGAATTTTCTAGTTTGTAGCCAGAAATTGGTAGACTTTTTTTTAACTTAGTGGCCATTTTTCGCAATCGTAATTCTTGTTATGTTAAATTAAAATACATTATTTAGATTATAATTAACAGAGCATTCTCTGAACTATTTCAAAAGTGCAATCAATTTACAAAAACTCATTTTTTATTTCATTAACATACAAAAACAATTCAAAATAAATGAAAAAAAATATTTAAAAAATACAAAAATATGCTTTGGTTTTGTTTGTCAAAATTGGGGGGGGGGGGGAACTCTGCTGAATGAACGCTCGTTCGAGGCCAAAACTAACTTCACAGGAAGTAAACATGGTTTTTGATGCCCCTCCCCCACCTTCTTCCCAAAATAAATTTAAGTTTCTAATAGCCACCTTATTTTAAAATTAAAAATACATAATCATAAAATACATAATATTGAACTATGTAATCAGCTTTGTCAAATATTTATTCGATGAAACCTCTGAAACTGGAATCTAAAGGAATAGGAAAAAATACCGCTCTATATGGATTTCCTTCGTAGGATGTATAATTGTTGAAACATATGTTGTAGAATATGTTTGTAATCTGTAATTCTTAAAATGTAATCTGGAAAATTTTAAAAGCTTATAAAATAAATTTATATTACTATTAACATGTTAAGTTAAAGCATTACACACAATGTAATCAAGTCAAGTTAGTTTAATTTTTTTTTAAATGTTAGCATCAGAAGCTTGAAATTTTAGCCCCCTCTGAAACAATTTTAAAGGCCCTAAGTGAAATCAATTATAAGCCAATTTTTACTGGATTGTTATTGATTTTTTTGTATTACATCTCTTCCAGAGTGTGAAAATTGCGGATTTATATCAAATAGCTGATAGATGAGAAAAAAGAAAGCCGAGCTAAAAATGTGGTTGAATACAGTCAGTCCATCACATGTAAGTATGATTTTATAATTTAATAAAGCTTTACATTATAAATATTTTATTAAGGGTGCACATACCCTTTAAACAGATGAAAAATTTGATTTCGGAGACAAATATTTAAAGTGGCCCCCATGAACTCATTTTTACACTAAATACCTCAGTTTTTTTTAATACTGTAATACTTTCTCCATGCAATATAATATATAATTTGCATTAAACACTGTATAATTAATTAATAATAATTATTCCTTAATGTCTGTTTTTTTTTAATTAATGAAAAAGTGTATAGCTTGCGCGCATGATTTTAAAAGATCTATACACTCTAGAGCTTTGAAACTTTTAATATAAGTTTAAAAACATTACAAAAATAAAATGAACTAAAATCTAATGAATAAACAAAAAATTTCTATTTTTTTTTTATATTTAAAAAAAAAAAAATTATCATTTTTGTCACTCGAATGCCCATACATTCAATAATTTTTGTTAATTTCTTAGATTTTAGTTCAATTTGAAGAAAATGATCTAGTAAAGATATATATAAAGTTTCGAATCATTACCTTTGATACATTTCGAGTTATCATGCGCGCAAGTAAAAAAATATCGATTTTGAGGAAAATAAATTTAAACATAAATGTTGCATTAAAAATTCTTAAATGACACGTACAATGCAGCTATTGTTATTTAAAATTTCTATATTGTTGTAGGATAAACATGTGCAGGAATTAAGATGATTACATATGCATAAAATTTATTATGAGCTCCAAAACGTGAAATTATTAGTCTGTATATAACATGAGAAAATTCAAATTAAATATTAATGTTACATTAAAAACATTTTTAAGGTATAAAAAACTGAAATATTGTTTTTTAAAGTTGATATATTTCTATAAAATACATATTTGTAAGAATTAGATTTATTACCTATGTTTAAAATTTAATATCACCTTCAAATGTTGAAAAATGTTCACGAAACTCGAGAACGGCACGACATTTGAGATTGCTACTTAAATTTTACTTTTGTATTTAAAAACATTTTCAAGGTATAAACAACTCAAATACTGTTATTTAATGTTGATATATTCCTATAAAATACATATTTGTAACAATTAGATTTATTACCAAGGTTTAAAATTTAATATCACGTTCAAATGTTAAAAACATTTCACAAAACTCGAGAACGGCACAACATTTGAGATTGCGATTTAAATCTTACTTTTGTACTTAAATTACTGCAAGATATATATTATTTTAAAACAAATTATAATTTCTGTTCATATTAAAATTAATATAGCAAAATAATAAAGTACAACCTTTTACTTCAAAATTAACTGCTCCAAATATGAAGATATTTTTCAATTAATGCAAAAGTATACAACTTGCGCGCATGATTTAAAAATATCTATACACTCTAGAACTTTGAAACTGTTAATATAAGTTTAAAAACATTACAAAAATAAAATGAACTATAATCTAATAAATAAACAAAAAATTTCTAAAGTTTTTTGATAAAAAAAAAAAAAAAAATGAAAATTTTGATCATTTTTGTCACTTGAATGCCCATACATTCAATAATTTTTGTTAAATTTCTTAGATTTTAGTTCAATTTGAAGAAAATGATCTAGTAAAGATATATATAAAGTTTCGAATCATTACCTTTGATACATTTGGAGTTATGCGCGTAAGTAGAAAAATAACGATTTTGAGGAAAATTAATTTAAACATAAATGCTGTATTAAAATTTCTGTATATCACCACTGTGTACATACAGCTATTGCTATTTAAAATTTCTATATTGTTGTAGGATAAACATATGAAATAATTAAGATCATTACACATGTATAAAATTTATTATAAGCTCCAAAACGTGAAATTATTAGTCGGTATATAACATGAGAAAATTCAAATTAAATATTAATGTTATATTAAAAACTCATTTACAATTTAAATTAATATAAATAATCTTGAAAAGTCTAATATTAGGGGAAAAAAAGGTGAAAATATTTTGGTACTTTTCGGTTAGCCAGGCGCCAGTGATATATGTACATATATAAATATGTATGTATGTACATACATATATGTGTATATACATAGATGTATGTATACATATCATATATGTGTATATATAAATGTGTGTGTATCATATATGTGTATATATATACATGTATATGTATCACTGGCGCCCGGCTAACTGGAAAGTACCAATATTTTTAATGTAATCGTTAAAGTTATCGTTTTTCTTTTTTGTCGTTTTTTTTTTCTTTTTGTAAATGAACTATTCATATTGGTAATATAATCTTATACAAGTATTAAAATTACTATAGGATATAATTGATCACTGGTAACTTATTTAAAATTTAAATTATCTTGGAAAGTTGAATATCTTACAATTTGTTGTTTACCTTACTTACTTAATTTTTAAAATCTACCTGCAGAATACATTTCACCTTCAATATTTTTTAGCGATTCGACTTTTGCTGTTTTAGAACGTTATCTCAATTTCCTTTGCTCTTTTGTTTGCATACTTGCTTTTCTCTCTGAAGAAGCTATACGTTTATTATCTATGCTTTCAAATCCATGAATCGAAAAATTGCTACGAAGTAATTGCAATGAATCCATTATGTCATGCCGTCCTTCAAAATCTTCATTAAACAATATTGTAGCTTCGTTTGTTGCAATATGTACAATTGTTTTCCCCGATCCTGTAGTTTTGGGGCAAAATTTCCAAATCATGGCATTCAAGCTTTCATTTGGGTTTTGTGTTCGCTCTCCCAAACAACGTTTTAAAAGTGACGGCTGTGACAGATCATTAAACACTGGTTTGATTGCTTCCATTACCACAGAAGGGATAGGGGATTTATGATTGTATGAAATGCCTTCTAAACGTGATTTATTGTACTTACACCAGGTGTAGACATTTTTTGGGAAAAAATAATGAATTAGATTATCATTTGATGATATTTTGTGATAAAATATCGCCCAAATTGCTTTACGCATTTCAATCAAAGAATCTTTATGTTCTCTGATGGCATTGCCATAGTAGCTTGTTATTTCATCAATAAGGTTGTCAGCTAATCGCCCTTTACCACCCAGTGTTTTTCCATCACTCAATTTTTTCTTTTCTTGCTTCAGCTTTCTTAGACGGGTCCCCATACGCTTCTGAACGTGTCCAACACATTCGACTTTTTTCGATAGTTACATTCCCATAAGGTTTTGCATTACACACTGAAGGAAGTGTTTTTGTGTCACCGTCCACGATGTGTTTCAAATATTTTACACCACGTGTTTCTTCGGATCTTAAAAATATTCTGACCATACCGTCAACTTCCATCTTTCCTGCAGAAACAAAATGGTTTCGATTACATTCGTGTTCTTCAGAATATTCACACTCTTTACAATACGAGGACATCACCTCAGTGTCAAATACTTTCCCACTTTAGGCTCCAATTATCGTACACACACCTGTAAGTGATGTATGACCACGAGTCTTCTATGTACCATCACCACTTACAGTAACGGACAAAGAAGAATTTGACAATATAGCTTCAGTCTGGGCTGCTTTCTTCATCGACATTTCTGCAGTTTCTGATGTCACTTTCAATATTTTATTTACAATGACAAAGTATGATTTTTGAGCAATAGGTGGTGGGAGATCCATGCCACAGTAAAAAGTCTCCATTCCTGCTCTGCCTTGTCCAATCATTCTCATAGAATATGTAAACCTTCTATTGATCTCAGGAATATTTTTGTTACTGCCTAACATTGTGCAATTTCTGAAAGTTTTTACAGAACACTTACATGTCATTTCAAATTTAGATGGCAGTCCAAACAGTGACGACTCACTTAGCATAATATTACCCTTACAGAATTTACAAGATAAGTTTTGTTGTATAAAATTAATCAATAAATTTATATCAAACAATCTGTATCCTTCAAAATTAGGTGTTCTAAAAACACTTTGTTGAGCAGGAGGTAAAACATCCAACTTTAATTTTTTGCTTGATGCACTAATGTGTTGATGAGTTTTCACATTAGTAAAATGATTGCCAGAAATATTTCGTTTTTTAGGACGAGTCCCAGACTCTCGCTTCACATTCTCGGACACAATAATGAACGAAAATAAACTAGTAAAATAAATTAATAATATAAAACTAGTAAAATACACTCTGAACAAAAAGCTTACTCTCAAATGAAACGGAATCGAATTATAACGCTGAAAAGCACATGTAAATAAACTTTCAACTGCAGATATTACGAAAGCCGGGAGTAGAGATGTTTCCGTCCTTCTGTTTCTCCAAAAGAATTAATAATTCATGGAGTTTGCGATAAGAGGAGAAGCAAAATCTGCAGCTTTTAAAACGTAAACAAACACACCGCCGTGATGACAGAATCAGCTGACTCAAGTGGATCTTTAATTCGCGTGAAACGGACCAAAGCTGATTTACATTTTTTACTATAACGAGAGTAATTTTACGAATATTTTAATGCGGTTTGTGGCAAATTGTTCAGAAAAAAATTAGCTATCAAATGAATTAAAAAACAAAAAATCGATTTTTTCAAAATTTTAAAGGATATGTGTCCCCTTAAAGCGTCCAATTTAATTATGCTGTTTAGAAATTTGGGTACTTTCTTGTTACATCGACCCTAACAATTACAATTATACCAAGGTTGCAGTTATGATTTTGCGAAGATCATCGCAAATCTTATCGCATCAGATACAGTATGCTCTCTTATATGCTCAGATACAGTATGCATTTTTAATAGTATAGATACTAAATTTCAAGTTTGAGATTTGGGAAATTGTTTATAAGAACAACATTTGCCAGTTTGGCCGTATATTACGCATGAAAATAAGTGAATCAATTTTAACTATTATTTTTTCCTGTAGAAAAACAAACTACTTAATAAAATCTAATATTGAATTTTTATATTTATGTAATGTCTGTAAAGTAGTTCAGTTTGCATATTTCTGCATGATTGAATTTTTTTCCCTTTTTTTTTACACAGGAAACAAACGGGATACAGCTTGAAATTGATTTGATAAAAGAAAATCATCCAAAGATACAGAAGCGCAATTTAAGTAAAGTATCTATTTGAACATTGTAAAACTGACTGTAACTCAACAATGAAAATGCTATATATTTATTACAGAAAATACAAGAAAATTTCAAGTATATTTATTTTATAACATATAACAAGTACCATTACAAGTCCCGAACATTTACTGGTGGATACATTACATTACCGGAACAAGTACCATTAGTTTATTATTTATGTTGTGATTTCAAATAAACGCAGCGGCTGTACCGCAATGGTAATTTTTTTTGTGTGTGTGCCGTGTTTTCTTTCGCTTTTTCCCAACAGCAGCTAGATTTCAGCGGTCGTCCATCAAAGCCCTCTGCGGTCAGAAGAATTATTGTATCCGGTTGCAACGGTTAAAATTTGCAATGACTGCATTGGAAGTGAAATGGTGAGAAAAAGCTGATTGCACTTGTGTTGTAAATAAATAAAAAAAAGTAACGTTGATTTTTTAATACCTTTTTCTAAGTGCAAATAGGGCCTACCGTAGCTGAGTGGTCAAGGCATCACACCACTAATCGCTTGCGAGTGTAGGTGGGAGCGGGTTCGAATCCGGGTTCGAATCCCGGGGGCTCCGTTGCACACTCTTTGTGGAGCTTCCGGGTGTATTTCTGTGTGTTGTAAATTTCCTTCTGTGTGCTATCTCGTCCCTGTATACATTGACCATGATTTATAAGCGGGCGCTTGATGCCAAGTACACAGGTCAGATGTATGTTAATCAAATGTCAAATGTTTAGTGCAAATACATTAGTTAAAACATTTTCAACCAACAACTAGAATTTAGTGCAGCTCTTTTCAAGTAAGTGTAATAATTTTCTCTTATTGGGTTTTAACAATATTGAACACGTTTTTTTTTTTTTTTTTTTACTGTATGCAATGTTATTTCTAATTATAAAATTTACATATTTAAATTTAAGCTTATTTTCTTTTTCCCCATGTTGGCGAACTTTTACCATGTCTGATAAAGTTATTATTTATAATCCTATTTATAATTATGCATCTTTCCAAAAGTATATTACTATGGTGATAATAACTGTAAATTTCACAGTAAGCTGAATCTTGATATAAATATATGCTTAAAATGTTCGATATGCAAAAAGCTATTTTAAAAAATGCACAAAATCTGAGGTGCCAAATACGCTCAGATTTTGTGCACTTTTTATTTTAAACATTTATTTCATACCGAAAAATCCCTAAATTGTGCATTTTTATGCGTAATCAGAGGCTCTGATTATGCATAAAAAATGCACAATTTAGGGATTATTTGGTATGCAAAAAATGTGTAAAATAAAAAGTGCACAAAATCTGAGCGTATTTGGCACTTCACATTGTATATAAAAAGTGCACAATTTAGGGATTATTTGGTATGCAGAAAAAGTGCACAAAATCTAAGCGCATTTGGCACCTCTGATTGTGTATAAAAGTGCAACATTTAGGAATTATTTGGTATGCAGAAAAAGTGCACAAAATCGGAGCGTATTTGGCACCTCTGATTATATACATTTTGTGCACAATTCTGTTTGCACTTTATATGCACAATTAATTTTGCACTTTTTATACATACGCCGAGGTGCCAAATACGCTCGGATTCTGTGCACTTTTTTTTGCACTTTTTTGCAAACTTTTTCGAGCTGGGTAGACCTTGACATAAATAGATCCTTATTAGTTTGTTTATATACCGTGCAACAGGTGTCGCTGCTAGGTTCTTTTTTTCACGGTTTCCGTAGTAGCTATATCTTAAGAACGAACAGTTTGCATTTAACTTTGATTTCAGACGATTTGATTTATATAAAGAAAATGTAAGGCCACAGCATACTAGTTCTTTCTTGTTAAGTTATTAGTTTTATTGAAGTCGTGAAAAATTAACTTTACGCAACCAAAAAGAAAAAAATAATCTTATTTTAGAGATGCAAAACAGTATCTACCACAGACGACTTTTAATTTGATGGAATATAAATATGGTCCATTACTAAAGTTTATTAAATAATAAAAAATACAACATAAAATAAAGTAGAAAATAATATAAATTTCATTAAAATTGTTATATTATAGGGGAAATTATTTTTACACGTTAGATTAAATGAAAATCACAAAATTAACATTCGAAAAGTAAGTGTCTTTTCATGCAGTTATAGAAAAAATGCTGAAGATTTTAGCCACTGAAAATGCATTATTTTAACGACGATATATTTCAAAAGTCATGCTATTTGTCAATTGTATTTTCCTGTTATAACTAACCTATAGATCGGTTCTGTTATTTTCTCGCAACATTAGAATCCCCGAGTTTCTACCATTTACAGAAAATAAAGTAGAAATAAAAAAAGCAAGAGAAATCTTGCGTCAAGCATAGATTACGCAATACTTTCCAACAATTCCAGAATACTATAACGAAACTTTAGCATTTAATAAAGTGAGAGAAGATATTTAAGTAAGTAATTTAGTAAAAGGCATTTCATAAAAATAATTATTACATAGCAATTACCGTCCATAGCCCAAAAATAGACGAATGGATCTGTGAAGCTTTGTAAATGATCTATAGATTGGTATATGTAATCTAGATAGTATGCGAAAATTTAGTTTAGTTACAAAAAGCATAACACAGTTGGCACTGTCTACATTTAGCAATTTTTGACAATAAACGGAAGTGTACTAGAATTATTTTGTACAGCCCTGTATATTATTTACAGATTTTTATACATGTCACATAATATAGTAAAATTTAATTCAAGCAAAGAAACGCATTACACTATTAAAAACACACTTCTAGAAATTACTATCCATAACCAGCAATGTATCCAATTCCTTGCGTAGCACTGTATATTATGAATTTATTTATACTCTACAAACATCTCTTAGAGTACTAAATATAATTCAACTCAAAATTACATAACTCAATTAAAAACTATCTTTAAACAATTCACGCCCTTTCAAAGTAATGCTTACGAATTCTTTTGTGTTGACTTTATTTTGTGTTGAATTCTTTTGTGTACATGTCATGCACAGTGTAAGAGAATGGCACAGAATATGAAAAATGCATTTTTTCACATTCGATAGTGTGACATGTTAGCGACGAATAGTGTATTTTAATGACAGTTTGTTTGTTTGACCATTTGCTCTATATAACGACACACTTTGTCAGTCTAATAGGGAGACTGCAATCAACTGATGATCTTCTAATCCGCCAATCGCAACTGCGCGTCCGACCTCCAGTAACATCCATGATCGTCACGGCACCAATCGCAACTGCCCTCAAACATTGTACCTCCAATGGTTTATTTGTGACGTCATTTGCAACTATTTCTTATCTCCCTTTTCTTATATCATTCCTTTGAAATAATTAAAATAAATATTATCAACAAAATATCATGTAATTGATTTAATTAATTCTATCAGCAAAAAATGTGTGAAATGGAACAAAATAAAAACACCAAATTTTATCTACCGAAATCAAGTAAAAAAGATGCATCAGATTTAGAAAAACACCGTTCAAATTGTCAACTTATGCAAATAAAGCGCTGTTTTCAAAATCACGTGACTCACATGCAATTTACTGCTGTCAAGTTATAAACATTATTTCTGTCGAGTGGTAGTTACGTGAACCTTTTCATGAGCCACGTTATAATATAATGTCTTTATAATTTTGATCCATGTGAATGAACTTTATTAAATGATGTTATAAAATTTGTAAAAATCGAATGAGAGCTTAGTGCTTCGTAATAAATTATGGAAGAAATTAGTTCATTTCAATCAGACAGTAGTGATTTACAAACTGTTCACCATGCTGGTACTTCCGGCACTACATGTAAAAAGAAACCGACTATTTTAGATGGACGTTTTTTCGAGAAAATTGAAAATAAATCTTCGTGTGATAGAATTATAGCGAAATGCACTAAGTGTAATATTGAAGTAAAAGCCTCAAATAATTGCACTTCCAATTTTGTTACCCACCTTAAAAGGAAGCATGGAAACACTTATTTTGAAGAATATCGCGCTTATTTACAGGAAACAAAAAAACAACGAAAATCAAGTATTTCTGGACAATCAAGTCAAAACATAGTATATTTGCAACACAATTTTGACAAAGATATTGTAAACTATTTCATTGATTCTATGATTTCGCTAAGAAACATTGATAATATATATTTCCAAAATCTACTGAAAAACCTCAATTCTAGTTCAAAATCTTTGAACATAATGAGTCGGAGGGCACTTAGACGAAAAATTGGAATATATTACAATGAACAAGTAGCAAATATTAAACGTGACTTGGAAGATATAGATTTCGTTTGCATAACCACAGACATATGGTCAGGGCGACGGAGAAGTTTCCTAGGAGTGACAGCACATTGGATTCATCCAGTTACATTAAAAAGAATGTCTAGAGCCATGGCTTGTGAAAGATTCAAAGGCATTCATAGTTATGACAAAATTTTTGAAAATCTTATGAACATCCAAAAAAAATTCGGATTGAATTCCAATAAAGTAATAGCTGCTATTACTGATAATGCAAGGAATTTTGTGAAAGCATTTAAAATATTTGGAATTGAAGAAAAATGTATTTTAGAAGATGATGATGATTTAGATACAAAATATAATTCATCTAGTAGTGATTATGATTCTGACACTGCGTCTAGCATAAATGATGATGTAGAAGATGTAATTAATTCGAGTGATTGTTTACCATTACACTTTAGGTGTGCATCTCACACACTCAATTTGTGTGTAACTGCTGACTCTAGCAAAATTCTGGAAGGCCATGACACAGAAATTTCAAAAATACACGAACAAGTGATAAAAAAATGTAATAGTTTGTGGAAAGCAGCATGTCGGCCTAAATCTTCAGAAATTATCATTTCCATTTTGGGACATACTCTTAGTCGACCAAATGAAACACGATGGAATAGTTTATTTGATACAATGAAACAGTTTCTCTCCATCAAAGAAAAATCGGCTATTTTGAGCAAGAACTGAATTTGATAACTTCATTGAAAGACCAGGACTTTACATATATAGAAGAATATGTGAAATGTAGTAAAGACATTGCCGGGGCTTTAGATATTCTTCAAAGTGAAAAAGAAACTTATTTTGGTATTTTATTACCAACTTTGTTGTCATTACGACATAAATTACGAAAATCATTGAATGAAGACTTTATATATTGTCGACCTTTGGCCGAAGTTTATTTAGAAAGTATAGAAAATAGATTTAGTGAGTTCTTTAATATTTCATCACCTCAAGCAGAAAAAGCTGCAATAGCAGCTTTATGTCATCCGAGTTTTGTAAAATTTAAATGGCAGTCTTGCATTAGTGAACCAGCTTATACAAAAATTAAAACGCTATTTATTAGCAAATTGACAAAAGAAATCAGAACAAACGAAAATCTGGATGTGCTGAGTTCTGTTGATAGTGAAGAAAAAGATGACTTTTTTACCATTGATTCTGATCATGAAGAAGCAAAACAAGACCCTAAAAGAAAAGCCACATTATTGTATGCGCATTTCTGTCTGGAGGAAAAGAAAAATCTAAGTATATTGAACTCTTATAAAGAGATTAAAAACATCTTCATAAAATACAATACACCGCTGCCCTCGTCGGCATCTGTAGAAAGATTATTTTCTTATGCAACTATTACGAATTATTGTAAAGCTAATACGGCTAATACGGCTAATACGGCTAAAGCTAATACGGCTTTCGGACGAAATGTTTGAAAAACGAGTAGTTTTAAAAGCCAATCTTAAATATTACGAAGAATGTCCATAAACACCTAGAAACTATTTTATATCTAAGAAGCAAAATGTTTGCTTCAACATTAAAACAAAGTATGTTACTGCTTCATTTTTTAAATTTTGTAAATTGGTTTAATTTTTTTTATGTGGTTTAATTAAGTCTATTTTCCAGAAAGAAATTTAGAAATGTTATTGATTAAATGTAACTGTAAATAAAATATCAATGTCTCTGAAATTTCAATTTGCATGGTTTTATTAAGGTAACTATAAGTTTAGCATAATCCTAAATGTGCTCCTAACCTGACTTGAAAAGAGGGAGGAGGAGGGCGAAAGTCTGATTGGGCTAAATGTACTAGCTATATTTCTTTATATTTAATCTTTTCATAATAATAATTATTTCGATTAAATTTTAAAATGTAAATTTTTTTCAGAATGGAAAAACTCCTTAATCATATATATTATTTCTCCTGTCAACATCCCTTTTTCTCAGAAAATACAAAACGCAGAACGACGAATGAGATAGCATATGAAAGGATTTTGAACAGGCTTCTGACATAGCACACTTAACATTTCGTTAAAACATGTTTTTGATTAAAATTTGCTGATAATTAGACATTAAATCGGCATTGTTTTCATAAAAGAAATGAAAGGTTTTCCTCAAAATATTGTTGCCAAAAAAAAAAAAATACCACATTATATGACGCTCAGCAATTATAATAAAAGACACCGCACGGGTTTATTCTATAATTATGATTAAAAAGCGAAATTGAAATTGAAATGTTTAGATTTATATTTCTATGTCCCATGTTTTTTTTCCTGAAGCGGATGACGTCATCCTATAATGCAGTTAAAATACGATTGTTATATTTTTTTTTTTTCTCGCGCGTGCATTTTGCAATCTTGGATCAGTTTTTACTATAACTTTGATGGAATAAATTAGATGATATTCTGGCTTGACTAAAAACTAAATGTTTGCAGATATTTTTATCCTTACTTTTTCTTTAGAAGTTTAAACCTTCATCTAAGAAAAATTACATCTTGATAAAAAATGGTTCTTCTCTATTATCCCGTCGACCACTTTTCATAACAAAAAACTATCGCCAAATAAACGGGAGAACGTTGCCATTGGAATATCAAAATGAATAAATAAATAAAATATAAGAATTTAAGGACACAATTGTTATTTTAATTAATGAAATAACTATTAAATCAGTGAAACATAATGAAAAATACACGCAAATGTCGAGTTAGAAACCACTTGATGACGTAACAAACACGTATAATGCTTCTGATATCAAGTAAATGGGACTGCATTTTTGGTGTTTAGTCTTACAGTTTGGCGATAGTTTTTTGTTATGAAAAGTGGTCGACGGTATAATAGAGCAGTACCTAAAAAATATTAGATTTCAGTGCGAAATCCTCGCACGGGCCCTCTGGTTTATTTTAAATGCATTTTAAAACGAAGAATGTTTACTTTGTTTAATTAACATGTGCGATTCCAGTGCTGCCTGAACGAGTCTGTTTTGTGGGTTATGGTTTTTAGTTATTCCTAAGTGAAGAAATTTCTATGCAAATAAGCTTCAATATAAAACTCTTACGAAACTTATTTATTTATTATAGAAAAAGAGAAAATATCACATTATCAAATTAGTAACTATAATAAATATTTTTATTATTATTATTTAATTGTTTGCTCAGGTTTAGTTAATGATAAATTCCTGGTGAAGTTAAAGTTAGAGTAAAGTGATTTAATTAAAAAAGGATCACACTTTACTTTATTTGATTTCATTGAAACTAACCTTATTTCTTGAAGATCCTTGATGGCTTGTTCATCCCTTTTCTCGATTTTTTGGCATGGTATATTTCTTTTATTGAATTATGAATATACAGACGTGAAAAGATGATTGTAATCTGACATTTTAACCTTTAACTACTGTTAATGGTCTCAGAGACAGCTGATTTTTAACACTTTCCAACATAGTTGAAAAGTGTTTATAAATTCGGTTGGTCTGCCGTCTGTCCATCGCGTAAATATGCTCGGATTGCCTTGTAATTGATATATGTATATATAAGTTCATTATTGGTGTTTACTATTTCATCTTTGGTATTGAAAATTAAGTATGTAGAATTTATGTTTTTTTACATGGACATTCAAAAGAATTCCTTTACACTACGGTCTATGGGGAAAATCGTTTACGGCGTCGTATTTTAATTATGTTACACTATTTTAATCAGATTCAAATTGACACATATTACTGAAGTGCACTACAAGGCGCTTACTGTAAAATATCGTGTGCATAGAATGTATCGTTCCTTTACAGGGACACTCAAGAAAATTCTGCTACATTAAGGTCTATGGGGACAAATCGTTTGCGGCGTATTTTAATGCTGTTACACCGTTTTAAACATTTTCAAATTGCTACCTATCAATGAAGTGTCCTATAAGGTTCTTACTGTTGAATATGGTGTCCATAGAATACATAGATCATATACAGGGCTGCAGAAAATAATTTGAATATTTTCTTTGACTATAGGTAGTAATTGCAGAAATTGGGTTTTTAAATGTGTTATGCATTTTATAAGTTTACTTAGTAAACTCTGAAGTTTTGTTGTGTTGGAACGGGTTGGAAAGTGTTTTATAATATATACTTGATGACACATGATTATTCGTACTTGTTTAGATTTTCATAGAGACTATCACTTTAACTAGATACTAGGGATATTTCTTTTTGCATTGGATTGATAGTACTATATGCAATGACTTCGGAAAAGGTGAATTTTGATTTGAATAGTCCTTTACAGATGGTGCAGAAAAAGTATGCTATCCATTTAAAGGTTTAAAGAGTCTTTTATTCATATTTAGATCAATCAGTCACAGAGATTGCTCACATTAGGAATGCTACAGTTTTTTTTTATAGTTAGTTAATTGTTAATCTGTGTTAAACATAATATTGATTACACTCTAAAAATATATATATGTAAATTTACACATAAAAACAGGTGTATAGATGATACAAAAACGATTTGTCTATGTGTGTAAAATGTTGTGTAAATTGCCAAAATACACGCCTAATGTGTAAAAAAACACATTTTAGTATGTAATTTGATGATAACACTAAGCGAATAAAAGTGATCTGATAACTCTTGAAATATACACTTTAATGTGTAAATTGCACAAAAATACACATATTTCTGTGTAATATTCTTAAACATGCAAATGTGTAATATTCCGTTATTACACATATTTTTGTGTATTATGCAAACTACACATATTTTCTGTAACTTCTAAAATACACAGTTTCTTGTGTAACATGCAAATACACAGATTTCTGTGTAATAATCTATTCTTACACACATTTCTGCGTAATATACAAAACACAGATTTTTGTGTAATATTCAAAATTGACAGATTTTTGAGTACATAGCTTTACCTTTAAAATTTGTATGTATAAATTCTCAACTAAATGTTTTTATGATTGCAAAACAAAATTTCATGGAGAAAAAAAGAATTCCTGGGCTTGGTGTGTTTATTCTTTCTATCAGGTTACACATATAGAAAAATCATTTTTGTATCATCGATATACCTGTTTTTACTTAAAAAAGGATCAAAAGCATGTCCTTCCGGCCTGTACGTGGAGGAAAAAGTATCTTTCCTATATCTTCGTTTTAAAATTTTAGCTAATGTTACACGAAAACAGCAAGTTAAAATGCAAATAAAACGTTTACAAAAGATTCGTTAATACTGAATTTGAATAAGAAATTCACCAAATTATTGAGCAATATCCAAATTGGCTTCATTTATCAAGACTTATTTTGGTCGCCAAATTTGGCGATATTTTGCCAAATGTCGCCAAGTTTGGCGAGAATATGGCGCTAACGGATATGAATATATAGTTTTATGCGTATGATTGGGAAAATTATTACAACAATGAAAGAAAATAATTTGCGAGTAATCGCGTTTATGTGCTGTTTTGTTTCAAAATGTCAGCCACCCTAGAATTTCAAACTGCTCTATCTCAGCCATTTTTTAAGATAGAGGTAAACCAAAAAATGCTCTGGAATCCTTGTATGAAGACCTAACACTTAATTAAAAAATAAATTTGAATTTTTAACTTTTGAGTATATTTATTTTAGTTTTAAATTTTTAAGTGGCCGCCATCTTGAAATAAAATGGCGGACCAAGCTGGCCAACGAACTCGGTTGAGACATTGGTGAGCTTAATACACACAATTAATTTTATCAAAATAGATTTATAAATACGAGAGTTATCGTTTGACATAGGTCAGATATATATATATATATATATATATATATATATATAATATAAATCAACATTTGAACGGAGGGTGGTTTTGGGGTCTGGGGGTCATGATCGGTGAAAATATACCGAAATTTTCTGGAACTGCTTTCCTCCGAACGGCTGCAATAGCTTTATACTTTTTTGTATTGAAAGCTACCTAATAAGAATAGCCAGCTTTATCTAAAATTCTCAAAATATTAAATAACAGCATTATTACCACTCAGTGGGGATTATTAACATTCAGTGTTTCAAGTTAAAAAATTAAAGTATTGCATTATTTTCAATCCCCAACTATTTTTTTTTTATTTGGTGTACATGAGTTTAACAGTAAAAATGAAATTAAAAAAAAAGTCCTTCCGGCCTGTACCGGGAGGAAAAGGTAGCTTTCCTATGTCTTCGTTTTAAAATTTTAGCTAATGTTACACGAAAACAGCAAGCTAAAATGCAAAGAACCCAATTACAGAACATTCGTTAATACTGCATTTGAATAAGAAATTTGCCAAATTAGTCAACTATAGCCAAGTTGGCTTCATTTATAAAGACTAATTTCGGTCGCCAAATTTGGAGGTATTTCGCCAAATGTCGCCAAGTTTGGCGAGAATTTGGCGCTAACGGATATGAACATGAAGTTTTATGCGTATGATTGGGAAAATAATTACAACAATGAAAGATGTTGGGTTATATATACATATATATATAAATCAACATTTGAACGGCGGGTGGTTTTAGGGTCTGGGGGTCATGATCGCTGAAAATTCATGAATTTTTTCCGGAATTGCTTTCTTCCGAACGGCTGCAATAGGTGGCTTTATACTTTTTTGTATTGAAAGCTACCTAAAAGTATAAAGCTACCTATTGCAGCCGTTCGGAGGAAAGCAGTTCCGGAAAATTTCGATATATTTTCACCGATCATGACCCCCAGACCCCAAAACCACCCTCCGTTCAAATGTTGATTTATATATATAGATATATCCATATATATATATATATATATATATATATATCTGACTTATGTCATACGATAACTCTCGTATTTATAAATCAATTTTGATGAAACTAATTGTGTGTATTAAGCTCACCAATGTCTCAACCGAGTTTGTTGGCCAGCTTGGTCCGCCATTTTATTTCAAGATGGCGGCCACTTAAAAATTTTAAAACTAAAATAAATATACAAAAAAGTTAAAAATTAAAATTTATTTTTTAATTAAGTGTTAGGCCTTGATACGAGGATTCCAGAGGATTTTTTGGTTTACCTCTATCTTAAAAAATGGCTGAGATAGAGTAGTTTGAAATTCTAGGGTGGCTGACATTTTGAAACAAAACAGCACATTAATGCGAATACTCGCAAATTATTTTCTTTCATTGTTGTAATAATTTCCCCAATCATACGCATAAAACTATATATTCATATTCGTTAGCGCCATATTCTCGCCTAACTTGGCGACATTTGGCGAAATATCGCCAAATTTGGCGACCAAAATAAGTTTTCATAAATGAAGCCAATTTGGCTATAGCTCAATAATTTGGCGAATTTCTTATTCAAATTCAGTATTAACGAATCTTTTGTAAACGGTTTCTTTGCATTTTAGCTTGCTTTTTTCGAGTAACATTAGCTAAAATTTTAAAACGAAGATTTGGAAAGCTACCTTTTCCTCCCGGTATAGACCGGAAGAACTTTTTAATTTTTTACAAGCCTAAGGAATTAAGATTAAAAACAATTATATAATGCTTTTTTTGTTTATTTATAAAGGAAAAATACCCACAGAAATTTTCCAAATTATGTCCAACTTAGATTTTATTACTTTTTATGCAATTTTAAACATGTACAAAATTTAGGATTTTAATCAATGATTTTTATTAAAAAAAAAGTCAATTGATTTAAGTCATGATTTAATCACTGATTTCAATCATCTGATTAAAATCGTTGACACCCTACTCGCTACATAATTTTTTTCAAAAAATAGCATGCTACACTACAAATTTTGAGGTGGAAAATTGCAACCAGTGTGGTTTTGCCACTTGTAGCACACTACATTTGACCACTGGACAAGACATATCATTTAAAAATAACACAAAATCAAGCGTAATGCAGATTCATCGAATACTGAAAAACATTCTGAGAAGTGTGTTTTGGTAGTCGACATTCGCATATACGTTACATATTACACATATTCAGGCTTAAAAAGCGATATCCGAAGAACTAAATGTCCCCTATGGCAACTTCTAAATGTTTATGTTATTACTATTTTTTACGACTGACAAAAAACAAATTTTAACTAAAGTTGCTTAACTTTAACGCCTTGTAGAGGACGTTTTCAATTGACTGACAAGGATTGCTTGAATATTTCTCTCATACCGCATAATTTTTACCAAACCAATATACTGAACTATTAATTGTTATGCATAATGTATAAGCGTGTTCGTCAAAACATGAAAACGTTCTAGAATATTATTATTTGCTTCGAATTCTTGAACTGCCATCACTGATACTTGATGAGAAACACTTTCCAAGACATTCAGAATACTGTAACAAAACTTCACTGTATAAAACTAAGGTAAAGAAAAATGTTTAAGTAAACAATGTGGAAAACGCATATCGCATTTGAAAACCCATTTTCAGCAAGTCGGAAAAATATGCGAAGCCTTTTACGCAGCCTTGCATATACAGTTGACCTAGCTATGCTCAGTCAAAATTAGCTTTGAGGCTCCAAGCATGTGTTTTGGCATTGAAAAACTTAAAAGTCAATTTCCCCTATCATATGTAAATTGATTGGTTGAATTCTGTTTTCGAGAACGTTCTGTGGACTCTGATTGGTTCGATCATGTATCTCGGCTACTATTGGGAATTTCTAGAAAACTCCTTCAGATTCTGAAAGCCAGCTTTTTCGCCTAATATCGCCAAAATATCGCCAAGTTTGGCGACATTCTTTCATTTAGTGCCAAGCATGTGTTTAGAAAGTTCTATGTACACTGATTGGTTTAATTCTGTTTTCGAGAACGTTCTATGGACTCTGATTGGTTGAATCATGAATCTCATCTCCTATTGGGAATTTCTAGAAAATTCCTTCAAGTTCTGAAAGTTATTTTTTTTTGCCAAATGTCGCCAAAATTGCCAAATTTGGCGATTTTTTTCCATTTGGCGCCAAGCAAGTGTTTTGGCATTGGTAATCTTAAAAGTAAATTTTCCCGCCAAATCTCGCCAATGTCGCGAACACTTTTTAAGATAAAAATAGCTTGACCCATAATGATCAATCACCAATATGATCAACTACATGATCAACCAACATGACCAACAATCGAAATTTCTCGAACATGTGACCTAGCCCAATAGTCTTCTCGTTCTCGAAACCCGTAGGATATAAAATTTAGTCAAAATAGTCTGAGACGCTTTTTAGATAAAAATAGCTTGAACCATAGTGACACAAAAATGACCCACTAATCGGATTTTCTCGAGCATGTGACTTAGTCCAATGATTTTCTCGTGCCCAAAATCTGTAGGATACAAAATTTAGTTCAAATCGTCTGAACCACTCTTAAGAGAAAAATAGCATTCTGTTAAATAGCATTCTGAAATAATATTCTGTTCATGTTGGAAAGTGTTTCATAGTCTATGCCAGATGCATGATTTTTCATTATTTCTGTATCAAATTTATACTGTGTGTGATAGAAACTGTCTTTTATGGTACATATAGAGGGTTGCAGTTATTAATAAAAAATTAAAATTTCTTAATAATACTAGAGGGGCCCGGCCCCCCTGCTCGCTACGCTCACCAACCCCCCGCGTAATCGTGCCCTAGCCAAACCCAGACGTAATCGTTTCGCGTTTCCATTCTTCCATTCTGGATCGCCTCACGATCCTGTATTTTCTATGCATTCAATTTTTAGATTCCACTACGTAATTGTTGTTGTAATTTAAATGAAACCTAAATTTATTATAAGAAGAACGAAAAATCATGCGTCAATCATAGATTATGAACACATTTCAACGATTCCAAAATAATTTTACAAATCATTACCGTTTAATAAGCTGAAAGATAACATCTAAGTAAACAATTTGGAAAACGCATAACATATTTAAAAACATAATTTTATGAATTTCCAACATATACAATATTCGGAAAAATATCCGAATACTTTTATTCAGCCCTGTATATGATCCATAGATTTGTATATATACTGCATAGGATGCTAAATTTTAGTTTAGTTAGGAAACGCGTAGCACAGTTTAAAATTCTCCTTCTGGAGTTTCTGTCAATAAACGGAAATGTGTTCGCGAACTTTTGTGCTGCCCTGTATATGATCTACAGAATTTATAAACACCAAATAATAGACAAAAAGTGAGTTAAATTCAAAATCGCGTTCAGCAACTTAAAACGCACTTCCAGGAATTATTTTTAACAGACAGTAGAGAATTCTTTTGTGTGTCCCTGTAAATGAACGATGACTGCTATACACACACTATTCTGTAGTAAGCCTCTTGTAATGCACCTTAGTGATAGATATAAATTTTAATGCGTTTAAAATAGCGAAACATTATTTAATTAAACCGCAAACGATTTTTCTCCATAGACGTAATGTAACGGATTTCTTTTGACTGTCCCTGTATTGTAACTATAAGTGTTATGCACACCATATTCCATATTAAGCTTCTTGTAATGTACCTTAGTGATATATATCAATTACACTGTGTTTGGAATTGTGGAACATCATTAAAATAAACCGCAAATGATTTTTCCCCATAGACCGTAATGTAACGGAATTCTTTTGAGTGTCCCTGTAAAAAAACTATAAGTGCTACACACTTCAGATGAAATACGGAACATGCTGTATATAACGACAATAACATATAAAAATTGCAGGTCAATCCGAGCATATTTACGGGAGTTAGAGCACGGATAGACGGCAGACGGGTAGACGGCCAGACACACCGAAGTCATAAACACTTTTCAACTAGGTTGGAAAGTGTTAAAAATCAGCTTCATCCTTCACCAAACAAATCCAGCCTATCACCTCAATTATTTATGAAAGAAAAAGATAAAAAAATTGAAATAAAACAAATTTATTTACAAAATAAGTTTCAAATACTTTTCTTTATGATTAGATTTCAATATCTTGAATAGTCCTAGATTTGTCAAATACTTACAATACAAGTGCTGAGTTTGTTTTAATCGATCAAAATGACCTTTCCCGAATTCGAAACCTAGCTAGATGGATTTCTCGTGCTCGAATTAGTATAGGCAACACGTTTCGTGTAAATCGTTTGAGTATTTTTCCATTTATAACAAAAAACATTTTCAGCGCTGAGTTTGTTTTACCCTGTAAAAACGAATTTTCTTGTATTCGGAACCTAGCTAGATCTTTTTCTCGTGCTCGATTTAGTATAGGGGACAAGTCTCGTGAAAATCTTCCCAGTTGATTACGATATCATTCATATTCGGGAAAATCCCTTGCTCGTTTAATATATATGAATAATCGGGAAAATCCATTGCTCGTTTAATATATATGAATTTGGCGACAGTAATTTGGTCGACAGGATAACTAACAAGTACCAATTGTATATATAGTGTTACAAATATTGTAAATAGTTAGTGTTTGTGCTTAAAAATAATATAAATAGTTCAATTAAGCTCTATTCATAAGCTAATATTAATTTTTGTTGCATTGCAGTATCTCAATTTGTTGATTTTTTGCAAGCAAGTAAAAGCTATTGGATTTCAATGGGAGTCTATGAAAATTTGGCGAAATACTGAAAATAGCGCCAAGTTGGCAGCTAATTTTGGCCGACAAATTTGGCGTTATATCGCCAAGTTGGCGCCAAACTTGGCGACAGACCCGGGTCCCTATCCCTTGGTAACCCCCCCCCCCCTCAATAGTGCCCATCCTATCTAAATTCTCTACTTTCATGTTAATTCCCCCTAAGAAAAGTCATAAAGCTCTGACCAATCAGATACGTTTTGCGGTATCTACGCAGATTTTCATTGTTCCATTTCAAAAACATTACTTTTTTTATATATATAGAAGGATAGAAAATGTAGAATGTGTGGAGAAAATGTTTCATAATATATGTCGGATGCATGATTTTTCGATCTTGTTGTATCATATTTCTACTGTGTGTGATAAAAATTGCTTCTGTGGTACATATTTAGTGTTGCGGGTATTAATAACAATTTAAAATTTCTGATTTATATTCTGTTTATGTGGGAAAGTGTTTCATAATCTATGCCAGCTGCGTAATTTTTCGTTCTTATTGTGTGTGATAAAAACTGTCTTTCATCGTACATATTTAGGGTTGCGGGTATTAATTAATAAAATTTAAAATTTCTGAATAATATTCTGTTCATGCTAGAAAGTGTTTTATAATCGATGTCGGAAGCATGATTTTTCGTTCTTGTTGTATCAAATTTCTACTGTGTCTGATAAAAATTGTCTTTTATGGTACATATTGTAAATGTGCCATTGAAATTACACGTAATTGTAACTATAAGTTCTCAATTATAATTATAATTACACCATAATCATAATCATAGCATTATAGTTATGATTACAATCCTAATTAAATTTCAAATCCAGATTATGATTACATGTAATTGAAATTATAATCTGTTACATGCAATTATATTGTAATCAGATTACAGATTAATCAGATTTTTCTCAACTCTGTGTAATCATAATCATAGCATTATAATTACAATTACAATCCTAATTGAATTTCAAATTCAGATTATGATTACATGTAATTGAAAGTATAATCTGTTACATGCAATTATATTGTAATCAGATTACAGATTAATCAGATTTTTCTCAACTCTGTGTAATCATAATCATAGCATTATAATTACAATTACAATCCTAATTGAATTTCAAATTCAGATTATGATTACATGTAATTGAAATTATAATCTGTTACATGCAATTATATTGTAATCAGATTACAGATTAATCAGATTGCAAATTTGCCCAACTCTGGTTAAAATGATGTAGTACCGTAATTTAAATTTATTTGTAGTTAACAAATCTACTTTAATACAGACGTTTCAATTTCAAGAAAACAATTTAGTAAAAAGGTGAAATAAAAAGCTAGGTATTACGTCACATTCTATTAAAAGTTTTGATTTCAAACTGAGTCTAAAAGTAATCATCTGCTATGTTTTATTCCTACTTCAATTGTATAATACAATACTACAGCTGTATCTTATACGTATAGCTATAGCTATACGTTATATTGCTAAGTGTTTTATTGATTTAGAAGCAGTGGTAACGTGATGTCCGCATTTTACTATTTTAATTATTTTTAATGAAATTCTGTAACTTTAGAAGAATTTTAAAGCGTTTTTAACTCGGGAGAAGTCGCGCATACCCAGATAATGAATGGTTTTTACATTGTCACCAATAAATACATTTAAAAATCGTCACCTTATTCAGTCTGAGACAATTGTTACAAATTCTATGATTATGTAAATTGTAGATTACTTTTCGAAAAATAGTGGTGAGAATTGTAAAAACCGTACGCACCCTGGGGTATGTCATACCCCGTGCGAATGCTCCCGGGTTAATGAAATTCTGTAACTTTAGAAGAAATTTTCTTTGAATAGGCAATAGAAATGCATAAAATCGTTACAAAAATGTTAAAGTTACAAAAAGGATAGATGAAAATTATCAGATATGTATGAAAAATAAAGTAGAAATTTGGCACTTTCGTGTTATAGCGGCCCCCAAGGATGAAATATTTTTGTTTCTGTTTTCATTAATATATTGTAAATTTGGTACTTTCGTGTTATAGCGGGCTTCAAGGATGAATCGCCCAGCGACCAAGATTTATCGCCAAATTATAAAGCATGTATGACATTATAATATATATATATATATATATATATATATAACATTTCTTGACGTTTGTGGCCAAGTTATAGTCATATATGATGTAGATATATGACATGTGTATATGATGTATATAGGACATATAAGACGTAAATAATATGTGTATAATGACGTATATGGCACATATTGGAGTGTTTGGAATATATAGATATGCGTATATAGGATGCATATATAAGCTTTGCGATGATCTTGGTGAAATCATAACTGCAACCTTGGCATAATCATAATTCCGATATAATGCGAAAGTACGGTAATTTTTCTTTAACTTTCGGAACATTTTTCCAATGGTTATTGTAGTTTGTTAAATTATTATTATTTTTTTTTTTTAGTTTTAATTTAATTTGGCAATTTAGTTATGGAATATTGCACTTAAACCAACAAATGCTGAATTATTTACAGTGTTTTAAGAGCAAACCAGTTAATCTTTTGTAGTTGAGTCGCACGCAGATTTAAAAATATCCATTCTAGAAAATTAATTTAATTTAAAACCATTAAAACATCAGTAAATTGAGATACGCTTTTCAAACAAATAACATTGAAAGTACATTTTTTGTTATTCGTCCACATAAAAATTCAATGTGCTATGTTTAGAAGTAAATGTCTTTACTTTATAAAGATCAAATAAGTTAATATTTCTCAATTGGATTGGACACAGATTAAAAAATACACATGCTTTAAAATTACTTTAAAATCCATAAAAAAATCAGTAAATCGAGATAAACTTTTCAAACTACATTTGAAAGTGCATTTTTTTTTTTCTAATTGACAGTTTAAAAAATGAAATTATGCGATATTTAGTAGTTACAATAATGCAGTACAAGCAAAATTGAATGGTTAGGTCGTTGCTACCGTCAATATGATGTCGACATTACTCACGGATATGTTTTTGTTTTATAATATAGATAGATGCCATATGAAAGCGAATTCAGTGAAATATTACGACATTTGGTTGATGTTTTCATTGTCAGAAAAATCGTATATTTTTCTATTGTATGCGCAAAGAAAACGCGCATTCTCATTTATAAAGCTGAGAAATTTTACTATGGTTGAGTCAAAGTAACGCTATTTTTTCTAATTGTCTTTTTTTATCGATTTATGGTCTAGAATGCACAAAGCCCCGTCATTGCTATTGTCGTATTATTGTATTTTAATTTATGTTAACCCGGACAAAGCCGGGTGGTTCTGCTAGTATATATATATATATATATATATATATCTTTTACTTTTTATTTCTTCCTGGATGATATATTTATTGTTTATATATTGGAAAAACTAAAATATATATACAGGGTGGCCCTGTTGTCATGGGCCAAACTGTAAGGGGTGATAGAAGACACCTATACATACCAGCTCAAAATATCTTGCAATGCAGGGCCCAAACTCAAGCAGTGAAGCAGTACAGGGCGCTTTCTGATTGTGGACATAATCCTGTTTACAACACAATTTGTGCTTCCAGAGTACTCACAACCACCGCACAAAGCAGAAATGCATGTCCATTTTTACCTGATTATTAAAACCAGCCATTTGTTTTGCAATCCAGTGTAGAAATGAAGATGTGTTCGAACAATCAGCGCTTGATGAGCATTATGAAAGCGTTATCTCGCGGTTCGCCGGTTTCGATACGCCGTGCATTGTATGACGAAAATAGTTTGTTTCGATGTGTCCTATCAACCCTCAAAGTTTTACCCATGAGTTCTATTCACCCTCCACGTCTCTGAAGGGAATTTGGACCAATTTAAGCACTACCTCCATAATAACCAAATACCTATCGTATTTGTCTCAAAAATTTAAGTCAGCATGTCCCAGATAGTAGCGCCACCTAGGCGCTACCATCTGATGCATGTATTATCAGTTGCGACCTGTAATTTTAATTTAATCCACTACTTTGGTATTTTGCATTAATCTTTATAAAACTTACTCATAGTTTTTGATCTATTAAATAAATTTTATAGTTTTAATGAATATTTTTGTTCCACAAACATTGTTTGTGTTATTTTTTATGGAAATCTATTTATTAATAAAGCTCAGCGTTATATATTTATATATTATAATTAATTAAGAAAAGAATTTTTATATTAAAAACAAATATTTTAAATTAAAAATATCAGTTACTACAGTAATTTAAATTGTTATTTATAAAAGAAGAGATAATAAATACATTTGTGAAATTCTAGACATTAATTACAAAGTTTATTTTTTAAGCTATATTTTATAACTTTCCATATAAATATTCTCAATACAGCCTTTGTTTACGTTATTTACTGATCACTACCTCCGTAATATATACGTTAATGTATTACAGAGGTAGCATACTGATATGTATTGAAAGATCATGTCAGTTGTCGCTGATAGATGGCACTGTACTCTAGGAAGAAATTGACCCTCACTCTCTTGAGCTATTTACTTTTCAATTCCTTTATTTCTTCTTCTGATTTTCATCCATATTAGCATCATAGTTAGTAACAACTATTCCGCATAAATAAAATCAGCAATCGTTTGTAAGATATACACAACATATGGTTCTCTCCACAATCAGAATGCACCCTGTATAGCACTTCACTGCTTGAGTTACGACCCTTCATTGTATAGTGCTTCGAACTTGCCCAGGCTTTTTCTATCACCCCTTACAGTTTGGGCCATGAATTCAGGGACACGCTGTATACATATCGAATTCACTTCAGTAAGTCCCGAGAAAAATGTACACCAGTATCAGGTGTTGTTCATGGAATTTCATAAGTGTTATAAGAGCGACACCTAATAGCAACTATTTTCAATGCAACTGTGAATAAAGAGGAATTGACGTATGGTGGAGCTACAACTGTAACCGGTTCCGGAAGGCCTGATAACCGCCGAGGCCACTAATAGTAATAACATTCATAAAATCTGGCATAATATGTTATAATCCATTATTACATTCTGCAACCCCCCCCCCTTTTTTTTCACTGGGATGGTCTGCTCCTTTTAGTTACCACGAGAACTTGGTGATGTTTGCTCACTCTCCGGTCAAGTATTCTCCTGGACTCTTATGTCCATTTCGAAATTTTAGATTTGTATGTAACATCACATCCTGAAGACGTTTGCAGAAACGAAACGAAACGTAAACTATAATTATATTTTAAATGTGTTTGTAAAATCACTGTTTTCTTGTATGCACCATTTAGTATGTTGTATTTGATTTGAATACATTCTTTTAAGTTCCACTAGTATATTTCCATAAAATTTCCTTGTCATTTAAACACCTGATTCATGAAAAATATCTGTCATAATTCAGACAAAATTATCTATTTGCTTTGCTGGCGGAAATCAGTGGTAGTCATGCCATGCGGTTTCGCCATATTGTGATAACATAAACAATCGTCCTGTCAATATCAGTGAATTTAATTACCTACCGCCAAGGCAAACTTACACCAATAAATTTTGTCAGAAATTTTCGCCTTATTCTAACGCCCCATTTATTCAGAATTTAATATCATAAATAATGCAAACATTTCTATTTGTTTTTTTATGGTGGAAGTTTGCCACGGTGTTAATAAGGCCCTGTTTCGATGTAAACTAACAATAGCCAACATCTTGTGACAACATTATCAGTCACAACCGGCAGAAACTTAGCTTTCTGTTTCCTCCTCTTTATCCATAACTCATTCTTGGCAGTGGCAGCGCATATCTGCTATTTCATTTTTAACACATTCCAATATAGTTGAAAGTGTTTATTAGTTTGTTTTTCCTGTCCGTCTGGTCACGCTCTAGCTTCCGTAAACATACTCGGTTTGTCCTGTACTTTATGTATATTCTTAAAGTTTTAAATTTGCAAGTTTGCTATTGATAAAATGAAGTCTATAGCGCTTATAGTTAGTTTGCAGGGACACTCAAAACAATTTCGTTATGTGACTTGGTTCAGAAATTAGGAGACCAGCTCTAGAAGTCTAACCTCTCTTGAGGCTCTGAAACCTCTTCTTTCAAAGAAGTGGCATGTCACTTTCTCTGACAAGACAACAACAACAACGGTCTGTGAGTAAAAATTGTTTTCAGCGTTTTAATGATGTTACACTAGTTAAAATATAACGAAATTGTTATACCTTACTGAAAAGCACTACAAGATGCTTAGAGTAGAATATGGTTTGAATTGCATTTATATTCATTTACAGAGGCACACAAAAGTATTCGGTTAAAGTACTATGTGTTTGAGCGAGAATTGCAGTAAGTACGTTTTCAGTTGTGGTATGCGTCTTTCAGTTACACTTATTTTTTGAATATTATGTGACGCGTATAAATTCTATAGATCATACACAGGACTGCACAAAAGGACTTGTAAGCATTCCTCTGTCTAACGGCGTGGGTTTCCCCAAGGGTGTATTTTAATTGCGTTTTCACTTTTGTTATGCATGTTTATCTGAATTAAATTTTAATTTAACATGTGCTGTTTATAAAAACCTGTAGATAATATAGAGACATGTATAAAAGAATACGCGTACATTACTATGTATTGGTGTAAATTGCTAAAGGTGAGGTTTCATCTCTGTTACTCATTTTCTGACTGAACTCAATTTTAACATATTATGTAGTATATATACAATTTTAGAGATCATATACACTGCTGCAGAAAACAAACTCAACTATCTTGGCGACTATAAAAGGTAAATGCTGAAATTGGGTTTTCAAATACGTTATGCGTTTTCTAAATTGTTTACTTAGATATCTTCTGTTACCATTTAAAAAACGTTTAAGGTTTGTTACAATATTCTGGAAATGTTGGAAAGAGTTTTATAATACTTGTTTGACCCATGATTTTTCTTTTCCTTTTTAACACTTTCCAACCTAGTTGAAAAGTGTTTAAGACTTCGGTTTGTCTGGCCGTCTGTCCGTGCTAACTCCCGTAAATATGCTCGGATTGCTCTGCAATTTTTATATGTTATTGTCGCTATCTATAGCATGTTCCCTATTTCAACGGAAGTGTGTAGCACTTATAGTTTTTTACAGGGCCACTCAAAAGAATTCCGTTACATTACGGTGTATGGGGAAAAATCATTTGCGGTTTATTTAAATAATGTTTCACTATTTTAAACGCATTGAAATTTATGTATATCACTAAGATGCATTAAAAGAAGTTTAATATGGAATAGGGTGTGCATAGCACTTATAGTTACTTTACAGGGACAGTCAAAAGAATTCCGTTACATTACGTCTATGGATAAAAATCGTCTGCGGTTTATTTGAATAATGTTTCACTATTTTAAACGCATTGAAATTTATATCTATCACTAAGGTGCACTACAAGAGGCTTACAACAGAATACTGTGTGTATAGCAGTCATCGTTCATTTACGGGGACACACAAAATAATTCTTTACTGTCTGTTAACAATAATTCCTAGAAGTTCGTTTTAAGTTACTGAACGCGATTTTAAATTTAACTCACTTTTTGTCTATTACGTAGTGTGTATAAATTCTGTAGATCCTATACAGGGAATCACAAAAGTTCGCGGACACATTTCCGTTTCTTGACAGAAACTCCAGGCGGAGAATTTTAAACTGTGCTACGCCTTTCCTAACTGAACTAAAATTTAGCATCCTATGTAGTATATATACAAATCTATAGATCCTATACAGGGCTGAATAAAAGTATTCGGATATTTTTCTGAATTTGTATATGTTGGAAATTCCTGAAATTATGTTTTTAAATATGTTATGCGTTTTCCAAATTGCTTACTTAGATGTTATCTTTTAGCTTATTAAACGGTAATATTTGTAAAATTATTTTGGAAGCGTTGGAAAGTGTTACATAATCTATGCTTGACGCATGATTTTTCGTTCTTGTTTATTTACTCGAATGAGGTAGAAAATGTAACATAAATAACTAATTATCTCATTTTGCACAAAAAAAAGAAAGTAAAAGAAAAAGAAAAAAAAAGAAAGAAAAAGAAAAAGAAAAAAAAAGAAAGAAAAAGAAAAAGAAAAAGAAAGAAAGAAAAAGAAAGAAAAAAGACTTTGGTAATATTGACTGTTTTGTGATTAACAATTATTGTACTATGATTTAAATTAACAATGTAAAATAAAATTTATTGTTACTTCCATTATTGTATATGGTTTCTTTCATTACTTTTGGTACTGCTATTTCTTTTTTAAGTAATTATATAATAATATGACTTAACAGTTTTATTGCAAAGACATTTTTTATTACTGTTAGTTGTTCTATTAAGTTTCACAAAATTCATTTATACGTAAAAACGTATTACATTAAGGGCTTCCATTACTTAACGTAAATTCGCTGTTCAATTAAAAGACCACTGCACATAAAAAAGGTAAACGACTTGAGTCAGGTAAAATGAATTAATTATCTATATTTCATTAACATGTAATTGCTTTTTTAGGTGTGTTCGTAATTATATAAATACGTAGCAGCTATAGTCATCGTCTATTCCGTCCGTCTGCCCGCATATAACAGCGCATAAACTACCCAACCGAATGGTTTGAAATTTAACATACGTAATCGTTGAAGAATTTTGTTGAGTCACTAATATTATGAAAATCGAATCAAAACTTAAAAAGATATTAAGAAAATATTTCTTCATTCGTTTAAATTTATTATACGTAATTAATTCAATGATATCCCTTTTTAGGTAATGATTCTAGGTTGCCATGCTGCTGATTACGTCATATTTCAGATGGCGTCATATTATTTCCGTGTACCTGAATTTTAAAACCGAATTTGTATACTAAAGTTGTTTAATTGTAGCAATAATCATGTAATCGAGCGATAGCTTTTTGGATAGATATTTCCGGAGAATTGGATATTAAATGGAAAAAGAGTCTAAACATGGATTGCAATTTCTGAAATTTTCTAAGTCAGGTTTAAGTTTCCCGTTGGAATTTTCAGTAAATCTCAACAAAAGATAAAATGTTGCCAACTTAAAATGTACTTATTTTATTACGGAAATTAATTATATCATAATAATAGACGATATATTTCATTTCACTGAAATAATAAAGAGGATTTTTTTTACATTCTCCTGTGTTGGATATTTGCGCTTAGTATAATTTTAATGTAACACAATTGTAATTAATTGTTTGTAAAAGTGTATTGAAACTTAATTTTATAAAATAAAATTAATATCTATCATATGAAAATCTGCACATAAAATAAATTTTGTATTCATGCATTTTTGCGTTAGAGTGCAACAGCTATTGCACCAAGATCTGAATATTTATAAAACTAGTTATAGTACGAACGCACCTCATTTGTCACGTTTGACATGCAATTTCCAACTTGTTCTTCTTTCAACTATTAAATTTGCAAGAATATGAAATTTAACTTTTTGCAATTATTGTTCAGCTTAATAAATATGAATGAAATTGTTTCTCAGACCATATAATTTTGACTAATTTTACTTTTTTCATTAGTAATGCTGATTTTGCTAGCATTCTTGGAAAATTCACAGTTTAATTACACGAAACAATAAAACTTAGGAGCAAATCTTCCGCGATACAAGTACTGCTTATCTGCTAAATTATTTTATTTATATGAGAAATAAATACAATACAAAACGATGAATAAATGTATTTAATATCTGAACTAACATTTGTCTCTATAACATTGTATTTCCTCTTGAGATAACAGATTTTTGATTTTTTTAAAAAATAAAAAATAAACTATGCTTATTAAAAACTCGAAGGATTACGGAATTAGAATGCTCTTATTCTGTTATAGTATTATTTGCCTTATATAACGGGCAACATCTATCATTAAATAAGACAAATATTACTATTCGAAAGTAGTGTTACTTAAAATCTGTTATCCTTTGCACCTATGACTAAGAATAATTTTTAATGTCTAGTAAAATATATTTTTACTGAAATTATATTCTTTAGAAGAGACTGTCATACCCATACCGTATAACTCTAAGTAATTTTCACTTTTCTCTTTAATTATTAGGACTATTCTGAATACTCTGTGTATACCCCACTAATTCTTGTTTAATTACACAGAGCATTATCTCTTAAAAGTAAATATTCTGGAGCGAAAGCACCGTTTATCAGCTAAATTGTTTTACTTTTGTAAGTAAGAAAGTGCTATATAAATAGCTGAATAAACTTATTTCATAACAGAACAATTTTTTATCTTTATAACATTGCATTTTCTGTAACGCTAAATATTTACGCCAAAACATTGGTGAGAAATTACTGATGACGATAAAAGCCTATGTTAAAATATCTTTTATTATCTAGTGTTCTTGATATAGAATTGAATTGTATAACTTTTAATTTGAATATAATAAAACATCTGAATAGAGATTACCACTCGGATAATGAAAAAGTTACTGTGCCTGAGAGATGGCTGATTTCAGATGTTCGATATGTTAAAAAATATATAATTTTATCACATTAAAATAAAGCAGTTATAAAATAATGAGTTTTTTTTAGTAAAAGTAAAATATACGTAATCAAATTTTGAACTGAAAAACCACTAATTTTTTCAAACGTATAACCTTTTACTAAAGAAATTATCAACTTTATAATTCGTTTATACAGCTCCTTGCCATTTTGGTTAAGAGCAAAATTTTAAATTTCTCTAAAGCTCGGTCACCAATATATGACATTATGATTATACTGGAATTTTATTACAGTTCCACATTTTCTTTTTATTGATTTTTATCATTATTGTTATTATAATAGACTTTTCTTTCTACTAGTACTTATATCGAGTGAAAACTTGAAAAAAACTTTCAAATAACTATTTGAATTTTGTAGTTTTATAGCGAAATGTTTTATAAATATGCTGATAAAGGCAGTTTTTAAATCGAAGAATTATTTAAAGAAATATTTAATGTTGAAGTTTGTCGAAAGAGTTCCGTTAAAAATGTTTTACAGGAACAAAAACTGTGCATAGGAATTTAATCATATTTTGAAGGACTGCAGTTGATAAGCTCGCAGTGTGTAATTATTTTTTTAATTCGATTATTATTTTAAAGTTTATTTTTTTTATGTTTTATTCAAAATTTCACCATTTCAATTGCGATTTATTTCATATTTTGAAAAGCACCTTTTATATGCTTTTGCCAATTTGTAAAACAGCGCAAATAATAATATTATCTTGAAATTAAAAATTTTATTTCCACATGACTATTAAAAATAAAAATAAATCTTTAACATAATAATTAAATGATCGCGTTTTAAAAGCTGTAAATTGGGAAAATTATGTCATAAAAAGTATACGTGCAACTAAATATTAAAAAAAGAGACAAAACTTTAAATTAAAAATTAAATTACATTACGCATTAAAAGCAGTGAATGGGAAAAGGATGCCATATTATAAATGCTCAAATAATAATATTTCCAAACAGTTTTAATTTAAAAATATATTTACATGAGAGATTTATTTATTCCGAAAAATTCTTTTTATCTATTGTTGCAAATTTTGAAGCAGCGTAAGTAATAATGTTACCTTTCAATCAAAAACTGTATTTTCATGTTATAATAGTAAAATGAGGAAGAAATATTTGGTGAAAGTTACGCCATAATGAAAACGATACATTTAAAACATCTTTTTTAAAACATCTTATTTAAAACATCTTAATTAAAACAATTAATTTAAATGAATGGAAACTAGAATACAGAAGATCGCCACTGGTCGTTTAATTGTAATCCAATCTTCGATAAACTTTTTAAAACAGAGCAAATTAGCCTGTTTTTGCAGCCTGCGGTGTCTGAACGGTGGTTGGTGAGCGTAACTGGTCGGGGGCAGAGTTCCCTAGTTCTGAAAAAATTAACAGACCGGAAGGTATACTGGAATGGAGTTTGCAGCATAAGTCATATTAAATAGTGGAATTTTGTGAGAGATGACAAGAAATAGTGCAAAGACTCCAATCAGTTCATTCACATTTCATGAAACATAAAAATTTAACAAATAGGGGGTTCGTGCGTTTTTATCCCAATTTTTTCATAGAATTTTTCGTTTTATTTAATCCCTTGAAGGGCACCGGTATATTATATATACCACTTAATTTTAATCCCAAATAGCCACAATGACACCAGAAATTTATAATCAAAGTTTAAGTTTATAAGATACGTGAGGAAAAGCTTTTCCTATTTTGAAATAAATTCGTTCGTGAATCCTGGTGTCAGTCAATCATTTTAATATTTTAGCTACAAGAGTACTTTGCCACTGAAGGGGTTAAATGCACAAAAGTATTACAAATCCTGTAATTAAACGAGGCGTCTTCAATTTTATTTAAATATTAAATAGAAAAATTCTATTAAAAATTGTGGTAAAAGCGTACGAACCTAGAAATAGTCGTATCAGAGTGCGATTTTCATCACAAGACTTGTAAAATAGAATGAACAATTTTTTAGGCAGAAAATGGTTCAATGAAAATCTGTACTTTTTTTGCTTTTGCCACAAAAATTCAAACAGTTTGACAAATCTTATGGCGCAGACTGCAGTCAAATATGACAATTTGTTTATTATTTTAAATGATTTTTTGAAATGTGATTCTTTGTGAATGTAATGAAACACGAAATTGTGTTATTGTATTCCTTAAATCATGACTCATTTCATAAGAATTAATAAAATTTAAAAGTAGAAATATCATTAACTCCTTATTTGTAGAATTTAAGTTTAAACACTTCATTTCCTTTATGACACTGATGCTCTAGTACTACTATCATCCATGATTTAAATGCACGAGTTATAAATATCTTGGATCGCGAGAACAAGATTTGAACACCTTCATAATTGGAAAAGAACCAGTCTTATAATTTTTATTGTGAAGAAAGCATCGAAATGAGAAATATCCAGTAAAGGCGCAGTTAGGCCTAGTTTTTTTTTTTTTTTTTTTTTTTTGGCAAATAAATATATTATATATGTTTGGCTAGAAGTGTATTAGCTAAAAAGAAATTGCTAGTAAAGTATTGTAGAATTATATTTCTAGGACTGTATTAAAGTTCATATTTTGTTATTCATCGTCTATTTGTTCATATAATTCCAGTAAATCAACTATTTACATATCTTTATCTTGCATATATTTTTAAGACAATAATAATCGATTTAGAACAAAATATTTAACATACTTTCATTTCATCTCATGAAAATACTTTTGTCTCTTATATCATGTAAAATTAATTTTCGTCTTTTATTTTATTAATTTTGTTGTGCAAACTTTCCAAACATGTTGTTTAATTACACTACGTATTATTTCTGAACAAGAATACTTTTATGGGAGAAAAGTATCACTTATCTGCTAAAGTAGTTTATTGACTAAGAAAGAAAGTTTGGTTGAAACAGCTGAATTAACTTATTTAGTTTGCCGAATAAACTTTTATCTTTATAGCATTGACTTTTCTCTTTAGAGATTAAAGTTTGTGTCCGTATGGTTTTGGAAAATTCATTGACTCGTTGAAGAAGCATTTATGTTGAAAAATTTTATTTACCGTCTAGTAAATTTTATTTAATATTAAATTTTGGTTTCAGAGTACAATATGTTTATGTAAACGTTTTGATATTTTAGTTCCAAAGTTTAATCAGATAAAAGCATTTACAGACCAGAAAATATGCATTATAAGTTAGTATATAAAATATTAAAACAGGAAAGTACAGTACTCTAATTTATAGAATCTTATCTACTAAAACTGAAGTGACATTAAAGCAACTTTTTCTATTTTGTAACACATCTTCATCAATTTTCTATTGTATGAGAATACCTATTATCTCAGATATTTAACACCTTGGGGGTACGTTTGACGACTGAGACTCGTCACCAGTATTGTCCACGGATTTTTTTTTTTTTTAATTCAAAAATTTCGAATTTATATCAGAAAATTCAAACAGTACTTCTCGCTTCTTTTTAATCAGGGAATATCTGTCAACAAATACAGAAAAACCACTATTCCAAATTTCTGGTGTGTCTGTTCGGTATGTTTTTTAAAAAAAATAAATCAGTACCCAAAGGGTTAAAATGGTTATAGTAAATACATATAAATTATAATAAAGATAATAAATACTTTTCTACTAAAGTACAAGGAAAAATATTTAAATAAAAATTTCTATTTTATTGGTTAACTTCATTCCATGCAATGAATCTTGAGGAAAATTAAAAGGAATAAACAAGTGTAAACAAAGGTTAAAAATTAATCACATTGAGACAGAGAAAATTTGTTTTGATCTTTCATAAATACTTACTCGCCTTCGATTTCCAGTAATCAATGAATATGCAATAATGGCATTTTCGTTTCAAAATTTTGTGCCCTTTATAAATATGCATGAAATTCGTAAATGACGATCGCAATTGTATTTTCTAGTAAAAAAGTCACATCTAATCAATATATATTCAAATGCTACAGATGTTTAAACGTATCTAATTTATAATACAGAAAAATATTTTGGCTTTATGGAACTTTAAAAATTATGTTAATGAAATCATTATTCAAAAAACGTTTCATGAAATATTAGGTTGCAGGTGTAGAGCTAAAAATAAAACGCTATTGTTTTTAATTAATTTTATGTTAATAACATTTTATTTATTAGAAATAACACTTACGAAAGGATATATTTTAAATGCTTTACCTATTTTATAATTAACAAATTCGTGACTATAATACAGCATAAGGACAAAAGTTTAAGGGTTTCAAAACGCTAATTTTTCTACATAGAAACATAGAAGTATTCGTGTTAATTAATAGAAGAATTCTTCGATTAAATAAGATGCATTATCTGCTATCATGAAATATACAAGCAGTTTCAAAACTTATGAAATAAACTTATAGAGGAGTGAAAAATTTAACGAAACAATTGTAATTTACCCGAAGTTTTGAGCTCATATGTATAATAAGGCTGGAAGCATAATGTAAAAATTTTGTTGTTCCTACCAGTATTGTCAAACAATAATCTTTGTGGTAAATTTCTTTAGTTGCAAACTATATCAGGACGGTAATTGTTCAGAAATAGTGGTAGGTACAATAGAATCAGTCCTATACACTTCAAGCCAGGGAATTTAGTGATATAGTTTTACAAAAAGTCAAAATAAATTAGTCTGGGTTACTTGGCAACCGGAGATATAAATTTGAAAAAAAAACTCGGGAAGAAGACGGTTAAAAAAGATGCCGTCTCTTTTATGAAAGTGAATAAAAGATTAAATCATAGTTGCCGATAATTAAATACATTTGAAAAAGGGGAATTACAGGAGTATAACGGGAGTATAAAAATAAAAAATGGGAAAGAAATAATTTAATTTAAAGTAAATTAATTAATTAATTTTAAAATATGAAAATAGAAATTAATGTTTTTGAAATAAAAAAAGGGATGTTTGTTCTGAGACATAACATTGTATAATACCCAGACCATAGTACCAAGTTATAGTACCCAGACTTTTCCGGTCTTCCGCCTTTACTCTACTCCCCGTCTGCGTATCAACTCACCGATAGGCTCGTTGGATTCAGTATTGAATTAGCTTTCGAACTAGACTTTGAGCCTACAGTCACCTACTTTTGTTCCATTTACAGAAGCGCCAAACTCTCACTAATCCTTCGTAATATGTGAGTTAATTTGACCCAGGTTTAATACATTTTGCACCAGAAAATTTTTTAGCAAATTAAATTAAACATATTCCATGTAGCGATCAGAAATTAAATAAATAAATATTCATTAATTAAATTTTCTGGTTCGAAACGTTGTTAAACTGGGTGAAATTAATCCACATATTACGGAAGGTTAGTGGGAGCTTGGCATCTCTGCATTTAAATCAAAGTTTATTTAGTTTTCTTCGTTATTTTTGGTGAAATCCTCGATCTAAGAAATTTTAAAAATTTTACTATTTTTCGATAAAATAAATGATAAAAAAAGAACAGAATTGCACCAATAGGGAAAAACTTGGATAATTAGTAAGCGCAATCAAAGTGTTAAAGTAAAAAAAGTTATTCTCAATGAAAATCGCATTTTTTTAAAAACTTTTTTTTTGTAGTTTTCGAAGGATTCTTCGAACTTTTGAAAAAGTTTGTATTAGTTCAATAGAATAGAAATCTGAAGAAAATCAAGAAAGTCTTCTAAATAAATAAATTTTTTTGCGATTTCATAGTTAAAACTTTCGACACAAATTCGTATGAAGTTAATTAACTCCATTAGAGTAAAGGCATACCTTGAAAAAAAAAGTTAGTCATATAAAAAATAACTTAATAACGACGTTGATTAATTAAGGATAATTAGATAATGAGTTCGAGTTAATGAAAAACAAGTATATTTAATGAAAAACAAATTGATTTTGCATTTCTACTAATACCTATTAAATATGCATCGACAATGTAGTTTTTCACTAATGATTTCTGTTGTCCCGAAATTGTTTTACTGTAATTCAACTTTTTTCATAATAACTGTTATACATATATATGTTCTTATTATTTAGTATCTTGAAGCGCAACGAACTTCAATATTTAATTTTCTTCATTTTAAAACAAATACTAAATACTTATATAGATTTCGAAAATTAATTTCTAGTCTACAGAAAGTCGTTCACACGTTATGGAAACGATTTTCAAAATTAATTTCTACGCATAAACGAAATATTACTTGCAACATTTTGACTTTGTTGGATTAGCTTTGACTTTTGACTATATCTCAGGCTCAAAATTTCTATGATAATAGTATTTTCTTGTTACAGTCATATACATTTTTCCCGATACCTCTAGTAAAACATTCCAAAGTCTTTTCAATATTCGTGATTTCATTTAAACAAGCCAAATACAAAAAGGGCACTTAATGAGGGGAGGGTGTTACAAAATATTAAACTTTATTAATAAAAAGCCATTAGGCAGACTAAAGATTATTAGGCTTTAGATATCGAAATTAATTTGCATTTAATCTTCGTCCCATTCAAACGAAATCGTTTCTAACGTTCTTCCGAGGTCTCCTAGGCACGAAATAAACTTCGGTATCATTTTTGCAGCCCTTCGTTACCACCATTTCTTAATATTAATATCCAAGGGGGTGATTTATTTTCTCTGGTTCTATGGGCCCGATTTCAACGGGACTCGGTTCATTCAACTTAATAACTAATTAAGATACATCTAAGATACAGCTAATTAATTAAGACATATATTTGGAACACCATGACGGTGGAAAGTGGAACTAACAGATTTTTCGCGTGTGCAGAGCATGCCTTCTACACAGTGCCGTAGGCAGCGGGAACGAGTGAAGGAGTTTCATTCGGAAAAAAGGTTTATTTAGAAAAGAATGCACAACCTGGTGGTAGAAACTGGAACTAAAAGTTTTTGCAGTGCGTGCAAAGCACGTCTGCTATACACAGTATCGTAGGCAGCGAGAACATGTGTCGGTAATTTGTTTAGAACAGAATGTATCCCCTGGCGGTGGAACTAAATATTTTCTTGCGCGTGCGCCGAAAAGGGCTATTTTTGTTGAAACCGCAAAATAAAGTTACATATTTGATAATCCCAGACAACGAAATATTCTCATTTTCACCCATCCTCGAGTATTAAGAAAAGTATTGGAGGTATTGAATTGAAACTCACAGTCTGTACATAGTTTATTTTTCTGATTCCGAAAATGCAAATTTTGTGAAAATCCGATGGTAACCTTTTTTAAATTTTAACCCAAAACTGACCCGCTTTGAATTAAATGATCCAGACATTTGATGGGGTGATATTGAATTTACTTCCGCGCTTCGGGGTCCATCTCTCTATTTAATTTACGAAAGACAAAGATTTACCAGAGGAACAGTTTCGTTCAGCAATTTTTAGAATGATTTCGCCTTTCGTATTATTTTTTGATGGACAGAGCGGATCAGCCAGTATAAAAAAATTATCATTAAACCCATTATAATAGCTCAAATTTTTACAATTCTTTGTCTTCCACTATTAATGATAAGAAAAATTTGCCTTAGTGATAGGAAATAAAAAACGTAAAAGTTAACTATGCATTCTTTACTTGCTGATATTGTGCTGACGCAACGGTCAAAATAAATGCGTATGAAAAATTAACTACTGAGCTACTACTGCTTAAAAATAATTTTTTTTCTCATTTAATGAGAAAAGTTTTGTATACAAATAAAACGTCCTTTCGGAATTATGGAGGCAAAGGTCTTAAGCAAAAAGGTTGAAGACCTTATAGTTTTGGCGGTTAATGGATTAACATAACGAATGGGTTTTTCAAGGTTGATACAGATACTTACTTTTTCATTTACCGGGTGTCCCAAAATGACTGATGGATTTTAAAATTCAATAACTGTCAAACGGTGATAGATATTTTGAAAAATCTTGCAGGAGGGCTATGTATGATGTCAGGAGTTTTCTTACTGTGATTCTGGATTTTAGTTCGAATTTCAAACAATAGATGGCGCTGACAGCGATTGGCGCTTAGTGGAGGCTGAAACAGACGCCCCTCACCTTTGATGCACAGCTTAATGACTGCTAAGCCTGCGCACTAACAAAAGTGAAGACTGTCGCAGGTGGATTTTTTTTTCAGCTTTTGAACGGTCCCTCGAACTTCAACACCAATAATTTCTAAAAGTTTTCTTCGACTAGCTTTTCTGTCATCATACATAACCCTCCTGCAAGAATTTTATAAATATCTGTCATCGCTTCCAAGTTATTGAATTATAAAATACCGGGTGATTATAATTAAAGTTACGATTTCAAAAATCGATAATTTTAAAACTACTGGTCAGAATGACTTGATATTTTAGCAGAACAATCGTGAGGCAATGGAATTTTGTTTGTCGAAGGAAAAAAATAGTTTCAAATTGTGCCGATAGATGGCGTTGTCAGGGTAATGTCAGGGGAAAGACCAAAAATGTATTCTTGAACCCTTTCCGGCGCGGTGTAAATTTGTTTGCAAAATGATGAAATAATAGACTGACACCGGAATTTACAAACGAATCCATTAGTAAAAAGAAACTTGCTTATTTTCTGGTTCTTAATGAAAGGAAAATTTTAATTAAATATTCTTGGTGCCGTTTGTCAGTTTTAGAATTAAAATTGGGTGTCCTTTTTTGTGACCACCGCCCGTTAAAGGGTTAAACATAGGAATGATGTTGCCAAAAGGAAAAAAATAGAGTTCAGAGATTTACTAAAAATTTATTAGCGAAAAGACAAGACTACGTGTTTACAGCGACGACAGCGATAATGACAAAAAATGAAAAAAAAAAAGAGCTTCATGGAACAAACACCTTACTGATTATTAAGGCATAAGTTGCTCAATATGCCCTCCGCCTTGTTCCGCTACTAATTGGAAGCGCAAAACGGCATGCTCCACAACAGATCGGAGGGTATCTGTACTAATGCAATGGGTGTGTTGTGTGATGCTTGCCTTCAAGTCGGCTAGATTCTGAATCCGCCCGCTATAAACAACATTCTTCAGGTACCCCCAAAGCCAGAAATCACACGGGTTTAAGTCGGGGGAACGTGGCGGCCACGTTATTGGAAAATGGCGGCTTATGATCCTATCATCTCCGAAATTATCACTCAGTAGCTGCTTCACAGTAGTAGCAATGTGCGGAGGAGCGCCATCTTGCATGAATATTATGCGATCCACACACTGACGCTGTTGAAGTGCCGGAAGAACATGGTTACGCAAAAGTGCTTCATACCGCTTGCCAGTAACTGTGCAGGTAACGGGACCCGCAGGTGTGATCTCCTCGAAGAAAAATGGACCGACGATAAACGCTGCCGTTATTCCGCACCACACAGAGACCTTTTCAGACTGAAGAGGTAATGGCTGTAGCTGGGACGGATTCTCGGTCGCCCATATCCTGCAATTTTGCGTATTTACAGAACCTTGCAAATGAAAGTGGGCTTCGTCAGATCACAGAATGTTCCATGGCCATCCGTTGTCCACTTCCATCCGGGCAAGAAATTGTAGTGCAAAAGATTGACGTGCTTCCAGGTCAGCAGGTAGCAACTCCTGCACATGAGTTATCTTGTACGGATAACAGCGTAAGACGTTCCGTAGGACTTTACGCACCGTGCTGTTCGGCATATCCAGCATTCGGCCAATCCCCCTTGCACTGCTGATTCCAGTATCACTGTCAGTATGTTCCTGTAATGCTGTAGCCACATCTTCCACTGCCGCAGCTGAAACTGGTTTCCTTCCTCTACCCCGTTTAACGTCAAATGAACCGGTCTCTTCGAATTTAGCAATCATTTTTTGCAGACCATTTGTTGTTATTGGACCTTTTTTATGGATTTTAATGTCCGAAACTTCCTAATAGCTGTAAGTGCACAGTCATCGTTCTTATAAAAAAGCTTCAAGAGCAGAGCGCGATCCTTCATAGTTAGAGTCATGATGAAGCATTCAGGCGAAGAGCTGCTGCTCTGCATTTTTATGGTTCCTATGTCTGCGGTGCGCATGTCACGTATTAGTAATTTGCATATCTTCAGACAATGTGAACCCAGACAGCGCCATCTTTGGGCACATTTTGAAACTTTTTTTTTTCCTTCGCCAAACAAAATTCCATTGCTTCACGATTGTTCTGCTAAAATATCAAGTCAATCTGACCAGTAGTTTTGATTAAAATTATCGATTTTTGAAATCGTAACTTTAATTATAATCACCCGGTATTTAATTAAAATTTTCCTTTCATTAAGAACCAGAAAAATAAGCAAGTTTCTTTTTAGTAATAGATTCGTTTGTAAATTCCGGTGTCAGTCTATTATTTCATCATTTTGCAAACAAATTTACTCCGCGCCGGAAAGGGTTCAAGAATACATTTTTGGTCTTTCCCCTGACATTACCCTGACAACGCCATCTATCGGCACAATTTGGAACTATTTTTTTTCCTTCGCCAAACAAAATTCCATTGCCTCACGATTGTTCTGCTAAAATATCAAGTCATTCTGACCAGTAGTTTTAAAATTATCGATTTTTGAAATCGTAACTTTAATTATAATCACCCGGTATATCAGTCATTTTTGGGACACCCTATACTTCTTTTATTTTGTGTACCGGTATATCTAACAAAGAGACTTCTTTGTGTGAAATCGGCGATTATATACAGCGAAATTTTTTTATAGAAATACTGGTATTAAAAAGGATAAAAACGTGCATTGAAAGGTAAGCACTTTTGTTTGTTTTCGAATTTAAACTATGGAAGTATGAAAAAAATTACAAAAATAACCCTTATTGAATAGTTGATACCTTTTATGCTTTTCTCGTACCACTAGGTCTGAACAGAAAAAATGTCTTACTTAATTCTTAGCATTCGATTAATAATAAAACACTTTATTTTCTTTAAAAATACCTTGAAAGAAATCGTAAAATTTAGCAGCTATGCATATTTCTTGCCTTATAAATGCTATGTTTTTGGTTTAAAAAATTATTAATAAATCCTAAATAATATACAAAATTCTAAATCGTAGCTGTCAACATTTTAATTAATTTGTGAGTACTTTACACAAAGGCGCAACTTTTGCGACAAGAACAAATCCCTTTTTAATTACTCTCTCTTACGGTTTAGAAAGCACCATGTTCTCTATCATCTGGGATTTTCTGCAAATCATGCTACCATTTCAAAGCATTGGTTAAATCTATATCTCAAGTAATTTGACAAATGACAATGAAATTTGACAATGACAATTTGACAATGAAATTTACAATTGTCAAAACATTTTCCTTTATTGTTCAACTATTACAAATTTAACCTAAACGTTTACATGCAATGAGCCTGTGAAACAAAACTACAGTTATTGAACTTACTCGTAAAATATTCATTCTGCATAATTACTCATAACAAAATAGAGTGAGTGATCGGTTAACGAACTTAGTACGTTCCAAAGCAATGTTCGCTAACCGAACTGTTCGTTAACCGATCATAGATTTAGTATAGATTTGTATGGGAATTCATTTAATTCGTTCTTAAGAAATAAATTATGTATATAAATTAATATAAATTCTCCTTAAATTTGTTTAAATGTGATAATAATAAAACATACATTCCATGAATACATACAGCCTTGTCCTTCCTTCAGGCATGCAGTTTTTGAGTTTGTGGGGGGTATTAAGTTTTTGTCAAAAAAACTTATTTTTCCTTTCTGGAGTTTTCAATCTTCCCTTTTTAATAAGGTTAATGTACGTCCGTATATAATATGGACAGATCGTAATTTGATGATGTTGTTCTGTTATTAATATAACTCACGAAGTAAACCATGGATCTCTACAGAACAAAACAATTTATTGGACGACACACTGCAACACAAAACAATTAGTTTAAACATATAATTCTTCTTAATCACACAGCGATATCTTTGCTTATCGAATCACACAGAAATAACTTTTTACTTCTCTCCGTACATCTCTCCGATCTCACGGTCGCTCGCAGACTGAGTGTGTGTGGGTGGGAGGGAAAAGCAGGCAGTGCGCAGATATGATTGCGCACATAAAAATGTTTCGCTCGCTCACTCCAACACACCCACAGCCAACTTCAGTACCGGCCGAGAAAGCTCTTGTTTGTTTCTCCCGTCTTAAGACGGAATTCATGACGTCAGACCACGTGATCTTCGGTCGACCGAATCGGCTGAGAAAACACTTATTTGTTTCCCTCCTCCCTAGGACAGTTTTCTCGGCCGATTGGTTCGGCGGAGATCACGTGATCTGACGTCATGAACTCCGTCCTAAGGCGGGAGAAACAAACAAGAGCTTTCTCGGCCGGTACTGAAGTTGGCTGTGACACACCCCTCCTGCGAGAGATACATTTTTTTTTCTTTTAACAGTTCAAAAATACACAAATACATATACATACAAAAATTACATAAAATTACACACAAATTGCATACAATAATTACACATATCATAATAATGAAATACTTTCCATAGAATAAATCAATTTATCCTCATTTACAGCTTTAGTAAGGAAATCTGAAATAATATGTTCACTTTGAACATATTCCAATGAAATAATACCTTCTGACAACAAATCTCTTACAAAATGAAATCTCAAGTTCATATGTCTAGATTTATTTGATGATCTTGTACATTTTATCCATTGTATTGCTGCTTGGCTATCACTACTTAAAATTATGGCATCCTTTATAAATTGTTTACAATTTAACTCAGATAATAAATTTACTGTCCATATTATATCCTTACAAATTTCTGAAATAGAAAATAATTCTGCTTCAGAAGTAGAAAGACTAACACTTTTTTGTTTACGACATTTCCAAGATATTAATGACTTTCCTAATAAGACAACTCCCCCTGAAAAAGACTTTCCATTTTCTCCATTTCCCCAACTAGCGTCTGAACTACTATTTAAATACCCAAATTCGTTGTTGTAAAATAATTTTTTATCTTTTGTGCCTTTTAAATACCTTAATACTCTTTTAGCCAAAATGTAATGTCTTTTTTCTGGTTTGTGATTAAATTGAGACAAATAAGTCGTGACAAATGATATATCAGGACGTGTTCTATTAGCTAAATATAAAAGTTCACCAATAATTTCCTGATACTTAGTCATGTCAAACAATTCATTTGTTGGAGGGAAACTTTTATCTTCACCTTTAACAATAGGTGTTTTCACAGATTTACAATTTTCTAAATTATGTTTTTCCAACAATGATTCAATATATTCAACTTGTGACAAACTGATACCTTTATCATATTTTTCAATTTCCATACCTAAAAATTTAGAGTTCTTATTTTCATACAATTCAAATACATTTTTAATTTTAGAAACAATATTTTCATACATTGTTTGATTATTACAAAAAATAGCTAAATCATCAACATACATACATATTATAAAAGTGTTATCATTCTCAACTTTAATAAACATACAGTTATCAGAACCTAACTGATTTAATCCAATATTACATAGTACTTCTTTAATTTTAAAATACCAGTTTCTACCGGATTGGGGTAATCCGTAAATACTCTTTTTCAATTTACAAACTTTATTAACTCCTATTAAATTTTCGTAACCAGGTGGTGGTGTCATATATAATGTTTCTTGCAAGTCACTATACAAATATGCTGTTTTAACATAAAAAAATTTAACAATCAAATTTATTTTAGCTGCAAGTGCAATTAGTAATCTAAATGACTCGATATTTACAACAGGTGAATATGACTCAGAATAATCTTTATTTTTAATCTGATTAAATCCAGCTGCTACCAATCTTGCTTTATATTTTATTTCCTTATTATCGCCCTCTTTTAAAGCATATACCCATTTACTTTTAATCAATTTTGTTTTTTCTGGCATATCTACAATTTCCCAAACATTATGCTTAATTAAAGAATCCAATTCGCTTTTCATAGCTTTTTCCCACTCATGTGAATTCATACTATTTATTGCCTCTAAATAATTACTTGGGACATTATCAGTTAAATTAGCTGACGAATATTTATTTTTCAATCTTTCTGACCTTCGAACTTCAATATTTTCATTTCGGGTTTTCATTTTGTTCTTATTTCCTTCCCCCGCTCCGTTCAAATTGCCGCCGTCATGTCTATCTGGAGATAAATTAAGCTCTGTTGATGGGATTGCGCAACTGTTATTTATTTCTGTTGCGTCAGAAATCTCTAAATTGATAATTTTATTCCTTTCACTTTGATTAATCCCATTTTCCCCCTGAAAATTTTTATTTATTGGCGATTCAATATCCCAACACTCGGAAAATTTACATAATCCAAAATATTTACTCCCTTTTATCATTTCATTGAATTTAACAGAACGCTCTTCAATTACTTTCTTATTTTTCACATCATAAATACGATATCCTATCCTATCTCTCGCGTAACCTAACATAATTCCTTTTCTTCCGGGTACATCGAATTTATTTCTCATTGTTTTAGGAATATGAAAGTAAGCTAAACAGCCAAATTTTCTCACATAGTTTAAATTGGGCTTTTTACCTGTCCAAATTTCTAAGGGGATTTTTTCTTTTCCTTTACGCGGTGTTATATTAGATATTTGTGTACTACAATTAATAGCTTCTGCCCAGAATTTGTTAGGAAGTTCACTTTCATGTAACAAAGATCTAGCCCTATCTAATAGAACCCTGTTAGCTCTCTCGGCTTTTCCGTTGCTTTCGCTATTATATGGAATTGTTTTTTCATGAAATATACCTGAATTAGCAAGATAATTATCTAATTCTGTGTTTACAAATTCGAGTCCATTGTCACTTCTCACTTTTTTAATTCTTTTACCCATAAGATTTTCATATTTAGCTTTAAATTTATAAAATACATCAAATACTTCATCTTTACTTTTGAGGAAATAAGTAAAATACATTCCAGAAAAATCATCCACTAGTATCATAAAATATTTTGCCCCACCAAGTGATTCAGGCTTTATCGGGCCACACAAATCTACATGAAATAACTCCATTATATCAGAACTTTGGTCAATATCAATGTTCGGATGACTTTTCCTGGTTATCTTACTTATATCACATGTATCACATTTAAAATCAGACACATTTACATCTTTAAGATCAATATACTCTTTCATTTGTAACATATATTTTGAATTTAAGTGACACAATCTGTTATGCCAGAGTTCATAATTACTAGTACTTTTACGAGTAAAATTACACTGAGTATTACAGGCAGGTTCAAGTTTAATCTCTAATCGATTATCATTCTTAAATGCTTTAAATAGAAAAGTATTATACTTATCAAAAATTAACACACAGTTATGTTTAGAAATAATTTTACAACCCTTATCCATTAAACAAGTGACTGATAGTAAATTATATCTCAAATCTGGTACAAAGCTAACATCATTAATAGTTAAATGGATGGAATTATTTTTACTTACCGTATTACAGGATACTATACCTAAACCCTTCGAAATTAGTTTTGAATTTTTACCTGCTTGATATATATCCTTTTCTTCAGGAATTAGAGTCTTAAACCACAGTTTGTTATTACACATATGGGAAGTTGCACCACTGTCCAACAACCATATATTGTCACACAGTTCATAGTTTTCAGGTGAAATAGTCAGTGCAGAATTTTTTCTGTCCTTAAATGAATAATTTACATCATAGTGCGTTTTTCTTCTTTGTCGATTTCCACTGGACTTGTCATTTCTAGAATTATTGTTCCTGTAAAAACAATCCTTTGCAACGTGATTCGGACGTCTACAAATGTAACACAGTCTTGGACTTTTGTTTTTCTTAGAGTAAAATACTTCAGCGGCGGTCCCTTCAGAACGCGGAGTATTCGTTTGTTCTTCTTCCCGTAGAATTTCTAACACTTCATCCATATATTTTTCACGCTGTGTCTTTAAAATGTCCCTTACTTTTGAAAACTTTCCTTTCAGCCCACGTACCGTGTAGAACACTAATTCTCGATCTGTTACAGTCAATCCAAGCGTTTGACATTTAGTGGCAATTCCCCGGGCTCTGGCGATATAATCATTTGCTGATTCGTTTGATTTCATATCTAAGTTCTTTAATTCGTTACCCGCGTCAATCCTTCTGTCTTCTGCTTGACCGGTGAAAGTAGATTTTATTTTTTCCCATAAAATTTTCGCATTTTCTTCGGCTGCAAACTGTAATGCCTGTTCATCCGACAATGACAATTTAATATAGGCTACGGCGTCATTATTTTTCTGGTCCCATTCGATGGAATCTTTTTCACTTAGATCTGTAGCTTTAATTTCAGATATGACATTGTCCAATCTTTTTAGACTTAAAGCTGCTTTAATTTTTAGGCTCCATATAACGTAATTAGTTCCATTTAATTCCGGTACGTTTAATTTGTCCATGTTTATCTTAACACAATCACTTTCGGTTTCAAAATTCAACAACCACTGTTCTTGCTACCATTTGTTGTTCTGTTATTAATATAACTCACGAAGTAAACCATGGATCTCTACAGAACAAAACAATTTATTGGACGACACACTGCAACACAAAACAATTAGTTTAAACATATAATTCTTCTTAATCACACAGCGATATCTTTGCTTATCGAATCACACAGAAATAACTTTTTACTTCTCTCCGTACATCTCTCCGATCTCACGGTCGCTCGCAGACTGAGTGTGTGTGGGTGGGAGGGAAAAGCAGGCAGTGCGCAGATATGATTGCGCACATAAAAATGTTTCGCTCGCTCACTCCAACAGATGACTTTGTCCGTGTTCTGCCGTACTTAAAAAATAAATGTCTCGCCCTTTGTAAAAACCTTTAGGATCACATTCATTGACTACAGCATTAAATCATATCAATTTATCACTTTGACCTAATAAAACTCCATTAGTTCTCCAAAAGATCGTGTTTACTTCAGGGCCTAATAAAGCTCAAGTGAAGCCTAGAGCCTATTAATAATTTAGGACCTAAATTTCAATTAAAATAATTAATTTCCAATTAAAAATATTTCTTTAAAAAGGGGCACAAAATATAAAAATTCATGTTTTTAATTTGTTCATTGTAATTTGGGGTCCCGAAACCTCGGTAGCCCATGAATTAATTAGGCTATAAGTATATAGCTGTTAAAATGTTCTCTAAGTCGATAATATGAATGCAATTAAATATAGCTCTGAAATCTGAAACACAACATTGCTTCTTTTTGGGTTTGTTTTGTGAGGTGTTCGTTAATCGAACATATGTTCGTTATCCGAACATAAAAATCTTTTGCTAAAGTATTCGTTAACCGATCTGTTCGTAAACCGAACAGTTCTTTAACTGGTCACCCACTATACAGTATGCCCACTAAAGTCCCTTGCCACCCTCTTAACTTCGAAACGGCTGCCAAATGAATGCAGGTCTACTTGACGATAACATATTGCTTTTTTCTGAGGCAATTGTTAAACCTTTCTGGATTTTCCCGCTGAAAATGCATCCATCAACACGTCAAAAAGCATTTAGAAATGGTTCTTGAATAATGGTGTGCTAGTATTGCCATGGCCATCTGTTTCTTTCGATTTAAATCCAATGGAAAAGGGAAAGATGCTATCATCTCCCACTGGGGAAAAATCGACCAAACTACATTTAGAGGCTTTGGCCACACTATGCCTGATCCTGTTTTCTCATTAATTAAAATAAATGTTGCGAAAAATGACTACTTAGGTAAATTTTCGGTCAGTTTTCATGTCATTATGCAAGACTTCAAAAGGGAGTATGGCATATATTGTGTAAATATATATATATATTATATATATATAACCGGTAAAATACAAAACAGAAACATAATACAACAACAATCGGAGTGTATAAAAAAGTCTAAAAAATGCAAACATACCTGTTTGAAAAATGTCTAGAAAAAAATCGAAAAAAATAAAAAATGGAATATATAACCAAGATATTATAAAACATATGGGAAGGTAAAAAAGGAAAAAATAAAAGCGAAATAATGAAGTACACTGCTCAAAACAATTAAAGGATATTGCAGTTTTAGGTGGATTTTGTATCTGGGAAACTTTTTAGCTGATTGATACATGGTCGACAGACATAGTAGGTTATATGAGAATAAATTACACATGTTTGGCAGAAAAAAATGCATTTTATTGCGCATTTGTGTACAAAAGGAAAAAACACAATTTGTGCATATGAGAAAAAAAGAATAAGAAAAGGTGTTTTCTTCAAAGAAAATCATTTTCAGTAGGGGGTATGGTTTCCCCGGGCGGCCAGCAACGTTGAACACCTTTGAGGCATGGACTCAATGAGGCTATTAATGACGAGTTGGGGTATTCTGCCCCACTCTTCCAGAAGAGCTCTTTCCAGTTCTTGGAGAGTTTGTGGGGGTTGTTGGCGGCCAGAAACTCGTCTCCCTAGAGCGTCCCAAACGTGCTCGATTGGATTCATATCTAGAGAACACGCTGTCCATTCCATTCGAACGATTCCTTCCTCGAAAAGGAAATCCTCCACCAGGTTTGCACGATGTGGCCTGCAGTTATCGTCTATTAAAATGAAGTTATCTCCGATTGCTGCAGCGTAAGGGACTACAATAGGTCTGAGGATCTCATCCCTATATCGGCGACCAGTCAGAGCTCCATCTCGAATGATGTAGAGGTCAGTGCGCCCGTCAATGGAGATGCCACCATACACCAACACTCCTCCAAATCTGACACTTTCGTGCACGAACGCAGGATCATTCCTACTGCCACGGTCCCTCCAGATGAAAATACGCCTATTATCCGGATGCACAGAAAAACTGGACTCGTCAGAAAACAGAATATTGCTCCATTCATTTCTCCTCCAGTTGACATGCTCGGTTGCCCACTCCCTGCGGTCGCGACGATGCCTTGCTGTTAATCTAACACATACCATCGGTCGGCGAGCATACAGACCTACAGCATGGAGCCGGTTTCGGACAGTCTGAGTTGAAATCGTGGTGCCTGTAGCTGAGCGAAGGTGTTGTTGGAGAAGAGTAGCGTTCATGTTTCGGTGTCTCCGAGCTGTTAACGCTAAATACCGATCTTCATTGAGCGTTGTTGCCCGTCTACGACCTTGCCCTGGACTTCGGCCTGCACATCCACTCTGCAAAAAACGGTTCCAGATCCTGGAAATGACACTTTGTGACACTCCAATGGCATGCGCTACTTCGGCTTGAGTTTGGCCTCCTTCTAACCTACCAACAATTCTCCAAGCTTCTGAATCTGTCAAATGACTTCGCTGAGACATCGTACTCATCGAAACAAAGCAATCACTGAATGCCGATCATCCTTGTCTTCATTCTCTTTTATCCAGTTGAAAGTCAAATTTCATTCGCTGCCGCTGAAGTGACGTTTTTGACGTCGAACTCAAAATTTGCATACTCCACAGTTTGAAAACCAGAAAAATTTGCATTTGTGATTCTCTTCTTCTATTTTCGGCAAAAAAAATTTCGTTTATATCTTTATTTTATATAAAACTTCAAATATCCTTTAATTGTTTTGAGCAGTGTATTTCACGCACTATAGAAAGATTTTCAGGTACCAAATTACTATAGATACCAAAAAAAAGTACGATTTCATCCATGTGTAAACTTTAATTAGCTGAAAACATACGGGCGCTATCGTATATTATAAAAAAATCCCTGACGGCTCGTCCTACAGGCACAGATGCATCGATGGATTTCGAGGACGTAGACCGTGGGGCGCCTGTTTGTTGGGAGTTGCGAAATAAATGAACTTTTTGTTTTGATGCCTCAGTTGGGACCGCCCACTTCGAAATCTAACTTGTTTGTAGGTGGAACCGGCAGGGATTTTTTTGGTTTTATTTATTTACTAGCTGTTAACCGTGATTTCGTTCACGCAACATTAAAATAATAATAAATACATTAATTAAGCAAAATATTTTACTCCCGATAATTAAAAACGTTAATAATTAACTAACTCTTTATCACATTTCATAAGAGTTACTTGCAGTATTTTTTGTTATAGGGACCTTGACATAACTCAGTCTTAAAAAAGTGAAATTTTGTGCCAAATAATCGCGAAAATGAAATTGCAACCAATGCAAAAAGGAGGGCCAAATAAAATAGTGGAAATAGAGGAATTGGACAAAAACAACTGTGAATTTTAGCTGATAAACAATTTTACTTTTAACGCCTTTGTGAAACGTTTTAACAGCCATCCTTCAAAAAAACATTAATTGGAATTAGTATATGCTTTTTCTTTAAATTCAATTCTGCCTCCGTGGTTTAATGTATAGCTGAAACAAATCTTGTTTTCTAAATGACAGTATGTTGACAGGCAATTTTTGTTCTCCCGAATAAATTGATTCATGAAGTTTGAATATGTGAAAATATGTTTTTATTTTTCGGGTAATTTACTGAAATCAAGATTTTGTTTTCACCATCTATCTATTCAAAGTGAAAATAAATTCTGTTTTTCAGTTTTAATGAGAAAATTGTGTAAGAAATATACTGATCTGTTTTATTTCTCCTTTTTCATACACAAATATGGAGTATGTTACTTTCCGTTTTTAGAAAAACTTCATTAAAATTTACAAAAAAAAATCTTGGTATCTAATTTATTTTTTTTAATTCTGAGAGTTAAGTCTTCGGGTCAATGATAACCGGTATTAAGTAAATCGCGCTGCGTTCGATAGTCTAGGAGTAGTTTCGAAATACAAACACACGGTCAGATTTTAATAGATTGATATAATAGATTCGTGTTCATTTTCCTTTTCTTAAAATTATGATGTGATTTTTAGCAGAAAACTCTCATCTGTATATAATGAATACTCATGCTTAATAACCAGTGTAGATAAAAAAAACATTTAAATTTTTCGTTATAAATATGGCGTGAAACTCGTTTACTTTATATGCTTACTAATCCTTGTATTATTAATGTAAGGAATTGATTCACATTCATTTTAAAACATATCGGAAAATTCCCGTTTCATTTCAAATATACAGGGTGATTCATAAAAGATGGGCAGAACTTTAAGGGGTTATAGTACACTTAAAGACAAATAATATTAAATAGGAGACTAAGGGTCCCAGACGTATTCCCAAGGAGATAGGGGGCATTAAAGTTTAGGGTCCGAAATTTCAAATGATTATAAAACATGGAAAAATTGGTCGATTCGTTTGCGGTTTTTGCAAAAAATTTTCTTTATGCCAGTATTTTCTTGAAATAAAATTTTAAAGTTCAATTTCAAAAAATGCCGATAGGGGGCGCTTTAGACTTTGGAGTAACAAACAACTATTTTTTAACGTTATTTTTTGTATTTCTTTAAATGATTTCGAAAGCTTAGACTTAAACTTAAATTTTGATCTAAAAATCTGAGTCCTAACGAGTAGTTAAGTAGCGTAAACTGAAATTTGAAATTTGAAACCCTTCTCCCCCCAGAACAAAAATCAGTTATTCCCGATCTTTGTGTCGTAGATTAGGCTCTAACTACTGCCGCGTTTTGCTAAAATTATTCTTTATGTCAGTATTTTCTTGAAAATAAATTTTAAAGAAAATTTTAAAAAAATTCCGATAGAGGGCGCTTTAGACTTTGGAGTAACGAACAACTATTTTATACCGTTATTTTTTGTGTCTCATTAAATGCTTTCTAAAGCTTAGACTTAAATTTTCAGCCCAAAATCTGAATCGTTAGACGTGGTTAAGTTTCTGGGGAGAGGGGTTTGAAATTTCTACTCCTGAGCACAGTTCAGTTTACCATGTCCACACATTGTGTGCTGTGATACGAGGTAAAAAGACACAAATTAGGATTATGTTACCAAAGCATATTTATTAACATGTAATCACAATAAATGTTCAAAATTGTGACCACCAGAGGTTATGCACGCAGAACAACGGCGACGAATGGAACGGCGAACATTCGCGAAAACATCAGGCTTTTCGAGCACTTCCCCTACAGCGGCGGAAAGTCTGGCGACCAGTTCCTCGGGGGATTCAATGGGTGTCTCATACATAAGAGCCTTCAATCGTCCCCAAAAAAAGAAATCGAGGGGTGAAAGATCTGGCGAGCGAGCAGGCCAAGCAACAGGACCACCTCGACCAATCCATCTGTTCGGAAATGTGATGTCCAGATAGTTGCGGACGTCTCGTACGTAATGGGCTGGCGCTCCATCGTGCTGGAACCACATGACCCGCCGGATGCGTGGAGGAACAACGTTTAACAGGTCTGGCAGCACATGTTGCAGAAATATGAGGTATGTTTTACCGTTGAGGCGTTCAGGAAGAAGGTACGGTCCGATTAGGTGGTCTCCGAGGATTCCTGCCCAAACATTGATGGAAAAGCGTCTCTGATGAGCATGTGGATACGTAGCATGTGGATTGACATCCGCCCATACATGTGCATTGTGTGTGTTAAATGTACCTTCACGTGTGAAGGTACATTCATCGGTGAAAAGCACAGTTCGTCCAAAATGTGGATTTAGCGCGTTCTGCTGCAGAAACCAGCGGGCGAATTCAATACGATTTGGATAATCCCCTGGAGACAGTTTCTGGACTCGTTGCACATGAAACGGGAGCAAATGTTCATCCTTCAGTACCCTCCAAGTCGTGGACTGTGAGGTATCCACCTGGCTAGCCACTGTTCGTGTACTTGTACTTGGCTGCGCCGCTACTACATCCAGAATGGCTTCTGCAACAACTACTGATTCGTCCTTTTTTGCACGACCTGCATTCGACCGGGAAGCGAGAAATGATCCCGTCTCACACAACTGTCTGTGCAAGCGCTCGAAAGTTTTGCGGTTAGGCAACCGCCTGTTAGGAAATCGCTCTCCGTACATTCGTTGTGCCTCTGCACCATTTCCATCTGCCGCTCCGTAAATTAAATGCATCTCAGCCTTTTCCTTATTCGTGAAGGGCACCATCTTCCGATTCATTACTACAGCGACTTACACTTGACTCACCGTTCAGTGGTTTTTATGCCTGAATCGTGTCGAAATTTTGCATACGTGTTCTTCTTCTTCCCCATTTGACATTTGCATACTTTCTGTTTCCTTCTTCACCCGGTGACTAGCGTCAGGAATGGAGCTTTAACGTTTGCATGAGCGACGTTTCCAACTGTGCCAGTGCCTTTATGAGTGAATTCCGACTATGCAGTCCTTGACGAAAGTTGTATTTTTGCCTCGTATCACAGCACAGAATCGTTGGGCATGGTTAAGTAGTGCAAACTGAACTATGTTCAGAAGTTGAAATTTGAACCCCCTCCCCTCGCTACTGAACCACGCTCAGCGATTCAGATTTTGAGCTGAAAATTTAAGTTTAAGTCTAAGCTTTAGAAAGCATTTAATGAGACACAAAAAATAACGGTATAAAATAGTTGTTCGTTACTCCAAAGTCTAAAGCGCCCTCTATCGGAATTTTTTGAAAATTTTCTTTAAAATTTATTTTAAAGAAAATACTGACATAAAGAATAATTTTAGCAAAACGCGGCAGTAGTTAGAGCCTAATCTACGACACAAAGATCGGGAATAACTGATTTTTGTTCTGGGGGGAGAAGGGTTTCAAATTTCAAATTTCAGTTTACGCTACTTAACTACTCGTTAGGACTCAGATTTTTAGATCAAAATTTAAGTTTAAGTCTAAGCTTTCGAAATCATTTAAAGAAATACAAAAAATAACGTTAAAAAATAGTTGTTTGTTACTCCAAAGTCTAAAGCGCCCCCTATCGGCATTTTTTGAAATTGAACTTTAAAATTTTATTTCAAGAAAATACTGGCATAAAGAAAATTTTTTGCAAAAACCGCAAACGAATCGACCAATTTTTCCATGTTTTATAATCATTTGAAATTTCGAACCCTAAACTTTAATGCCCCCTATCTCCTTGGGAATACGTCTGGGACCCTTAGTCTCCTATTTAATATTATTTGTCTTTAAGTGTACTATAACCCCTTAAAGTTCTGCCCATCTTTTATGAATCACCCTGTATATTTCCCCAGAGAAATCTCTTTTAAGTGGCATAATACTTGTTTATTTTCCAGGCAATTAATTTCAATACTGGCATAGGGGAAATTATGTTATTTTAACAAAATAATATTAAATCTTTAGGTTTTATCAACAAAAATGGAACTATGAGCATTCGTCATTTTTTTAGGTAATCGAGGTATTTCTTTTAGTTTTAAGAATGAAAATATTTTTTTCTCGCTATCCATGACATCATTTTCGACATGGATAATATTGCGGAACATATTATTGACATTTGCTAACCTTTTTCTTTTGGAATTTCTTTTTACTTTTTTAAAATTTAAATAAAAAATACGGTATAGCTATATTAGCCGTGCGCAGACGGTAAAACACCACGTATTGTTACGATACAAAAGAAAAAAAAAGAAAAAAAATGAAGAAAAAAAACTTAATATAATTTTATTTCACCATTCAAAGCATATCCGCTTCATCTTCTATGTATGACGTCATATCAGCCTCTTTCCTATGGTTACGCATCTTGAAACCTTGTATTATTATCAAAAACTAAAAAAAGTACGTTTTATTTCTAATAATATTATTTAATCTTTTTAATTCTTTAATTTTTTTTATTTCATTTTCATTTTTCACGTGAATATTTTTCAATTGAATCTAAATTGTAGAGTAAAAATTATTATTTCAGGTTTTTAATTAGTTTTGGCAACGATAAAGTATTAGCAACGGTAAAGTAAATTTAACCATTTTAAAATATTATACGAAAAAATGTCCATTTATTCTCTATGAAAATAACGAAATTTGGAATTATTAAGAAAAATATTTGAATAAAATTAACAAAAACAAGCCTATGTTCATAAGAGGGTTATAATCCACCTATATGCAAAAACACAGGATCATTAAATGCTCCATTTTGACGCTGGCTTCAGCCTAACATTTGCACACAATCAGATTTATAATATTACTAGCTGTTACCCGTGACTTCGTTCACGCAGCATTAAAAGAAGAATAAATACATTAATTAAGCAAAATATTTCACTCCCGATAATTAAAAACGTTGATAATTAACTAACTATTTATCAAATTTCATAGGAGACAATACGGTATTTTTTGTTATAGGGACCTTGACATAACTCAGTCGTAAAAAAGTGAAATTTTGTGCCAAATAATCGCGAAAATGAAATTGCAACCAATGCAAAAAGGAGGGCCGAATAAAATCGTGGAAATAGAAGAATTGGGTAAAAACAAATATCAATTTTACCTGATAAACGATTTTACATTTAACGTCTTTGTGAAACGTTTTAATAGCCATCCTTCAAAAAAACATTAATTGGAAATAGTATATGTTTTTTCTTTAAATTAAATTCTGCCTGCTTGGTTTAATATGTAGCTGAAACAAATCTTGTTTTCTAAATGACAGTATGTTGACAGGCAATTTTTGTTCTCCAGAATAAATTGATTCATGAAGTTTGAAAATGTGAAAATATGTTTTTATTTTTCGGATAATTTACTGAAATCAAGATTTTGTTTTCACCATCTATTCAAAGTGAAAATAAATTCTGTTTTTCAGTTTTAATGAGAAAATGGTGTAAAAAATTTACTGATCTGTTTTATTTCTCCTTTTTTATACACAAATATGGAGTAATTTACTTTCCGTTTTCAGAGAAACTTTGTTAAAAATTACAAAAAAAAAAAAAAAAATGGCATTTAATTTAATGTTTTAAATTCTGAGAGTTTGCGTGACATCCTCGGATGAATGATAACCGGTATTAAGTAAATCGCGTTGCATTCGATAGTCCAGGAGTAGTTGCGAAATACAAACACACGGTCAGATTTTAATATAATAGATTCGTGTTCATTTACTTTTTTATAAAATTATGATGTGATTTTCATCTCTCATCTGTATTTCAAACTCTCATCTGTATATAACGGATACTCACGCTTAATAATCAGTATAGATAAAAAAAAACATTTAAATTTTTCGTTACAAATATGGCGTGAAACTCATCTACTTTCTATACTTACTGATCCTTGTATTATTCATGTAAGGAATTGATTCACACTCATTTTAAAACATATTGGAAAATTTACGTTTTATTTTAAATATGACTTCTCTTTTTTCCCATAGAAATCCCTTTTTAATGACATAATTCTTATTAATTTTCTTTTCCAGGCAAATAATTTCAATACTGGCATAGGGGAAATTATGTTACTTTAACGAAATAATATTAAATCTTTAGGTTTTATCACCAAAAATGGAACTATTAAGATTCGTATTTTTTTTAGGTAATCGAGTTATTTCTTTGAGTTTAAAAATAAAAATAACTATTTCTCGCTATCCATGAAATCATTTTCGACATGGATAATTTTGCGGAGCATATTATTACATTTGTTAACCATTATCTTTTCAAACTTCTTTTTATTTTTTTAAAATTTAAATAAAAAATACGGTATAGTTATATTAGCCGTGCGCAAACGGTAAAACGCCAAGTATTGTTACCATACAAAAGAAAAAAAAAGAAAAAAAGTAAAGAAAAAAACCCAAGATCATTTTATTTCACCATCAAAGCATATCCGCTTTATTTTCGATGTATGACGTCATATTAGCCTGTTTTCTATGGTTACGCATATTGAAAACTTGTATTATTAGCAAAAACTTAAAAAAGTACGATTTATTTCTAATAATATTATTTAATCTTCTTTTTAATTCTTTAATTTTTTATTTCATTTTCATTTTTCGAGTGAAAATTTTCCAATTCAAACTAAACTGTTGAGTAAAAATTATTATTCCGGGATTTGATTAAGTTTTTGGCAACGATAAAGTATTAGCAACGGTAAAGTAAATTTAACCATTTTTAAATATTATACGAAAAAATGTCCATTTATTCTCTATATAAATAACGAAATTTTGAATTATTAAGAAAAATATTTGAATAAAATAAACAAAAACCAGCCTATGTTCATAAGAGGGTTATAATCCAGCTATATGCAAAAACACAGGATCATTAAATGCTCCATTTTGACGCTGGCTTCAGCCTAACATTTGCACACAATTGGATTTATAATATTATTAGGATTATTAGGATTTATTTATTTTTTGCTATAAGGGTTGGTCCTATAAAAAACTTGTCAACATAAAAGTTTTAGTTAATATTAAGAGAATTTATAATAAATTTAAGAGAATTTGATATCCTGTGAATTGACGAAGTTATGAATTTTTTTCTTCTAAAACTCCCCCCTCCCTTGGGGCCATTTTTAATGATATCAAAAATCTGTTATACATAAATTTTCGGCCCTTTTCCTAGAAGTAAGAATAACTTTAAACTTATTCGATACATTTCATAATTAAGACGTTATGGGTTTTTCTGTTTTCACTAAAAGCCCCCCTCCCCACCCTGGTTAGATTTTGCCTATTAACGAACTTGACCGAGATTTTATGCCGCTTGATTTTATGTATTAGTTTGGAAGAGATTTGTGCAGAATTATTGGAGTTATCGTATCTATAAAAAAGTGACATAGATAGATAGATAGATAGATAAAGTTTTGAATTGCGGGTGGTTTTGGGTTCTGGGAGTCCTGATGGGCGTTGATCTGCAAAAAATTTCAAAAATTCCAACTTAGGGGAGAATGTAATAGGTATTATTTCTTACGAAATCTACCTACGAATGAATTTAAATAACAGAATAAAAGTTTGAATTGATTAAGGATCCTCATATATGTGTATATGCATATATAAATATTGAGTAAAAAATAAATTGTTGTATTTAACCTGTATCAAAAAGTTAAATACCAACTATAATAATTGATGTCAGTGATTTGTATTTTAATTCATTGTAATTGAATTTTTAAAAACGGATTTTTTTTTTCGAATTTAGGGAATTAGAAAACAATTTAGGTTAAATTCTGATTTTTGTGTCATTAGAAATATGGATACAATTAATTTAGCTCGGTGTAGGTCATAAATCACCATATATTGTACCCATCGTCATTATTCGTAATTTCCTTCATCTAAAGTGATTGTTTCAATTATATATAATTATATTCAATAAAAATAAATAAATATTTGTCCTCTTTCTAACATACCTGAGTCCCATTTCCTTTGTAGCATTATTTTTAGGCTTGAAAACCTGGGTGTTCATATCATTTTGAAACGCTTTGTAGCATATAGTATTTAGTATACTAAATATTAGTATACGGCTGTTTGTAGAACATAAAAAAATCATATACAGGGTTAAGGAAAGAACTGAATATATTGCCGGAATACAGATACTAATTGCTGGATGTGCGTTTTTAGTTGTGTTATGTGTTATTACCTAAATTATAATTTAGCTCAGTATGTGGTATTTATAAAAATATGTAGATAAAATATAAAAGTATGTCTATGCATAATAATTAGAGCACGTTTTCCTCTATTAGTGCAAATTGATAAAGGTGAATTTTCAACTTTATTATGCGTTTTCTAAATGAACTAAATTTTAGCATATTATGCAGTATATTTACAAATGTATAGTTCATATACAGGTATGCAGAAAAATATTCCGGCTATGGAAAATAAATGCTGAAGTTCTGTTACCAAATGCATTTTGCGTCTTCTTAATAGCTTACTTAGATATCGTCACTACCATGTCAAACTATCGAATGTGAGAAAATGCATTTATTATTATTACTTTTAAAAATCCGCCATTTGCACCACTAAATTTTGATAGTATTCTTCAGACGGGTTGCCAGTTTGGATTCCTTTTTCATTCAATAAACTTCGAATCCATACCAGAAATTACAAATACAAAATTTTGCTTTACTTAATGACAAGCATTTCGTGATTACTGAAAGTAAAAAACAATTTCTCAAAATTTCCGGTATGAATTTGGCATATCTGAATAAAACAGATGGCGACACTGGCAACACTGTTCTTCAGAGCGATTTTATTAATATTTTTAATAGGTGAAGAATTCTACTAAAATAAAGTGGTGACAATCGGACCATTTTTAAAAGTAATGAAAAATGCATTGTTTCATATTCGATAGTTTGACATGGTACCGACGATATCTTCTGTCACCGTTTTAAACAGTTAGGTTTTGTTACAGTATTTTCAAAATGTTGGAAATTGTTTCATAATCTTTGTTTGACGAATGATTATTCTCTTTTTTTACTTTCTTCTATCTTTACAAGAAGAAAGTATTAAATTTATGAAAATTTTCGATTTCCGGTTTTCGACGGATCTATACGTATACAGCACAATGTAAACACATTGATAAGTTACGTTACTATCGAGGTGCAATAAATAAAAATACAGCTTCAAAACATTAAAACTGTAAGATGTTAAAATTTCATGAGCTTTCGGCTAAACATTAGCCTTCCTCAGATGAACAACAAGCAGTCGAGGAGACGCCGCTCCGAAATGGCGCGTTTTGGAGAGGCTGGGAATGGGCGAAACCAAACAGACATGAAATGAAGGGGGTGACTGAAGTCCGGATGATACCATTACCAGATGGTGTGGGTCAGGAGAAACCGAAAACCCCAGTGATACCTAGTATATTGTACCATAAACGAGGGATCTGATAAGATAATACATCATTACATGCATTATCACCTCTTTTCAAAATCTCTAGGGACTCTCTGATTATGCAACTATTATACTGTGAACCTCGTGAAATTATTTTAGCTTTACTGAAAAATACATCAATATCTTTGGCCTGATTTAATCTGGATAAAGCAGTGGATAATTTACCTTTTTTCATATCAGCTGTATGCTCTTTAATCCTTTCTTTTAATTTGCGAGTTGTCATGCCTATATATGAATATATTTTAGAACTGTCATTAACTTTAAAAGGAATAATATAAATGCCAGATTTATCTCGGTTATCAATAGGGTCGATCATTCTATGTACCAAATATTTAAGCTTGGTTGGGGTTTAGCGATAAGAGTTACATTATATTTCTTTAATGCGTATTTAATCCGCTCAAACAGATGCGGGATATAATCTATACTGTAGAATTTTGAAGATTGCATATCTTTTTTAACTATTGTAGCTTGTTTATTTCTGTACTCATAAACTAACTTATTAATAAATTTGTTTGAAAAACCATTTTCATATGCAATCACTTTAATTTTGTTCAACTCCTCATTTAAATAACATTCTGAACTAACCTCAAACGCCCTTTTGATATAAAACCGATATGCTGCTGCTTTGTAATTAAACGGAACATTACTATTGTATGATATTGTGTTATTGGATCTGCAAGGTTTTCTATAAACTTTCCTATCAATGCTACGTGTTGAAATATTTTTAATAAGTTCTATATCTAAAAATGGTAATGAACTATTTTCTTCAATTTCACAAGTAAATTGTATATTTCTATCTATACTGTTGGCATGCGCCAGAAAATCATTCAATGCAGAGATACCGTGATTCCATATGAGTAGTATGTCATCGACATATTTAACCCATAATGCAGGTTTAAAGGGGGATGTAGAAATTATACGTTTTTCCAGAGGTCGTAATTTTAATTCTGCCAGTAATCCAGAGATAGGTGAACCCATAGGGGCTCCTTCAGATTGTTTATAATAACATCCGTTAAATAAGAAAACGTTGCTGTTAGTAATTAAGTTTATACTGGAAATCAGAGTATGTTTAATACTGTCATTATAAACTGGGTTATTTATAATGCTATTTTCAATAATAGGTTTAACTTCCTGAACATCAATAGAATCGTTTTAGAAAGCCCTGAACACGATTTGACTGTTTTTAGAAAATGTCTGTCTGTGAGTCTATGACTATCTCTGCGACTCTGTTTGTCTGTGTGTGGCAAACATTATGTGGGCGCTCCATCTCAAACGACCCAAATTTAATAAAACTTTATATTCAGTTAGTCCCTGATATAAATTGCTTTTGATTAGTGTTTGTGGAAAATCGCCCAGAAGGTGGCGCTGCTATGCTGCATTTTTCGCGATTTCCGCAATAGCTCTATCTCAAGAACTAATGCAATTATTTTCCTCAAACTTCAGATTCAGTTAGACCTGGACATAAGTAGATACTAGTTCCTTTTTTGTGCAAATAGCCCAACAGGTGGCGCTGCTATGCTACTATTTTCCTGATTTTCACGATAACTATATCTCAAGAACTAATGCACGGATTTTCATAAAACTTCAGATTCAGTTAGACGTTGACATAAGTTGTTGTTGATTAGGTGTTGGTCTAAATATACCAACAGGTGGCGCTATTATGCTGAATTTCTCAGGATTTACATGATTTTAGCGATAGTTATATCTGAAGAACTAGTGCACGGAATTTAAGAAAACTTTAGATTCAGTTCGACCTTGATATAAATGGGTGCTCATTCGTTTTCAGTGTATGTGGAACCTGTGTGACATAGAAGAAAGTTTTGGGATTGGCGCATCCGACTAGTTTTTACTGGAATGAGTAAAAAAATGTAACTAAAATGACTGAATAAGCTCTTTTACCAAAAGAACACACGTGGTGAAAAACAGGTTATGGTGATATTAACTATTTGTGATCAGTTTACTGACTATAATTCAAATTAACAATGTAAAATTATCGTTACTTCCATCATTGCATATGGTTGCTTTCATTACTGTTGGTAATTCTGTTTCGGTTTTAAGCAACCATATAATAATGGGATTTGACAGAGCATTATTTATTGAAATTAGATTTTTTATTACTGTTGGTTGCTCCAATAAGCATAACAAAAATCCTTTATATGTAAAATGTATTACATTAAGGACTTTCATTACTTAATCTAAATTCGCCATAAAATTAAAAGACAGCTGCATTGAATAACACATGAAAAAGATAAACGTCTTGATTCAGGTAAAATGAATTATTACTTACCCATCATACGTAGTATAGGGTAAGTCTTGTAATCGTTTTGAAAATCGAAAAGTTTTTTTTGACGAATTTAGACGTTTCAGACACTGGAGATTCCGAAAAACATATTTTTAGAAGAAAAAAATTGCCGTCCGTCTGTGTGTCTGTAAACGCTCTATCTCCCGAAAAAATTGAGATAGAGACTTGCAATTTGGTATGTACTTAGTATGTAATAATGGGAAGAAGCCTATTTCATTTCAATAACCTCGATTAACCGGAACTATTTTTTTCGGACTCTCGAAATATTCGTTCCGATAAAAAGGTATATAAAAATTTTCGAAATTGTTTATTTTAAGAAATTAATATAAAAGACAATAAAAAAACATAAATTTTGCATAAAGCATGAAATCGATCAGATAATTAGTTGCCGAGATATTTGGTATCCTATGTCCACACTCTTCGATTTTTCATGACCCTGTATTTCATCCAAATTTCACTTCAAAGATATATTTTAATTGGAAATTTGACTCTTAATCAGATGCAATAAACCGCTAGTTAATAGGATTATTATTTTTGGAGTTTTAAGAATGTTCCTTTCAAGCAATTCAGTAATCGAGCCTTTAAAGTTTGTGATGTCATCAAGCCACGATTTTATTTGAATTGCAATGCATTTTATAAGTAGTTTACACATTTTTATTTTAATATTTTACATTAAGCATACCAATGATTGGTAAGTATTACGGTGGCCCCCAACGACTAGTTTATGTATGTTTCATTAACATGTGTAGTCGATTTTTACTTCTTTCACCTATTAAATTTGCAACGATGTAAGATTTTTATTTTTTACAATTTTTCTTCAGCCAAATATATATGAATGAAATTGTTTCTCAACAATACATTTTCTTACAAAACAAGAGCTTCATAACTATTTTAAATGACGAGAATGTATAAATTTATCAAATTTTACTCTTTTTCTTTCATTTGTAATGCTGATTTCGCTTTCATTACTTGGAGAATTCGTAGTTTAATTACACCATATATTAAGATTTAAGAGGAAATCTTCCACGACAGAAGTACCGCTTATTTGCTAAATTATTTTATTTAACTAAGAAATAAAATGCAATATAAAAGCAATGCATAAATATGTTTAATATCAGAACTAAGTTTTATCGCTATAACATCGAATTCCCTCTTACGATAAATATTTACGCTCATATTAACTAGTAAGAAATTCTTGATTAAAAATGAAAAATAAAAACTGTGCTTATTAAAAACTAAACTTTCAAGCGTCACGGATTTCGAATACTTCTATTACCGTATAGTAATATTTGCCTTATATAATGGTAAATGTAGATCATTATCTAAGTCTAATATTACTATTCAAAAGTAGTGCTACTTAAAATCCGTAATCGCATCTAAGACAAAGAATAAATTTTAATGTCTTGTAAAGTACATTTTTAAAGAAATTATATTCCTTATAAGGAATTTCCAAAACATATAACTCTAAGTAATTACCATTTCTCTTTCATTAATAGTACATCCTGAATACTCTGTGTATACTCCACGAATGCTTTCTTAATTACACTGAGCATTATCTAAAAGCAAATATTTTGCAGCATAAGCACCTTTTATCAGCTAAATTGTTTTACTTGAATGAAAAAGAAAATGCAATATAAATAGCTGAATAAGCTCATATCGTAGCAGAACAAACTTTTATCTTTATAACATTGTATTTTCTCTAAAGCAAAATGTTTGCGCCAAAAGATTGCTATGAAATTACTGATACTGGAAAAAGTCTATGTTAAAAATTAATTTTATATTATCTAGTGCTCATTGATACAGAAATGAATTGTATAACTTTTGATATCCATGTAGTAAAACCTACGAATAGGGATTACCATTCGGCCTGTAAAAAAGTGAGATTACTGTAGAGGCGATTGTAATTCAGGTGCTTGATATTTAAAAATTTGTAATAATGTCACATAGAAATATAAAAAACTGAGAGTTATATTTAGTGAAAATAAAAAAATACATAATCTACTTTGAGCGAAAAAAGTAATTTGTAATTACTTTTCATTATATCTTTATTTTTAAAAATCATACATATTTCTTATACAGTTCCATGTTATTTCGGTTAAGAGATTTTTTTCTTCATTTTTCTACAGCTGAATCATCAGAATATGACATTCTGCAATTTTGTTACAGTTCCACATTTTCTTTCTATTCGTTTTAATAATCCATGTTATTATGATAGACTTTCCTTTCTATTAGTAACTATATCGAGTAGAAAGTAGGAAAAACATTTAAATAAAAATTTGAAAGACGATTTCAAATAGCTATTTGAATATATAAGGCGTGTTCAAATGAAAGCAATTCGAAGAGTCGCATGCGAACAGTTTTGAATTTATTTTGGTGAAACAAACGCGATAGTGAAGGTGTGTGTACCACGCTTGAGCATGCGCAAGCATATTTGCGATAGCTTCATCCTTAAGGAAGTGGCATTCAGTTAAAAATGGCTGGTGTGGATGCAACTGCGTCCAAAACGGATCAACGAGCTGTAATTAAGAATTTAACACTGAAGGGTGTAAGCCGGTGGATATTCATCGCAGAATGCTGGCTGTGTCGCCAAGGTGTGTGCCGAAGCACTGGCGCATAAAAAGTGAGAAGTCCTGGAACATCGACCTTAACAGTCCAGAACAGAAAATTAACTGCTTCTCTCTTTGATAAATATTTAATTGTTTACGATTTCCAGCAATCAATAAAAATGCAAAGAAAGTATTTTCGTTTTGACGTTTTGTGTTGTTTATAAATATGCATTAAATCTATAACTTACAATAACAGAATGCAATTTTTAATATATAAATAAATTAATTAATTAATTAAAAAAAACAAATTGCAATAACCTTTGGGAAATGTTCCGAAAGCTTTAATTTTTTTTTTCAAATTAATTAAAAATATTAATTATTCAAAAATATTCATCGGAACCATCTACAAATAAACGCATTTTCCATTACTACAGTTGAAAAGATCCTGGCATTCTCTGTGCTCGTAAAAATATTCGTTTGAACCATCGCCGCAGTTATTGAAACGCATTTTCCATTACTACAGTTGAAGAGATCCTGGCCTTCTCTGTGCTCGTAAAAATATTCGTTTGTACCATCGCCGCAGTTATTGAAACGCATTTTCCATTACTAAAGTTGAAGAGATCCTGGTATTCTCTGCCCTCGAAAAATATTTGTCTGAACCATCTACACAATCAATCTCACAATCGCACTCCTGACAGCGTTGAATGCATTCATCATTCGATTGTAATCAATGCGCCTTTCCATCATCGCATGTCAATGTCGGAGATGTTTCAACCAGTAAACGATAGACGTTGCGCGATACATAATAATATTTAACAATATACTGTCTGGAATAATTGTTTAAACGAGTAAGCTGATAAGAGAAGCAACTGTACGCTATTGAGTAACATTAAGTCGTGCAAATAAAGGGAAAGTGCTAACCAATATGTACTGACCAATATACCTTAATATTTTGTCGGGTCCTTCCTACAATAACTTTCTCTTGTTTAGATTGATATCTGGGATAAGGGTATTTTGAGGAAATTAAAGTTGAAGGCAACGTTTTTTTCTTTATAAGACGATTTCTCATCCGATGTCAATTTTTGAATTCGGCTTTTTTTCATATATGATAGTTCGCATCTGTCCTTTTTGTAGCTTTAACATTTTTGTAACGATTTTATGTATTTCTATTGCCTATTCAAAGAAAAAAAAATCTAAAGTTACAGAATTTCGTTAAAAACGCTTAAAACATTCTTCTAAAGTTACATAATTTCTTTAAAAATGCTTAAAAAAATGAAGTGACGACGCCAAGAGGTCCATTCTCGACCGAAAATAAAAAACATTTTTCCAATGTGATGGTGAGAAATACCACCATCTAGATCTAAACTAGCACACACTATAAAAAAAAGTATTTGTTTTTTTTTTTTCTGCATATTAGCAGAGTATTTGGTATCATTTTAATCAGTGAACAGTGAACAATACAAATTAAAGATCCATTTTAGGATCAGCGCATACAGGTAGATAATTGTGGAACAAAGTGAACCACGGCAGTCAAGAAAATATTTGTTTTTCCGTTCCCACGAGTGATTTAACTACACCTAATAAAAATGTCATGGAGAAAATTGTCAGAACAATAATATGACACATTTATTTATGAGAGCTGAAATAGGCACGAAGACCTCCCAAGTCAGAACATCTTTACCTCCCAGACACAGCACGGCGTCAAGAGGAATCGCTATTGTACCGACTGGCCTATGAAACACTCAAGGGGAGTACCAAATTTCTCGCGCCTGCCAATGGCCATCCCTCTAAAATCAGAGGTATGGCCGAAACATGCAAATTTTCAAGAAGTTAAAATGTATAAGGCCTTAATTTTATGTGAAAAGGGAAAAATGATTCCATCCCTTTTTTTTCTCCACGAAAAGAATGTGATTTTTTTTTTAGAGTTCAGATTAAAAAAAAGATGGAAAAGTAGAAGGTTGACTGCTCTCTAACTAAAAACAGATTTTGAGTGTGTGTGCCAATAGATGGAAATGTATGCGCTAAGAAAAAGCGAAAACGCGTCAGCCATCACCTCCTGCTGTCAACGTTATCTAGTAATATAAGGTAACAAACAATCTTCCTTCACCATTGTTCCATTTTATTTAATTAAGCTATATTCTTTTAATAATACGAACTTACGTGTATATGAAGAACCTACCCCGATCTAAACATAAATAGGCTAATCAAAAAAATACTTCTAGGGTATGGAACTCTGCCTTTCAAAATCGAATTTGTTAATTCAGTAAGATAAACTGTAATTCTCAGAAAATAAATGTTGAGAATACAGTGCTCAACTAGGATTGAATATGTTTTAAAAAAAAAAAACATTTATGTTTGTTTTCTAACTAAATGCTTATAATTATCTTGTAAATAAACTCAATTTTATATTCAATTAATTTTAGTCAGTTTTCCTGTTGTTTACTTAATTTATTGAATTAATATTAATTCTTTTTTTTTAGGAAATGTTTTCTTTAATATTACAATCTAGGTTTTAAAATAAGCCATTATTTATTTAATGTTACATAACTGTCTGCAGGTAACCTTTGATGATTGTAATTGGCTCAAAGAGGATCCGAACTTCAAAAATAATTCACAACGCAACTTTTTCTTTTCTATAATTAATTGATAATTTGTCTAATAAAATTTTCTACGTATAAATTATCATATCAGATCCTTAGAGTCATAGGTGCAAAATAAATACTATACGTCTCGGATAATTTAAAATACTCATATTAATCAATAAACAGCAATATAGTGGTAAATCCTATGCAGTCAGACTTAAATTCAAATAATTTAATTGATCACTCTGTAGCATTCCATCACAATGGTTAAAAAAAAAAAAAAAAAAAAAAAAAAAAAAACCTATCTAATGAATATATTTTTAAATGCTAAAATGTTTAATCATATCTAATTTAAAATACAGAAAAAATGCATTGACTTTACGGAACTTTAAAAATTTATTTTAAAGAAATCGTTACTGAAAAAGTGTTTTATTTAATACTAGGTTGCAGGTATAGAGATAATAATCAAATGTTATTAATTTTAATTCCCTTTTGCTTATATCAATAACAATTTATTAGCAATTTATAACAATTTATTAGAAATACCACTCCCAAAAAGGATGTATTATAAATGCTTTATCTGTTTTACAATTATAGAATTCGGAAGTATAAAACAGCATAGTGGCCAAAATTAACGAATTTTAAATACCACTTTTTTCCATATAGAAACATTTGCGTTAATTACAGGAATAATTCTGCGATTAATACGATGCACTATTTGCTAGCCTAAAATATACAAGCAATTTCAAAATAAATTAAACAAATTTTGAGGGGAATGAAGAATTTAACGAAACAAATATTTTGTATCCGAAGATTTTTGGACATATGCCACAGGGTTCGAAGAACATTGTAGATATTTAACAATATCTACATGACAATAACGTGTCGGGCAAATTTCTTTAAACTGCCCATATGAAAAATTCCAGGAAGCTAACTGATCAGAAATACTGGTAGGAACAATAAAATCTGTCCTATAGGCTTCAAACCCGGGTAATAATGATAAAGTATTACAAAAAGTTAAAATAAATTGTCCCTTCGTCCCCGGCTCTCTGAATACTAGGGTACACGCTGTCAGAAAAATGGCGGCTGCCCTAGAAGTATTTTTTCCCGCTTTTGTATGGTCTCCTGTATTTCAAAAGCGGCATTTTCTAAAAGTATGACTTGCATTATTTAATTTAAGGAAAAGAAGGCGTGGAATACTTTCAGATATTACTGGTTTTTGGAATTCAAGGGACCGTACAAACGTTGAAAAAAATCCGAGAATGATACAGGATAAATGAAACAGGATAATCAACTTGGCTTCCTTTTTTATTTAAAAGTTCATACCGCAAATTAAGAAAAAAGAACTTTTATTGTAAGTAAACACGAAATGTCTGTTATGAAATAAAGTAAAATTTACAATTCAAAATTTCTGGAATATGATAATGAAAAATTTGAACAAGATATATAAATATATAGAGGGTGTGAACTAATAGTAGGAATTGAAAAATGAGACAAAACTGGCAGCCTTTATCTCAACACATCTGTAGTTACAGGAAAAAAGCATAAATAAAAATGGAAACTCTTCAAAGAGATAAATTACGGAATGATTATCATTATTAAACATTCATTTTTAAGATGCTGCGTATATTGAAATGATCTGAATATGAATTTTTTCATAACAGCACTTCTAAGGGGAAAAAAACTGTTTAACTTGTAATTTTCAGTTTCACTGTAGATACTAGTGATATTTTGTTTTATTTGGAGTCCAATACTATCACTAGAGAATCTCTAGTGATAGTAATGCCCATCCATACTTCTACTAGAAAGTTCTGAATAGGTGAATTTCAGTTATAATTGTCCTGTACATAAACAGTATCCTATGCGAGCCTATTATTAATGTTTAGATCAAGTGGCCTCAAAGACCGCTCGCAGTAGCTATGCCACACTTTCTGTCTCAGCACTTAATTTTTAAGAAGCATTTAGGATGATTATATCTCGATTTCAAGGACAACTCTAAGAAGTCGCTAAAAACTACAGTGTTCAAGCTTACGCATTTTTTTTAAATTTAAAATAGCTACAAGAATATTTTAATAAAGATTTATTTTATTTTACATTACTGAATGTCTGTCACTAAATAAAGTACAATTATTATTCGGGAATTCTAGTATGTATTTCGAATTTTAAAAAAAATTCGTGCTAAGCAGTTAAAATTCGTGTGTATATAAGCGAATATCTGGCATACGCTCTTCGCTGTTGTTGATTGCCATGTCTCAAATACGTTAACACTACTTATTCTCTGACCAGAACCGTTTGTAAAACAGTTCAATCTCTTGACGCCTAAGGTCATTACAATGTTTGATTAAATACCATGCGCATAGGATTCAAATATGTAAAACCAATCTTTTGAACTATTTCTGGTGTCGATCAGTTTTTAGGAATTTTTTGTTTAAAAATTGAATTGTCGTACTTGAATAGCTTTTAACTTCTACGACTTTTAGTCACCAGAAATAATTATGTGTTAGTTTTGAAATTTTTCTAGTTTGGTAGAATATAGACGGCACACACTAAGCAAAATATAAGTACAGCATTAATAAGAAGACGTTATGACTAATCGATTGGTACCAGTCACATTTTTATACGATGATTTGCGACGTAGTTAATAGAGGTTGGTTCGATTTTTTCCAGTACCAGAGTTCGTATGGTTGCTTACTTTTGAATACTACTATTTCTATAAATGGAATTTCGCTGTATATAATCGCAGAATCTTGCAATTAAATAGGGTGAAAATTAATTTTCAAAATGTGTGCTAATTTAAAGTAAGCCTTGTAAGATTTCTGAGGACTGTACATACTTTCACGTTCCCCAAACGCTACGACTTATATTAAATTCTGCTATTGTATCTAGAATCGCGCTGCTCGCTTAGAGATATTTAAAACCGACAAAATGGCCTGTTTTTTGTAGCATATGTACTACAGTGTTTTCAAATATTTCCTAAATCGATTTCATTTTTAGCACTTTCCAACCTAGCGGAAAAGTTTATATGACTTCGGTTTGTCTGTCCGTCTGTCCGTGCTCTAACTCGCGTAAATATACTCGGATCGCCCTGAAATTTTTATATGTTATTTTCGTTTACTATAGATGTTCCCTAATTCAACGGAAGTGTGTAGCACTTATAGTTTTATTACAGGGCCAGTCAAAAGTATTCTGTTACATTACAGTCGATGAGAAATAATCGTTTCAAGTACATTTTGATGATGCTACGTCATTTAAAACATGAAATTGATATATAAGTATGAAGCGCATTAAAACATGCTTTTTGTAGAATATGGGGTACTAAGCATTAATTATTCATTTACATGGTCAAACAAAAGAATTCTATCACATATGACTTCGGTTTTCTATAACTATGGGGAAAAATCGTTTGCAGTATAATTTAGTGATATTTCACTATTGCAAACAAAATGAAAATTATATGCATTACTGAGATTCACCATAAATTGCTCTCTTGAAAGTGTAGTGTGCAATGCGTTTATTTACAGAGACACACAAAAGATATCGGTTGCAGTACATGTGCGATATTTACATTCTATGTGTGATAAGTGAATTTTCAACTTTGGTTTGCGTTTTTAAGTTTAACTTAATATTTTCATAATACGAGTGTGTTTATAAACTCGGTTGTTCATATACAGGGCTACACAAGGGAATCCGTAATTATTACAGACTATGGGACGGAATTGCTTAAGTGTAGTTTTTAACTGTGTTACGCATTTTAATGCTGAAATGTAACATATTTATTATACTAATACAGGGTTCCTACGCATCAGGGAATTCAGGAGATTTTAAGTGTTTTAGTAGCAGAAATTTCGTTGTGTACTGGTCGCTATATCTGAAAATAGAAATTTTTTTCATTAAATAAGCCAAATATTGCTTTATGAAAATTCTGATAAAAGGTGCTTGAAAGTCCTTGAAGCGTACGAACTCTGTAATATAAGTTTATGGAATGTCAAAAAAATCATATACAGGGCTACACAAAGAAAAAAAAAACATTGTCGTTTACGGTTGGTAAATGCTGCGAGTGAGTTTTAAGTTGCCTTTTAGCTTAATATGTGGTGTGTATAAACATTTTCATATAGTATACAGGTCTGTACAAATGATTTCGAGTGCATTTCCATCGATTGGAGAAAATTGCTAAATGTGAATATTCTAAATGAACTCAATTTTATCATGCTATAATTTGTTACACATCGATTACTAATTACCACATCTATTGATCATATAAGAGCTGCACAAAATAATTCGACTACGTTTTTGACACTGGGGGGTAATTTTGAAAACAGTATTTTTTAATTTGGTATATGTTTTCTAAACTGTTTACTTACATATCTTCTTTCACCTTATTTAACGGTGAAGTTTCGTTACAGTTGTCTGGGTGTGTTGGGACGTGTATCGTAATCTATGCTTAACCCATGAATTTCCGTTCTTGTTTATCAAGCATTTAGTCTGCATGAACGCATACACGGTCCCAAATGCGAAGGCTTTGATGAAATTCTGCGACAGGCATGAATTACCATTGCTCTCTACTGAAAGATGTTACCACTGAATGATACTAGCTTCTGTAATACGAGGGTTGTAAATTAAATAGTGGCAACTTAACCTTGAAACTCGCAAAAGGGCGGGCATGCGCAAATAGGATATGGGAGCGGTGAGGTGGCGCTGTTGTCGATGTGTAGAGTGCAAAAAACAGTCGATCTGCTTAGAAGGGTAGTTGTTGTGAGGAGTTTCGTTTCCATCGCTCTAAAGCATGTTTTCAAAAGGTGATCAGCGGTCGTGGCTTAAAATCGAGGTTGCACGCGGCAAAAATGCAACAGATCTCTATCGAGAATTAGTGGGAGCCTGTGGCACAAATGCTTTACCGTATAGGACAGTAGCACGATGGGTTCAAGCATTTCGTTCGGACATGACGTTTCATCTGTACTCCTCGCAGTAGAGCGCTCGGTCGCTCATATCAACAATCAACACCTTGCCACTGGTCTACAACGGCTTCTCGACATTTGGCAAAAGTTTATAAGCTTTGCTGGCGATTACATAGAAGGAATGTAATGCAATTGTTCTTGTAAGTTCATTAAAAATTGATTTATACCTATGTTGCCATTACTTAATTTACAGCCCTCGTATATAGTTAATATATGAATATTAATAAAAGTCTTGTGCATATTTCAGCTTGTATCATGTATTGAAGCCTATGTACATTTTCATTCGCTTTTTTCGCGCCTTTAATGATATGCAATAATTTGCAATACCATTTGGCCGGCTGGCAGGTATTTTAAACATCTGAAATAGCCTGGATTTAGGAGTGTATGTTCTACAACTAGAAGGTCTGCGAAATGTCTTCGGTAAGTGTCAGCTTTTATTAAGTACTTAACCCATTAAACACCAAAACTATATGGGCGGTGTCTTCAATATTTTTTCTGAAATTCGTTTACCACCAAAAATTCTGAAATATAATATTCGGTATATTTTACAGCAAAGTTTTTGTCATTAAATAAAGTATTTTTTTACATATTAAAATAGTGGTATCTAGGCATGTTTTTTTCCCCATACACTTTTATTTTGACCGTTGCGTCAGCGCAACACCAGCGGGTAATGGGTTAAGTATTTGAGACAATATATAGTTTTTATTTCAACTTTGAGAGCGCTGGAAAAAACTTTTAAAATAGACAGACTGTCATAGTGTTTTGAAATGATACAATGTCAAATTTATTATATTAAAATCCGAAATTTGTTTCAAATATTCAATTTAATAGTAGTTTCAAACTTTACAAAGTCAAAAAAAATTAGCCTACTAAACCTATGAAAATATGCGAGGTCATGCATACCTTTTTCAGATAAACAAGAAAAATCGTTTCATAAATATTTCAACCTTTATAAAATATATAAGTTAATTTCTTCTCCAACACTTGGTCTAAGACTTGCGCAAGAAGTGCCTACCGATATAGAAACGGCTATGTATTATAATATGATAGTAAAACTTTACCGTACTTAATAGCGAAATTGGGAAAATATCGTTTCCATTTCAGAACTTCGAGAGAAAATCAATTACAAAAATATAGTGTGTTTCCGTATTACTATAAAAGCATCTTTGCTTTATGTGACATAACTTTATTAGAAACTCTCAAATGTAAATCTTCCTCTATCTATCGCTGTCCTAAATAAATTAAAAATCGCATGCAGAACATTGGCATTTTAAGAGAATTGCGTATTTATTAATAAAAAGAGCACATGCAAAAAGTTACTCTTTGTTTTAAATGAAGTTTAGTTAAATATGTTATTTGTGTCCTTCATTGGCATCCATACACATCTGCACTGCTGAACATCAAAGCACCAAATGTGTAGTTGGATGTTCAGCAGTCAACCTACTTTTACGCTTTTCCGTCTGCAATACCTGGCATTTCTCGTGACCACAAAAATAAAAGTCTCATGAAGTACAGGTATTTATTGCTCCTGATGGTGGACATATCAAGCATACGTAACTTGATTCTCTTATTATAATAAATTCTAACTCTCTTACATGTGTTATGTTTTTGGTTATCATCATGCACTCTAATGCCAAACTTTTACCCACTGATAGTGATGTATTTAACCCTAGAACTTCCAGAAATGTTACTCAATCTTATTAAAAACATTTCAGACAGGAATTTGTATTTAAAACTACTTAACTTATTTATTTACTTCAGTTCTCTGTGGTTTAGAGTTAGTCAAATGTCGTAGTTTCTAGCCGATTTTTAATCTGTCAAGACGTATGTTGCACTGCTCTCTGCTTTTTGTTATTATGTTGTGTTGATTCTATTCGTTTTCTCAGAATGTTGTCTGCGAGCGTAGACCAAAGTAGTGATATACTTATGAACATTGTGCTGTTGCACAGAACTTTATTGCTGAACTGTTATCCTCCATATTTCCTGATGGAACAATTAAGAAAATGCTGGCTAAGTTCTCCCCTTTTCGTGATGAATACATTGCATCTATCTTAAACAAAGATAGTTACCATTAATCATATGATGATCAAACGGAGGTAAGGAACTCTTGCCTAGAGGTTTTTCAATTTCTTGGGGAGCCTTATAATCTTAAAAATTTTAGAAATTCTGCTTTTTTTACGTTTTTCTGTTTTTCTAAACTCAAAGTACTTTGAGTACTCACATTTTACTTACTAATGAAAATTTATATGATGAACTTAACTTCACCAAAGTGAATAATGGACTTAAATGTAAAAATAACGTGGAAAACGCCAAAATTCCCCAGAAAAATAAATTTCAAAATCCTGGTAGTGACGTCAATCTTGATGACGATACCCGTATGAAATAATTTCCTCTCCTAACACCCCGGAACAAAAATTCTGTTCACTCTAAACCCCGTATTAACCCATTTTATATTGAGTTACAGGAAAATTGGACTGACCTTGCAAAAATTATTAGTGATATTAACAAAACCAAACCCTTAATTACTCTCAAAGGCTAACACCTCATGGTTTTGTGCAAAATAGACGAATACTTTAGAGAAACTCGACGTTTCCTTGATAAAAAAACTAAAATGTATAGTACCCTTCCCTCGAAGGACCAGATACCTAAAAAAATATGTATTAGTGGTCTTCCTTGTTATACAGATAATAAAATTATCATTGATAGTCTGAAAAAGCATGGCTTCACTGTAATCAGGGCGGCCATTCTCAAAAATCGCAAAACTGAAGACCCAATGCCAATATACATGGTCAGTGTCTTCCCGCGCTTCAAAATTCATGAAATCTATCATATTAAGGAAATGTATTATATTTCTGTCAATATTACACACTTTAATTATAAAAAAAAAATTAAACAGTGCTATCGTTGCCAGGGCTTTTGCCACGCTTCCGAAGGCTGCAATGTTACTCCGAAATGCTTAAAATATGCCGAATTATATTTAACTACGGAGTGCCTACAAAAGAACAAAATTACACCTAAATGTGCCAATTGCGGGCAAACTGGTCACCCTGCTAACTAACGTGGTTGTTCTAAAAACCCGTACCGTGTTAGAGGCAAAAACAACCCTAATTCTACTAAAGAAAACCAATGCTGCACCTTCAGTTGATTTTCTTGATTCTAGTTCTGAAGGCTGTACTACTCCTTTGGAGAACTCCCATTCCTCATCTACTACCAAAAACACAAAAATTATTCAAAATTCTACTTCTAACTCTCATCAAATACTATCTAGTTATACTAATGAAATCCAAGAAATTTTCCAAATTTTTAAGGATTTAAAAGAAATTCTCCAAATCTCTAAATTTCCTAAATGTATAAAAAATATTGCTACACAGACTAAAACGCTTCAGAATCTCATGGAAAATATGATTCTAATTATCAATGAATTCGACTTCCTTCCTAGCGAAATTAACTTCCCAATTGGTGATTAATTTCATCTTTGCAGAGTTACCAGGCCGTGCGGTCTCCAACCTCACATTTTTTTCTTCCCCCTTTTATTTTTGCTTTTAAACTTTTTGTGTGCTGAGTTTTCCACTCCCCTAACATAAACTCTCTTTTCTGTAAAAAAAATACTCTTTATATATTTTTTCTAGACTTCTTTCTTAGTTATCTATTTCTTAAACGAATGCATGGTCTCTGAAAGGAGCCTTTTTTATGAGATGGTTTCGTCCCTCGGTAGATTTTCGTCTGTCATGGGGATCTAATGGCATTTTCTTTTCTTTTAATTGTTATATATTCCTTTGTCTGTACTGCATTATAGTTCTATTTTATTTTATTTTATTTATTTATTTATTTATTTATTTATTTGTAATTTTATGTAGTTTTTTACTACAATTCTATATTTTCTTATGGCTACCCATTTGCCTTACAAGTCGATTACCTTTACACTAGGTATTAAGTTGTTTTGCAACTAGGTGATCAATAAAGCTCACTACATTGTTCCACTGTTCTGTGGTTTATACAACCTGTGGCCAGAAAGTTCGGTGAAGGAGCCTGTAGAGGTCGTTGCTGTACTAGTAGAATATCATCCGGCCGCACGTGGTGAAGGTCAATATCTGTTTGAACGGTCCGCAAGGTTTCAAGTGTGTTTATTCCCTAAGGTTTATTGTGGATTGTCGTGGTAAACAAAACGGATCAGAGAATAAACATGTTGTTTTGTTTCAAATGTACCACATTTGTATCACATTGAATGCTGTTGCCTACGCCGATGTTCTGAAGCGTTTACTGCAACGTATCCGTCGCGTTCACCCTGAGTACGCCACGCAACGCTCCTGGACTCTTTTCCACGATAATGGCCGGCCGCTAATATCCGAACCCTATAGCTTACAGCGCATTGGCGAGCGCCAAATGAATTGGCGAGAACGGCGCTATTTCGCGCATGCGCATAACCTAGCCAAGAAGTTCAGTGCTTACGCCGCTACGCTTATGCAGACGCAGAGCAATGGCCGACGGTGCAGTGTTTTGCTCGCATGATTTTGCTAGGAGAAACTAGAGATCAAAATAAATAAGAAATTAAATAACTAGCACCACCACAAATCAAGCAGGCACACGGGGAAAATACAGGTATGTGAAATAATTTCAGTGTTCTGTATATTGACAAATTTTCAAGATAAGACAGACATGAGGCAGGTTATTAGAATATCGATGTTGATAGTTGAAACTTTAATCTTGTGAAAATTAAATTAATGTCGCACCAATTAACACTATCTGTAAGATGCAGTTACTTTTATTTTTGGTTGCGAAAGCGTCTTTGAAGACGCCAATTTGGTTATATATATTTTTTTAGTTTTAGTGATGAAAGGCAAAAATCTTGATAATTACTACATTCCCCAAAAATATCGCTTTGTTTTTAAATGCATTAATATTTCAAACTACGTCATGTGATCTCACAAACACAAAGATAACAGTAACAATCTTTTGAAGATAACAATCTAGTGTTAAATAACTTCGCTTTTTATGGAATTATGATGCATCTCTGCGGCTTATAACTTAATATTATTCAGAATTCTTATCTATTCGGTTTTTTCGCGTCACTTCATAGAGTTTTCCTTACTAATCACCCAATAATAGTTTAGTGATGCTACATATTAAGAATTATTAACACGAGATTTTGACATTAATAAATGTGTCTTATTTTGAAGAAAAAAAAGAGATAACAATAGAGATAACAATAATAACACAACACTGAAATTATTTCACATTGTGGTTAAATGAGAGTTTGTATGCAAGAATGTATGTATGAGTATTGAGTGAATGAACACCCATTAACATAGAAAAGTTAGGTAAGCATAAACTATTGGTAAATATTAACATGAATAAAGAGTAACCTAATGTTTCAATGCAATTAATTTCTGTAACTGTATATATAAATAAATGTATCATTATGTATAAACATGTACAACAGTCTTAACAGCATAATCATATCCCCCGCCCCATCTTGAAAAAATAAATAAAGTTAAGTTTAACCACTGTTTATATTATATTTATTCATTTATTTATATTAGTAACATCCACCCCCCCCCCTCTTTATTTTTAAGTGAGAGTCAAACCATTTAGAACATAAATGTAGGCATAAAAATTCTATCATAAATTGCAATAGGGGTTTTATTGAAAGTTGAATATTCATTTAATGTTTTCAACTTGTCAGTTTATATTATTATGGAGACTTTTAAAGTGTATTTCTGGAAATGTGGAGTTTGATTTAAATTTGGAGACTTTTTAAATGGAAGAATTGCACTTTACCTACATAATAGAAAGTTGTGACCATAACATTTTCTCATATTGCTGCTTTTGTTGATAGTGGCATGGTTTAGCCAAATTTTTTTTTAATATATTTATGTATAAAAATAATATGAATTATTTAGCAATAAGACTTTTTGGTACTTTCGTCTTATGGCGTCCCTCAAAGATAAATCACCAGGCGACCAAGATTTATAGCCAAATTATAAAGCATGTGTGACATAATAATATATGATCAATATAACATTTTGTGACATATATGGCCAATTTATAGTCATGTGATGTGTATATGTTGTATATAAATATATATATATATATTATGTGACATGTGTATAAGATGTATATAATATGTATAATGTTCGTAAATAAACGTATCATTATACATAAACATGTACAACAGTCTTATGTACAGCATAATCACTTTTTTCCCCTACTCCTGAAAAAATAAGTAAAGTTTAACCACTGTTTTTGTATATATTTTTTTATAGTAATGTTGCTTCTCCCTCTTTTATTTTTAATTGGAAGTAAAATCATTTAAAATATAAATTTAGGTTTAGAAATTCAACATTAACTTCAACAAGCACCTACTAATACAGTGCAACACTGCTACTTACTGCAGTATATATATATGACATGTGTATAAGATTATATATGTCATATAAGATGTAAATAATGACGTATATGGCACATGTATGAGTGTTTGGGGTATATATATGCATATATAAGGTTTGCGATGATCTTGGCGAAATCATAACTGCAACCTTTGCATAATCGTAATTCTAGTGGCTGTTAACATAAAAGTACTGACTTTTTACCTATATAACAGGACACAGGACTAAAAGAAGGACAAAAGGAGATAATGTTATAAAAAGAGAAAATTCCACTGATATTTCTTAATAGTATATATATTATTTAATAACAAATTTAATAGTGCTATTACAAAGTTATCTTTTATAATTTTTTTATGTCCTTGAATTTATCTCATTCAGACTACTGCATTATAAGTTTAAATGATTCTTGATTGTCATTTAATAAAAGTTCATGAAACTCAGATAATTTTATTTTAAAAGTTTAGAGCACCAATATGGACTTTCTAATAATAATACATCGAAAACAGTATCATAGTACTTTATTATATTTTTTGTTTGCGTAAATTGGGTTTTAAGGAAGTTTTCAGTGGATCTATTGTAGTTTTTCACATTGAATGCCTCATGTGTTTTGGTTAGTGAGGTAATATCGCAAAAGATCAATTAACCACATACTAATCCAGAGAAACCTTTATTACTCAGTCCATGTCTTAAATTTTTAGTGTAGATTGAGTCTAAAATCTGAAAGTATTGAAGTAGTTTGTAATTGATACTTTTAAAACATGTAAGTTAGTTGCAGTTAACTATTCTTTTTAATAAACTAGTATTAGTTACACACACAAAATTTCTTTTTTCTAACCACTGCTAGTTTTACGATGGAAAATGGGGCAATGGGAAAACATGTTGTTGAAACATTTTAAAAAACAATAATTATTTTTAGCTTTTAAGTCATTCTGCAGAATTTTATGGTGGTTCTGAAATGACCTGCTCGACAATGCAAAACTTTCTGACACATTTTTAAATGCAAAGGCATAAAATTAGCAAGCCTGACTATTGAAGCGATTTACCGGTCAATTCACCACCAACCTTCAACTACCCGTTCAGCTCTCAGTTGAGTAACCCGAGGTTCGCGAATCTAACTGCCGGTTGATATTTCCGAATTCTTCGTTAACTTCAGGGACAGGGTTATTCGACTCTGGGTTACTCGACGGCAGGTTGAAATGTGTATATCTCATTGGTCAAAGGGATCACATGACGTAGCAATAGTCTTTATGGGTTCTGTCCTCCCTTGATTCAGTTTTCAATAACGAAACAAAACAGAGTATTGAAAGAGCATAATTGGAGTGTTTACTTTTTGATAAATAAATTTTGAATTAACATTTTGATTTGGTGGTTTAGAAATATTGTCACAGTCATAAAATGCTCATTTTTACAAAATTTTATAGTAATTTTTTTTTTTTTAAGTTTTTTGATTAAAGAAAAAATATATATATATTATCTACACTATATATTATCTAACACTAATAAGTGAAATAAAAGCAAATAGGGAGCTAGATTTATTTATTTTGCAAAAATATTATATAAAAAGATATTTTCATATATTTCTAATGTATGTTTTTTATTTAACTAAAATAATTGATTACAGATTCAATTAAATTATCTTGGATGAAATTGCATGCTTGGTAGCATTTATCCCTTATACGAGACCCCAAAAAGTGTTTTTTTATGTGTAAATTATTATAATTAATATATATATATATATATATTTCATTTCATATATAATAATTTTAGAAGCTGTTTGAAAAAATTCTTGTGAACTGCGAATTTTTTCAAATAATCCTTTTAAAAATGTTTCTTTCAAACAAAAATAATTATTTTTAACTAACAAGTTTTTTTTTTTTTTTTTTTTTTTTTTTTTTTTTTTTTTTTTTTTTAGTTATTTGATTAAAGGGAAATTGGAGTGTTTACTTTTTGATAAATAAATTTACAAATAAATTTTGAACTAACATTTTGGTTTGGTGATTTAAAAATATTGTCACAGTCATAAAATGCTCATTTTTACAAAATTTTATAGGATTTTTTTTTTAAAGTTTTTTTGATTAAAGAATATATATATATATATATTATCTACGTTTAATAAACAATTTTATGACCATGCTAACACTAATAAGTGGAATAAAAGTAAATAGCGAGCTAGATTTATTTATTTTGCAAGAATATTATATAAAAAGATATTTTCATGTATTTATTTCTAATGTATGTGTTTTATTTAACTAAAATAATTGATTACAGATTCAATTAAATTATCTTGGATGAAATTGCATGCTTGGTAGCATTTATCCCTTATACGAGACCCAAAAAGGTGGGGGGTTTTTTATGTGTAAATTATTATAATTAACATATATATATATATTTTTATTTCATATATAATAATTTAAAAAGCTGTTTGAAAAAATTCTCATGAACTGCGAAAATTTTCAAATAATCCTCTTAAAAATGTTTCTTTCAAACAAAAATAATTATTTTTAACTAACAAGTACATATTAGTTCAAATTATTTATCTATTACAAGCGGATAAACATTTTTATATATTATAACGATATTTTAACGCAAAATTCCATCTTCTATAATTTTATTCTTTAAACAAACATGAAGTGTAGGAATAAATCTGAAATTTAAGAAAAACTGCTGAAAAAAAAAAAAAAAAAAAAAAAAAAAAAGATTTGAATCTTATATACAATATTTGAGTGTAAGAACATTTGATTTTACATTCGTTAGATGGCGCTACCAAATATTCTCAGTAGATATTTTACGTCTTGAAAACTTTCTTAATAATCACTATAATCTTGACTTTACAGAGTTAAAATATCCTAAAAGGGCTAATAATTAAAAGTAACACATTCTTTCACATTATTATTTTTTTTAAATTAACATTTCGTTTGCTTTCTGCATCACAAATAGCATTGAAAACGAAATAAACGTCAAAACACTTGTCAACGCAACCGCCATCTTTGCTTCAATTGCACATGCGCGTGTCGAATAACTGTAGACGAATAGGTTAGTTCAGTTACTGAACTTATGTTTCGTTTTCTCCTCCATTTTCGGCTAGTTGAGTTAGCGGAGAATTTGATTTCAGGGTCAACCGAGAGTTACAGCGTAACTCGCCAGTTGAGGTTGACGGTGAGTTAGGGGGTTAGAATTGTAATGAGCTTTCTATTCTTTGCTAAATAGATTACTTATCGAGTTATAAGCAATTTGTGTCACGTGACATGTTTTTCTCCTTTCTTGTGCTGCGTTGTTGAAATTTCGGTTCAAAACGCCAACTTTAGCAGTGTTTTCTGAAAGATCTTTTTGCCTTTACCAAAAAAGGGAAAACATAATTCAATTACATAGTTTCTTGAATAAGCACACCTGCCAATTTCATGTGTTTGCGAAATAAATTGAATTAAAAAATGTGTCAGAAAGTAAGCAGTTTGGATTTCAAAACAGCCTTAACACATAGTCGGTTCGTTTTAACAAACAGTGTTCTGTTGCACCATTGTTTTTTTTTTTTCCATTCTTTATATGTGAAAACCTATATATATATAAAATATATTTATGAAATCCAGTTGCAAAACATTTCTATTTAAAAAAAAAACTTTTTTTGTTTGGAAATTGCAATTTTGAATTTTTTTACAAAATTTATAGGATTGTAAAATATGTATTTTCAAAAATTTCAAAAAGGTGTCGTAAGTTCAAGTTCAGGAAGGAAAGGAAATCTTATTATCCTTTTAGTCGTATGTCCGTAAAAAATTATGAAAATTTTGTGTTTTTGGCGATTTATTGCTGGTTGGCGATACAATGAAATAAAAAAATACACTTTTATGATACTCTTTTATGAAAACCTTTTTCTATGCATCATACTGAGTAAGTTTAACTTAAATAAATACACTTTTATAACTACGGTTTTGCCATATACATTTATATGTATATATAAAGAAAAATAACGATCATATTCAGTAGTTTAGAATAAAATTTAAAAATGTTTTAAACTAAAAGTTAATATCCAATTCTGGGCACTGTCAATTTGACTTTGATATTGTTAGTATCGGAGACAACAAGTGTGTGTGTATGTGTGTGGGGGGGGGGGGCGTGTAACCCCCCCACTTATTTATAAGATTTGGTAAAATTTAGAATAATCGGAAAGTTAAGAACACTTCCTGAAAAAAAGTTCCCTCCCCTGTCGTCAATTTCATTTCAATTCTCTGTTGTCTGTCTTTAAAGGGGAAAAGAAAGAGTTTCTCACACAGAATGGAAGATTGTGTATGATTCTGTGTAGTAGGGAGGGGGGTGATCATGGCCTACTCCAGTGTAGGCCATTGGGCGATGTCCAGGGCTAAGATAGAGAGTATCGCTTTTCTGAGACTTTGGTGAAAGGTACTTGCGTACCACCATGTCGGAGGAGCGACTGGATGAACTGATGCTATTAACCTGTGAAGCAGACATAACTGACATGTTGGATTTAGACAATTTAGCGGGAAAATGGACTATTGTGAAGGATCGGTGGGTGGTAATTTAAAAATGTAGAGAAGGATAATTTTTAGCCTCTTATTCTAATATATATCTTATTTTTAACAAGCAAGATTTGTCTTTATGTATTTTAAAATGTATACACTTACATAACACAACAGCATGCGATTTTATTTATAGAAACATAACTTCCGAAGTACTTCAACGTTCTTAAATTGTTACTTTTGAGAACTGGTTAATGTACGGTACATCCGTACGCATTTCCTTTTAAATCGTAAGCAGAATCCTAATTAATAACAGGAATCTCAACTCTACTTATATAGTAAAATAATAAACTTTTTTTATACATACCGAATAACAGCATTTAATTTTGACTGTGGTTAGGCAGAATGCATGTGAGCACTTAGGACTTTTTTTAAATTCACAGTACTGTAGAACAGTTGACTCCGTTGCTGAGGGGTGGGGGGTGGGGGACTATCATAAAGCCTTTCTCACCCTCGATCCTGTACTCGGCAAAATTCAGTTCACTCCCCCTCACTAAAACAGCCTTCGGCACGCCCTTGACAACTATAGAAAAGTATTGTTGCCATAACAATAACGACTTACTAAATACTGTAATACATACTGAGAGCATTCTTAATTGGGTAGTTATTGTTAAAATACACGTAAAACACATCCAGCTAGCGAAACAGTGTAAAATTAAATAACTTCAGAAATATGCAAATTGTACATATATTATACAAACTTATGAAAAAAATAAACTATTTAATTGTTTTAGTTTAAATTCACAAAGTACTACACATTTAAACAGGAATTTTCAAATGCATTAAAATCGCTTTCATTTGGTGAGTAAAAAGTGTTGCTTGCCAAATCACATCTTTTTACGCCAAATACTTGAAAGTATTTTTTTTTTTTTTTATCGATATTCTACTGGGATTCTGCAGCTAAATTTGACTGATCCTTTATGATTCATGAGTACTATTTTAAAAAAAATATTCTGAGTATGTGCTTTAAGGAGACCTCCCTTGTTAGAAGGAAAGGCAAAGTTATGGCAGTAAGCGAAATATACTACTGTTTTTTTAATAAATTTTCTGAGACTGTAAATTCCTCTAATAAACTTTTGAGTATTTTTTTCTAATCAATAAATCTAACTTATCTTTTTATATCTACATGGAGATGAATAAATAGTAAAAGAATGTTTTCTATATTTTTTACTTAGATTGGATTGATATTTTGTAAATTAACTCTCAACTATTTCTGTGCTTGTCATTACGATTATTTGTTAAGTTTTCATTTGTCAAAATTGCTTAGCATTAAAAAAAAACTATACATTTAAAAAAAAAAAAAATTGTTTTTTGAGTAAAATAGAAATGGCGAATTTGCAGGCAGAAGATATGGAAAATATAAAAATAAAACGAGTAGTTATGAACATCAAAACACACTGTGCATATATAATACACACACACACATATATCACTGACGCCCGGCTAACCAAAAAGTACCCAAAATATTTTAAATATTAAAAATCAGATAATATAAATAAAAAAGTGGGCAACAAATTAACAGTGTAATTAAAAATATGTATACTCTTTAATAATTTAGTTTATTAAATTATGATCTTAAAAAAGAAATAGATCAAAAATTAAATATTTTAAAATAAATTCACTGTCTCGCACTTAAAAAAAAGTCAATTTTCTTTAACTGAATTCGGTGGCCATGCCAAATAGTGTATTATAATGGAAACGTATGATAAAAAAAAAAAACGTGAATTGCAGTTATGAAATTAGACATGCTTTTTTCAAGATAAACATTGCATGCGTAAAAAAGAGTGGGTTTTTTTTTCTAAACTATTTTTACTTAAAAAAATATATATACAATTTAAACTTTAAAAAAAAATCATGTATTTTTTCAGGCCATCTACTTTTGATACGAAAGAAACGGGAAAAAAAAAGAAAGAAAAAGATTACTGAGTAAATATATAGTTATTTAATATAAAATTGTGCTGACATAATGAAAAAAACCACTAAACAAATATCCCGTGTAAATAATATATATATATATATATATATATATATACAGGTTGGATTATCTGAATATTCTATTTGAAGTTAATCGAAACCCATAAAAAATTTCATTGACCCAACCCAAAATCCAAATTAAAAGAAAATTATTCCCTTTTTCTAACCTAACTATAGAATAATAGTCAACAATTATATTCCCAATATCAGTTTTATCATTTATTTAAAAAAAATAACAAATAAATACTCATTTATATTCAAATACTATATAGTTTTAAATTTGAAAAAAAAATATTCTGATTTTTTTTTTTTTTTTTAAATATCGGGTTAACCCGAAACAAATATATATTCAACCCAATCCACTACGAAAAAAATTACTCCGACCCATAGAAACTTAATGAATCTCATAATTTAAAAATATGAATCTAGATAATACTTCATATTTCTCTTACAATGTATGTCATAATTTGCTTACATTGTTATTCTTTTTAAAAAAAATAATAATAATCTTGATATCACAAATCTTTTATATATTTCCCCCACTCTTACGTTGAAATTCGAGATATAAAAATTTATAATACTATGGGGTCTGTTAGGCAAAGAATGTGCATACTTTTATCATTGATATTCTGAAACTTTTTTTATTTATTTTATTTATTTATTTTTTTATTTATTTTTATTTATTTTATTTATTTTTATGAAGTTAATTTACAAAAAAAAAAGTTATTTCAACAAAACTGAAATAAACAAACTAAATCTTGGAACTAAAGAATTCATAAAGATTAGAACAACATAATAATTAGAAAAAACGCTGCGCTACCAAAGAAAAAAAAAGCGACAGAGCTTTAAATATGGAAAACTACAATTTACCGCGATAACAGTTTGACCGTTCGAGAGCTAATGGACTCGTCCACTGCTATGTCATGAATGATTGACAGACGTCATCTCCTGAACGACGATCATTATACATCTTATGTTACTTATACACATGTCACATAATATATATATACACAACATATACACATCACATGACTATAACTTAGCCATATATCAGGGGTCGATGCAGGTTTTTTATCTTGGGGCTTATTTTGTGAAATGTAAAGTTATTTGTGTGAAAAAGAACATTTTGTAACAAAAGATGAAATCTAGTTAATCAAATTCAAACCAAGCATTTATAAACTAACTTTTTTAAATCCTTTTGCTGAAGTTTTCCTCTCTGGTGATACTGTTTGTTTACAAATTACACATTTTAAAACATCACAAAATAATAAATAGTAAGTTTTTATGAAATAGAATTTTGTGAAGGGCGCAATTTATCAAATTGATTTTTGTGAAGCGGCCCATTTTATCAAACTGAATTTTGTGAAGGGCCCAATTTTATTAGATTTTTGTGAAGGGGACCCTAATAGGCTCCAAATTTTTCCTGGATCGACCCCTGTATATGTCACAAAATGCTATATTGATCATATATTATTATGTCACACATGCTTTATAATTTGGCGATAAATCTTGGTCGCCTGGTGATTTATCTTTGAGGGACGCCATAAGACGAAAGTACCAAAAAGTCTTATTGCTAAATAATTCATATTATTTTTATACATAAATATATTTAAAAAATTTTTGGCTAAACCATGCCACTATCAACAAAAGCAGCAATATGAGAAAATGTTATGGTCACAACTTTCTATTATGTAGGTAAAGTGCAATTCTTCCATTTAAAAAGTCTCCAAATTTATATCAAACTCCACATTTCCAGAAATACACTTTAAAAGTCTCCATACTAATATAAACTGACAAGTTGAAAACATTAAATGAATATTTTACTTTCAATAAAACCCCCATTGCAATTTATGATAGAATTTTTAAGCCTAAATTTATGTTCTGAATGGTTTGACTCTCACTTAAAAATGAAGAGGGGGAGGGGGGATGTTATTAATATAAATAAATGAATAAATATAATATAAACAGTGGTTAAACTTAACTTAATTTATTTTTTCAAGATTCGGGGGGGGGGGGGGATATGATTATGCTGTTAAGACTGTTGTACATGTTTATACATAATGATACATTTATTTATATATGCAGTTACAGAAATTAATTGCATTGAAACATTAGGTTACTCTTTATTCATGTTACTATTTACCAATAGTTTATGTTTACCTAACTTTTCTATGTTAATGGGTGTTCATTCACTCAATACTCATACATTCTTGCACACAAACTCTCATTTAACCACAATGTGAAATAATTTCAGTGTTGTATTATTATTGTTATGTCTATAAACATTTTTTTTTCAAGATAAGACACATTTATTAATGTCAAAATGTCTTGTTAATAATTCTTACTATATAGCATCACTAAACTATTATTGGGTGATTAGTAAGGAAAACTCTATGAAGTGACGCGAAAAAACCGAATAGATAAGAATTCTGAATAATATTAATTTATCATAAGCTGCAGAGATGCATCATAATTCGATAAAAGGCAAAGTTATGTAACACTAGATTGTTATCTTCAAAAAGCTTGTTACTGTTATCGTTGTGTTTGTGATATCATATAACGTAGTTTCAAATATTAATGCATTTAAAAAAAATAGCGATATTTTTGGGGAATGTAGATTAGAAGACTTTTGCCTTTCATCACAAAAACTAAAAAAATATATATAACCAAATTGGCTTCTAAAAATATCTTCAAAGACGCTTTCGCAACCAAAAATAAAAGTAACTGCATCTTACAGATAGTGTTAATTTGTGCGACATTAATTTAATTTTCACAAGATTAAAGTCTCAACTATCAACATCGATATTCTAATAACCTGCCTCATGTCTGTCTTATCTTGAAAATTTGTCAATATACAGAACACTGAAATTATTTCACATACCTGTATTTTCCCCGTGTGCCTGCTTGATTTGTGGTGGTGCTAGTTATTTATTTTCTTATTTATTTTTATCTCTAGTTTCTCGTAGCAAAATCATGTGAGCAAAACACTGCACCGTCGGCCATTGCTTATGCTTTGCATAAGCGTAGGGCCGTAAGCACTGAACTACTTGGCTAGGTTATGCGCATGCCCGAAATAGCGCTGTTCTCGCCAATTCATTTGGCGCTCGCCAATGCGCTGTAAGCTATAGGGTTTGGATATTAGCTGTCCGGCCACACACCGCCTTGGTTATACAGCAGTTCCTGACGCGAATGGAGTTATGACACTTGATCACCCCCTTTTATTCACCTGATTTGGCACGTGCAGACTTCTTCCTCTTTCCCAGATTGAAGTCAGCCCTGAAGGGAAAGAGATTTACAGACATCACCGAAATTCAACGCAACGTGACGGCCGAGCTGAAAGCCATTCCGAAAGAACTGTTTTATAAGAGTTTCCAGGACTTATATACTCGTTCCCAACAGTGCATTACCATCCATGGAGATTATTTTGAAGGACAGTAAATTGTATTTGATGCTGTACAATACTGTATTTGAAATAAAAATTCATTCACCGAACTTTCTGGCCACAGGCTGTATTTAACTTATTTTATTAAACAAATTCTGAATCGAAGAGTCATTTTGAATGTTCCACGGGGGGGGGGGGGGGATAAGCTGTTGATATCATTGAAATAGGGTGATACCGAAATAATGGTACATGTTTTAAGGGTTTGAACTGGGTACTGTAACAATCATTTATTGTATAGGATACCAGGGTCAGAAATACATTTATATAGTTAAAATTACAGGGCGTTACATACCAATCGCGTTTTTGTTCACAATTTTAACAGTAGGGAAGACATTTTAACAAAATTCATTGCAGATTCATCTTTGTATGTACTGTATGGATTTTGTAAAGATTTCATTAAAGTGTCTTCAGTATTATTAAAATTAGGAATGAAACACCCTGTAATTTTGACTAAATAAATGAATTTATGACCCTGGTTTCCTATAAAATAAATGATTGTTACAGTGTTTTGTACCAACCCTTAAAGTTTGTACCATAAATTTGGGACATACTTATTTATATTTCAAGACTTCTAATATATATATATATTACATTGTTATATTGTGGAACCCCTCGGTATACTCGGTATACTCGAGTACTGGCCAGTACTCGGGGCTATAACCGAGGGGTTCTTTAAATCTATTTTTATCTTTTTTTTTTTTTTTTTTTCGCATTGAGGAAGGGGATCGATGCATCCTTGAAACGGCCGTATGTGGTTTTTTGTCTCAAATTTTATATTTGTGCGTTACAACGTTGTAATTGGTTTAGTGTATGAATTAAATCGAGAATACTCTGCAATTTTGTATTTCCGTTTTTTCAACTATCTCAATTAGTTTTCGAGACAGGATTGATTACTTACAGTTTTTTTTTTCATTAAGGAATGCTTAGATAGTAATGCATAGAGCATTTTACTGTAAATAGACACTTTTTCCACAGCTCGAAATTTATTTTTTCAGACCTTATTAGAATTTGAAGCACTTTGTATAAGGAATGAATTTCTATCTAATCAAAAATTTAAATTCATTTATTGTGGATTTTCCGTTTAATAATTCTTATAAAACGGTAAATGGCGAACATAATTTGTTGTTTCTATATATTAAATGCATGCAAAAGTCTATAATTTTTTTAATTTTTATTTGCCATACCTTTTCTGAAAGAAAATAACAATTTATTAATAACCCGCATATTTACTTGATATCCTCATGTCAAGAATAAATATTTGAAATTCGTTGTTGCGTAACGTTTGATAAACATTAGCTCATAGATATATTATAATTTCAAAGTAAAGCTTTCTCGTATTTCCCTTCTTATTTTAATTAAAATATCACAAAACAATTATAATTTTGAAAATACTTTTTAAAAATTGTTTGTTTAATTAAAAAAAAAATAGTGAAGCATATGTTTTAAAACCATTTGCATCCGAAGCGAGCTTTCATGAATTCCTTTTTTTATGCAGAAATTCCGAATTCGGAACAGAAATTCTGAATTGTAATTTTTGCTTTATTTAATGACAGCCGTTTCGTGATTACATAAAGTAAATATTCTTCTTTCTGAATTTCTGAATACGAAATATATTAATTAAGTGGACGCATACATGCACTGTATTTACAATTGGGTTAATTAGCAATAAAACATTTATAATACAGATATAAGACAAATTTTTAAGAAGTTTAATTTTAATAAAAGTTCAGATGATGGAAAAGAGTATTTCAAAATACATGTTTCAAAAGAATCTACTACCTAATTAACAAAACAATCAGAATTTCCATTTTGTAATTTACATGCAATGGAATTTGATGAGAAATATTATACGAAAATACTTACCGACAAAGGACTGGAAGCTGAAATGAAAATAAATATTCATTTGTGAACTCAAATCATTTCTTTATTAATATTCGAACTTCATTTTCATTAAAAATACATTAAAATCACACATTTAATAAAACCACTTAAAATACAAGATAAAAGAACATTGTAGACATTTTGAATTTTACGTCATCAGTACAAAAAACAATCGATTGCCATAGCTAATATACAAATAACTCACAATTGAAACTAGCCGTTGGAGGCCATCGTAATACTTACCCATCATGGATATGCATAATATGAAATATGTGTAAACTAAAATGTGTAAAATGCATGTGTAAAATAAAGCTGCAACAAAAATCGAAAAAGTAAAAACTAACAACGTTCGAGATCAACCTCAGCTATCCTGAGCAAAAATAACATTTTAAAATATTAAAATTCGAGCGATAAATTTGAAAATAAGCTTCCCATAGACTTAACAATAGCTTGCGCTTTTTTTCGCATGCTATACAGGGTTCGTACGCTTTTACCACAGTTTTTAATAGCATTATTTGCCTTATTTAAATGCAGAAAAGTATTACAAATTCAGCAATTAAACGTGGCGTCTACAATTTATGCTATTTAACTATTTGATAGAAAAATTCTATAAAAAAATTGTGCTAAAAGCGTACGAACCCTGCTATAGGCTCTTAACGGCTTGATTGTTCTCATAAAATATATTATAATTCAAAACTGTGGCCCAACGGTTACCACTAAAATTTTACAGTAATCTTTTCCTTATCTAATCATCTAATTTCTGCGATTCAATATGTTGGCTATTTCGTTAAAAAATTAGTGGTATCTGGCAGGTTACAGTTTGACACCTCTATTATAACTAAAGTCGATATAAACACACACATAAATATTGAAAAATATTTTTTTTGTACAATTCTGGTGTGGCTACATTTTTTTATTACCATTGTTTGAAGATTACGAATGCAGAATATTTTGCTTTCTAAGTTATACAAAGACATAATTAACTGTTATTTCTGTGGAGAGCATTAAAACACGAAACATTTGAAATGATAACAAAACATGCAGCGAAAAACAATGCAGGAAGCAGTTTCGTTTTAAACATGTGTAAACATTTATTCTCAATTCATCAGCCAGTCGGTAACAAATGACAATATGAAGAGCCCCTATAGATGCCAGAGTATACTTAAATATCGGGTTTTCCATACTACATTACTCATACATGTTATAAAAAGTGTAATGTTGCAGAGTAATAAATTATTTGATTGCATATTTCTAACGTTTGATTTTAAAATAGACTATTTGCATGGCTAACAAACCTTCCGATATTTGAGTATCACTATTTCCGGATAGAAATAATTCTGTAATTATAGTCTGAAGCTTAATGAAGGTACAATTATAGTCTCAAACTTCTATTAGGAAATAGCGGTACCTAAAAATAGGAAAATTTTGGCAGCTACGCTTTTTTGTGTGAGCAAAACGCTTATGCTATCCATTATTGAAAACCTCCAATATTTTCTGATTTATTTCACAAAATGGTTAACACTGATCCAAAGGATTTTTATGAAAAACCGTGCTCAACATTGTAGTTTGCTATTTATTGAATATGAATAACTTTATTATTTAATCGTAATCTCACAAAAATATCAATTTGATATATTTCAAATAGAAAATGATTATTAGTAAGTTATAACTTTTATTTATTATTGACGCTGATATGGATTTTACCATTTGGTTGTTACCTGATGATGGGGAAGCTGCAATTAAATTGTTTCAGGACTTTGGATACATTCAAAAGTTTTTATTTAAAAAATCCATGAACATCTTCATTGAAAAAATGAAATATTTGCTGCAAAGCTAAGAGACATTTACAATTTTATAACTGCAGTTTCAATTCAGTTTTATTTTAATACTTTATTGTATAATATTTGTTTGTTTTTTTCAAATTTTAAGCATATACAGTGATCTCTCACTAATACGCGATGCTCAGTAATTACTTTTTCATACTACTATTTTAAAACAGTAAAATTTGATTTATAAATTCTGCCATTTAAAAAGCCGAAAATTATCTTTAAAAAAAAAACTGGTGCGTAATAATGATTTCCGTGTATCGCGTATGATTGAGAGATCACTGTATTTGTATTAAAAAACCAGTTTGTTAAAGTCTGTAAATTTCATTTTAAATACTCATATTTTTAAATACTCGTTTTTTTTTCCAGCAATGCTATTTTTTTGCAGGTGATTTATTTCACTTAAATTTCATTTTCCGCCAACTATTACGCTTAGCGATAATGGTGTTGGTATGACGGTATAGTACCCATATTCGATTTATTTGATGGCATAATTCTGTATTAAATAGATAAAAGATTGCTATTCGGAAATATTGGTACTAGAAAAAGAGCAAATTGTCAGGTATGAATGTCAGGCATTTAGATTTTTTAAACCCTGATAGCACATAATTTATTGATTCTATATTGTTAATATAGATATAATATAGGTATAAATATTTTACAACAATTGTTCAAAGCGTCGACCGCGGACATTATTACACATCGTGTGTCCGCCAGTCGTTGTTCCGTAGATGCACTCTATGTAATAATGTCCGCGGTTCCTGTATATACAAAAGTCTACAGAAATTAAAATTTTTATTCGATATAACATATTTTAAATAATAAAGCACCTGCATACTTTTCAATTGAAGTCCTTATATCAGAAATATACATTTGGATTTTTTTTTGTTACATAGCATTCAGTGACATAATTGCATTTCCTCATGAATGTATTCGAAATTTTAAAGTACGTACCTATCATATTTTCTCATTCTTAATTTAATTAAATTGTCACAGTTGCAAACGTAATTTTTGGAGATAGCTTTTGAAATATCTTTGGTTCGTTTAAAGATATTTTAGTGAAACATTCCTTTTATATTTGCAACAAGACATTTGTATTACCGACAGAAAATAAATTTTAAATATTTTGGAATTACTAAATGTGCACCTTACGTAAAGCGTATTTGAATATCCACATATTAAAAGAATTTCAGAAGAATTTAATTCTTAATTATTAACATTCATTTACATTGGAATATAGCTGGAATTGCTCAACAAAATTATTTTCTTGTAAGAGGATTGAATGTTGAAAATATTTCAAATATTCATTTATGAAGTGAAATTACTTCAATCAAAGAACAATACTCTAGCATAATTCTAAATTGGAGCTCTTACGGCATGAACAAATATTTGAAATTACTTGTTGTGTTGTATCATTTAGTGAATATTCAGCCGTCTAAATTTTAAAGTTATTACTTCTTATATTTCCTTTCTTATTAATTAAATTATCACAGACGCAATCAGAATTTTGAAGATTCCCATATAATAACATTGTTCCATAAGTTTATAAAGAAAATATATTGTCAGTTTAAAATTATTTTTAAGTAACTGTTTTGATATGCTTAAAAAACGAATCACTATAGCATGGTTCTTGTGCTTTTACCACAAATTTAATAGAAATTTTCTATTTAATATTTAAACTAGTCGTTGGGGGCCACCGTAATGCTTACCCATCATGAATATGCATAATATAAAGTATAAAATAAAACATGTGTAAACTATTTATTTATAAAATGCATTGCAATTCGAATTAAATCGTGTCTTGATGACGTCATAAACTTTAAATGCTCTATTACTGAATTGCGTAAAAGAAACATCCTTATAACTCCAAAATTGATAATCATATTAACTAACGATTTACTGCGTTGGTTTAAGCGTCTCATTTTCAATTAAAGTTATCTTTGAATTGAAATTTGAATGAAATACAGGTCATGAAAAATCGAAGAGTGTGGAAATATGATTACCAATATCTCAGCAACTTACAGACACACAGACAGACGGACGGCAACATTTTTTTTTTCTAAAAATATGTTTTTCGGAATCTCTAGTGTCTGAAACGTGTAAATCCGTCAATTTTTTTTTTCGATTTTCAAAACGATTACAAGATTTACCCTATACTACGTATGATGGGTAAGTAATAGCATAAATTGTAGACGTCCTGTTTAACTTCAGGATTTGGGATAAAATACTACATTTAAGTACGGCGAAAATTTCTATTAAAAATTGTGGTAAAAGCGTACGAACTCTGTTTAGTCGTAGAAAACACATTTTCATTAAAAAAAATTAATAAAAAGTGTTAAAAAAGTAGCAGAATAATAAAATTTCGAATACATGTTTTTAATAATTTTTAACTTTTTTTAAAGAATTTTGAAAAAATGATACATAAAATTACTTTTTATATAACAAAGGTTGAAAATTTATAAATTTCAAAGTATTATATCTCATTAAGTTTCAGTCATAAAAGAATGTCTTCTTAGACTCAAGGCAATATTTAAATATATATATATAAGTAAAAGGTAAAGGAGGACGTATAAATTGAATTTCATATTTTACTATGTATACAAAACCTTGTAAAACAAATGCCATACTTAAAAGCATCTATTTGATTTGTATATTTTTGCAACTGGGAGTAGGTTGGTTCCTATTTAAGACCACCATTTGGCGAAATCATGCCAAATCATCGATAGTTAGCCAGATGTAGCTCTTTTATTGTTGGAAAGGCTGAGCAATGATATTTTTTGTGATGACGCGTTTGTTACGTATGACGTATTTATTACGTCATCAAATGATTCTTTATTCGATGTTTATTTGTATTTTAATGATATTTAATGACTTATTAGTTATTTAAAACATGTTTTTTTTAATACTGTTAAATAACACTTATGTCATTAAATGGTTATGTCATGATATTAAAAGAAAACAAGTTGGAAATTGTACGTCAAACGTGACAAATGAGGTGCGTTCGTACTATAGCTAGTTATATAAATATTCAGATCTTGATGATTTTTAATTCTGTGAAATGAATTATATCGTCTTCAGATTAATTTCTGTCATAAAATAAGTCGCTTGACGATTAAACCTCGAAGCTCCTCTAACAAGAAAGCACCGATTTTTTTTCTTTTAATTAAAATTTCTTAATAAATATTTTTATTAATATCTCCTAAAGTTTTGATTCGATTTTTAAAAAAAATGAAATGTCTCGACAAAATTCTGCAAAGATAATATATCTTAAATTCCAAACCATTCGGTTGGGTAGTTTTTGCGTTGTTATATGCGGACGGACGGACAGACAGACGGACGGACCAAGCGAGGACAATAGGTGCTACGTATTTATATAATTACGAGCGCACCTAAAAAAGCATTGAAAAAATTTCATCATCTGCTTCTTTATTTAAAGCTTGATTTTTTAATATTTTTTTATGTATGTGAGGGGCTACTCTTGTTACTTTAGAACAGTATAAATTAATTGATTGCAGTTTTCATGGAAGCGTCATGTTCACGAAGCGATCATACATGCGGTATAGTGATCGCCGCATTTACAAATGTTGTGTATTTTTGTGATCTCTATACAACGAGTTTGCTGCATCCACAGATGTTTACTTTTCGGTTTCATGTTCGCGAAGCGATCATACGTGCGGTACAGTGATCGCGGCTTTAACGAATTTCATGTATTTTTTGGGATTCCGATACGACGAGGTTGCTGTATCCAGTGATTTTTATTCGGTTTCATGTTCGCGAAGCGATCATACATGCGGTATAGTGATCGCGGCATTAACGAATTTTGTATATTTTTTGGGATTCCGATATGACGAGGTTGCTGTATCCAGTAATGTTTTTTTTTCGGTTTCATGTTCGCGAAGCGATCATACGTGCGGTACAGTGACCGCGGCATTAACGAATTTCGTGTATTTTCGTTTTTTCAACTTCACATTAATCGTTAACTTTTATGTAATAAAGCTGAAATGTGTATAAAAACGTTGTTTTTTACTGCTCATATTATCTTTTTATATGTATCTTATTAAATTTGTCAAATAAAATATTTTAATTCACTCATAAATGCAGTATCTAAGAAAAATCAACTGTGTATGGTTTAATTTAATAATTATGTATTTAAATTACCCTTCTTTTGTAAAAATTGTTTTGAACGAATAAAATTTGACATTCGTTACATTGTTATTCTCGTATAAATGCAATCTATTTTTCAGTGACTTTTTAATGCTAAATCCATTACTTTTCCTATGTGTAACTATTTAAAAATTAAGAATGGCAACATTTTACCACTTGCTTATTGTGGGTTACAATATGATAAATGTAAGTAAACAATTTAGAAATCGCCAATGTGGCATCATTTTTAAAAAGCGCCAAATGGTGGCTTGAAATAGGATTATGCTCTGGGAGTATGATACCTATAATAAGTACATTAAGAGATAATCGCTATGTATCTGTTACGGTAAATATAATAAATTCGGGCATTATTAACAATAACAGGCTATTATTAATAATGACCGGTTATTATTAATAATGATCGGATTAATCGTATTGACCGTAACATATCTATATTGAATCGCAAGGCAAATCAATTCCACAGTACAGAAAATAAACTTTGTAAATAATGTGGTATTAATGCATTTCGATGGATATGTCAAAATAATATATTTTGGCAATTTATATAGAATCTGCCTTGCATCCTAATAATATTATAAATCCGATTATGTGCAAATGTTAGGCTGAAGCCAGCGTCAAAATGAAGCATTTAATTATCCTGTATCTTTGCATATAGGTTGAGTATAACCCTCAAATGAACATAGGCTGGTTTTTGTTTATTTTATTTAAATTTTTTTCTTAATAATTCAAAATTTTGTTACTTTCATAGAGAATAAATGGACATTTTTTGTATAATATTTTAAAATGGTTAAATTTACTTTACCGTTGCTAATACTTTATCGTTGCCACTAAATCAAAACTCGGAATAATAATTTTCACTCAACAATTTAGTTTCAATTGAAAATTTTTCACGTGAAAAATGAAAATGAAATAAAAAAAATTAAGAATTAAAAAGAAGATTAAATAATATTATTAGAAATAAAACGTACTTTTTTTTGTTTTTCATAATAATACAAGGTTTTAATATGCGTAACTATAGGAAACAGGCGAATATGATGTCATACATCGAAAATAAAGCGGATATGCTGATATGCTTTGATGGTAAATAAAATGATCTTGGGTTTTTCCTTTACATTTTTTCTTTTGTATGGTAACAATACTTGGCGTTTTACCGTCTGCGCACGGCTAATATAACTATACCGTATTTTTTATTTAAATTTAAAAAAAAAAAAGCAAAAAGGAGTTTGAAAAGAAAATGATTAGAAAATGTCAATAATATGCTCCGCAAAATTATCCATGTCGAAAAATGTCATGGATAGCGATAAATAGTTATTTTTCATTCTTAAAACTAAAAGAAATAACTCGATTACCTAAATAACAAGAACGAAAAATCATGCGTCAAGCAAAGATTATGTAACACTTTCCAACGCTTCCAAAATAATTTTACAGATCATTACCGTTTAATAAGCTGAAAGATAACATCTAAGTAAACAATTTGGAAAACGCATAACATATTTAAAAACGTAATTTCAGGAATTTCCAACATATATTTTCAACATATACAATATCCGGAAAAATATCCGAATACTTTTATTCAGCCCTGTATTTGATGATATTTGTATATATACTACATAGGATGCTAAATTTAAGTTTAGTTAGGAAGTGCGTAGCACAGTTTAAAATTCTCCTTCTGGAGTTTCTGTCAATAAACGGAAATGTGTTCGCGAACTTTTGTGCTGCTCTGTATATGATCTACAGAATTTATACAAACCAATTAATAGACAAAAAGTGAGTTCAATTTAAAATTGCGTTCAGCAACTTAAAACGCACTTCCAGGAATTATTGTTAACAGAGAGTAGAAAATTCTTTTGTGTGTCCCTGTAAATGAACGATGACTGCTATACCCACAATATTCTGTAGTGCCTCTTGTAATGCACCTTAGTGATATATATATAAATTTCAATGCATTTTAAATAGTGAAACATTATTTAATTAAATCGCAGACGATTTTTCTCCATAGACGTAATGTAGCGGAATCCCATTTTCACATATTCAAACTTCATGAATCAATTTATTCTGGAGAACAAAAATTGCCTGTCAACATACAGTCATTTAGAAAACAAGATTTGTTTCAGCTATACATTAAATAAAGGAGGCAGAGTTTAATTTAAAGAATAAGCATATTTTAATTCCAATTAAAGTTTTTTTTTTAAGGATGGCTGTTAAAACGTTTCACAAAGGCATTAAAATTAAAATGGTTTATCAGATAAAATTGACATTTGTTTTTACCCAATTCGTCTATTTCCACGATTTTATTTAGCCCTCCTTTTTGCATTGGTTGCAATTTCGTTTTCGTAATTATTTGGCACAAAATTTCACTTTTTTAAGGCTGAGTTATGTCAAGGTCTCTATAACAAAAAATACCGTATTGTCTCCTATGAAATGTAATAAATAGTTAGTTAATTATTAACGTTTTTAATTATCGGGAGTGAAATATTTTATTTAATTAATGTATTTATTCTTCTTTTAATGTTACGTGAACGAAGTCACGGTTAACAGCAAGTTAATTGATAAAGAGATAAAATCAAGTTATCTGATAAAATTAAATTTTTTAATTAATTTTGACTTTATGACATGTTTTGTTGATCTAAGAAGCATTTTCAATAAAATGAAAAGAAAAGAACTAGTAAAAGAGAAATTTATTTTAATAAAATGCTTGGGATTGATTTCTTTAACCCTACAGTGCATGAATTTTTCTTTTAGAATTGTGTTTTTTAATACTTATATTAAGGATTCGACACTAGAAATTTTAAAATAGATTTTAACCTTCCTGTCTTGAATGGGTCTAATCGACCCGTTTGAACATTTGATTTTATTCGATTCGAACCAGAAAAATGTTCATAAAGTAAGTTAAATAAGAGTACATAACTAAGCAAAATAAATATTTTAAATAGTTTTAATTAAGAATTCTGGTGTGAAATGTTTTTATCAAGGTTGAGTAAAATTTCAACTGGGTAGGAAGGTTAACTTTATTTAGTAGCATATTTGTTATTTTTACAGGATTGATTAATATTTCTTTATAAATATAGTGGCTGCAAAGAACTTGATTTATTTATTAAAAGTTAAATAGAAAGTGTTGCCAATTGGATACACTATGCACTGTAGGGTCACCGCCCCCTGAATTCTAAGCCTGCGCGCTGTAGAAAATGGCGGCTGTCGCAGGCGGAATTGTTTGTACAGTCCCTCGAACTTCATCACCAATAATATTTAAAAGTTATTTTTGGCTTATTTGATCTCAGAAAAACAAGGCGAAGAAAGCTTTTAGAAATTATTGGTGTGGAATTTCGAGGGACCGTTCAAACACTGAAAAAAAAAATCGGCCTGCGACCGCCGCCAATTTTGTCAGCACGCAGGCCTAGTATCTAGGGGACGGTGGTAGGGTTAAAAGTGAAGTTTCAAAATACCCTAAATAGTTCAAAAGGCAGCGTCACATTTTTGTGACCAATGTTAGAGTCTGTGATTTTAATCTATATGTTAAATAAAATGGTGCAGATGACAAACCAGCCAGTCAGCTGGTGCATTAGCGGGGATGTTAACATCGAAATACCCGCTGCAATGTGAAATCAATGGTAGCCTAATTTCTAATGTTACCTCTACTTGGAAGCATCATTAGTAATCAGGTTGCAATTCATTTCACATTGGAGCCGATTGTGCGATGTCGCTATTGCAACTGACCATGAAGGTGCGCCATCTGAGTGACAATTTCCTTATATACCCAAATAAATCTATCATATATACAGGGATATGGATGACTACCCTAGGAAACCCAGCGAAAGCCTTTGAGTTTAAGTGCAATCCTGGGAGACTATCATATATACAGACAGACAGCGCCCACCCTAGGGACCAGCTTATGGCTAATGGCCAGGACGATCCCCTAAGCCTAGGGAGGGATATCATATATACAGACTGACAGACAGCGCCCACCCTAGGGACCGGCTTTTGGCTAATGGCCAGGACGAACCCCTAACCCTAGGGAGGGAAATATATTACTATCCGGCGCTAGCTACAATAATTACAAGTTAAAATACAATTTTACAAAGTACATTTTGCCACAAGGCTGGACGAACGTTAAAATTATTACAATAATTGTTATTTTACACACCCATGCTAAAAACATATAACGCTACCTCCTGGGCTTAAAGTAAAATATCTATTCAGTAAACAGTTATGTTATATACAGCCATCCACTCAGGACAGAGGAATTTTTCAATTTTTAAAAGTAATAAAACAAAATTCACGTCTCATTTTTTTCCGTTGAGGATGCTTCTGCCGATGTCTAAAAAACGATAATTTTTATCATCATGTTTCACGTTAGCTCAACTTTGAAAACTGAATTTATTTTTTTCTTGAAATCATCGTAGGCATTATGTAATCTTCATTATTCAGAATCCATAATTACTTATTGTGAATTTGTAAATACTCTCTCTTCCGTAATAACTGTCGAAAACATAATTTAAACCAGGGTTGCCAAATTGTGGCTTGCGTGGTCTACATTATACCAATGATTTCAAGCAACTATTATATCACACATTTGAAACTTCACGGACCTCTTTTTAACTCTGCGATTCAGTCATATACTTCAAAAACTTGTTTCACTTTTACGAATCTTTTTTAGGCAAATAAATGCTACAGACCCACTATAGCAATAAACATGTTGGAAATTTTACGTTAAACGTGACATATGAGGTGTGTTCGTTTTATAACTATTTTCACAATGTAAAAAAAGTCATCCTTATTATTTCAGTGAAATGAATTATATTGTCTACTATGCACAAAATGAGTATACCTTTTTTTTTCTTATTTGCCACGTGTACAAATGCGAATTTTTTTTTCTACACCAGACAGCACTGCAAAATTCACCATGGAGATCCTGCTTAGCGAATGATTACCTCCATGGCTTAATATTTCTATGACAAAAGATAAACTAACCTCTTTTGTTAATTTACTTTAATGCGTTAAGATCTTCGGCTGTTAACCTAATTTCTACTGAAGTTATTTCAGAATACATACATTTTTGAATGTAACTCATCTCTCAAGCAAACAATTGTTTAGAACGATGTTTCTCAAAATGTAACTTTTAAGCAATTTTATTCGAAAAAAATAATTTTTAATAAAAATAGCCACCTGGCATAATAAAAAAGAAGTGGCTTGCCCGTATTTGTCTTCCTCAGTCACATGACTTGCGCTTTTATTATGTGCGATAGGATTTAATAGAATAAAGAAAACTTTTATTAATATATTTTTAGGTTTTGAATCGATTTTTACAAAATTTAAAATGACTCGACAAAATTCTGCAACGATGATATATATTAAATTTCAAACCATTCGATTGGGTAGTTTTTGCTCTGTAATATGCGGACGGACGGACAAATGGACGGACCAGAAGACGAATATAGGTGCTATAGAAGACGACTAAAGATGACTATAGGTGCTCTATATTTATCTACTTACGAGCGCACCTGAAAAGTGATATTACGTTGTCTTTTAGAGGCAAAACTTTAACAAACAAGAAATACGCTGAATTAACAAGAAATAGTCTACCCAGAACATTGATGATATCAACGATCGTAGCTTAAATGTAAAATAAATAAATATCGGTGGGTCAAGGAAAGATCGGTTAGTCTTCTAAAATGTACAATTTATACTTTTGCACCACTGGCGCATTTATGCGTGCATTTCAGAAATTTAATTTTTTATTCAGAAATTCTAAATAGTAATTTTTGCTTCATTGAATCGCAGACGTTTCGCGATTACATAAAGAAAAAATTCCTCTTTCGGAATTTCCGTTAAGGATTCGCAATTTTTTAATAAAAAACAAAGAAGCGCATATAAACGCTAACGATGCGAATGAGTTAATTAGGCATTTTAGAATAATTTTGTATGCTTCAATAATACAGGGTGTCCCAAGAGTCTCCGTGCAACTTCAAAAATTTATTACAAAAAAATATAGGCCTACAGCAAAAAATAATTACAACAGTGCATAGAGTAACTTAAAAAGTTTTTTTCTACTGCCTTAGTAAACTTCAACATGAGATCTTTTCGTAGCACGAAGAATATCAAGACCATGTTCCAAGTTAATCCACAAACGTTTTTCATGCTAACATCAACAGTAGCTACTGCTGTTTTGTTTCAATTTAGCCTCAGTTTCAACTTTATGATCTATGGGATAGTTATTTTTGTAAGTATTTACACTAGAATTGTTATTATTTACATTACCCATACATTTACATTTAGCACAATTATACACATTCATAGGATTATTATATACAGGTAATTCATAACATTGTATACATGGGTCACTACTCTTACCTTGTTTGTTTACCTTTGTTTCTTCTAAACACACATTACTGTTTTTGGTACAAGGAGGGGTAAGCGGGGTTTGTTTACATAGTGTTTGCTCCGAAGCTTGAAGAGAAACAGTATTTGTGGCACAATCAATGATTGCATTGTATTGTTTCAAAAAGGGCATACCTAAAATGGCATCAAATTCCTTCGCCAACTTGCCCTGCACTACAAAAAAAACAGTTTGGCATTGGGTGTCATGGAATTTAAAATTCATAACTACTTTTTCAGTAAGAGGAACTTGTTCTCCAGTTACTGTCAGAATAGGCGTATAACATTGTTGCACATTATAGTCTGTGAGCGAGTTCAAAATTACACTGCTTAAGAGATTAATCGCAGAACCTGAGTCACAGAGGGCAGTTATGTTAGTATTACCTATAAGTATACTGGCAGTTGGCAAGTTATAAGACTGCGGAGAAAAAACACTATATACCGCAGGTGGGTCGGTGGCCTTTTTTGGAATCAGTTCGACTACCTCTGATTCAGCCGATCCCCGTTTAAATGAACATTCTCAGTAACAGTGGGATTATTAGTTGCATCATTTGCTTGCTGACCCTCCGCATAATTTTGTATTCTGTTTCTATCACTTCTGTTGCTGTTGTTATTATTTCCTCTGTTTCCCCTGAAGTTTCCTCTCCTGTTGTAACTTCCCCGGTAACTATTTTCATATCCTCCCCTGCTCCTAAAATTATGGCCTCTGCTCCTATTAAAATTATACACATACTGGGGGCAGTCTCTAGCATAATGACCGGGTTGGGAACAATAAAAACAAGTAATACTTCTACTGGGCATTCTTTCCTGGCTCTGCACCTCTCTCTCTCTGCTTTTATCACTTATAAGGTTGTCTAGTTTAGAATTTAGAGCCTCAATCTGTATTCTAAGAGTTTCTATTTCTGCATTGTTGTCCCTAGTTGGCTGAGTAGCTGCACAAGCTAGATTCTGCGGGAAATTTTGTTGAAATAGAAGGGGATTTGGTTCCTCATGTAAAGTGTAAAAAGGATTTACACTGCGGCACGCTCTTTCCTCCAGGAGAGCAAAAGTTAAAATTTGCTGTGGGGTTTTGGGATCTTTGGTGATGACACCCTTTCTGATCTCAGGTGCAAGGTTGTTTAAAAGCATAGAGTGAAGCATGGCTTCACGGCTTTTGTTGACAATGGCATCAGCTACTCCATCAATAACAAGTGCCTTTGATGAGAGGTCAGATGCAGCGTCAAAAAATTCTTGCACTGACATACCTGGCGTTTGCTTAAAGTTGAGAAATTTGGCAAGTGCAACATAAGGAGTAGGTGTTTGGACAAATTTATTTTTTAAGATACTTAATAATTCCGCACTAGTTTTATCTTTGTGGGGCTTAACTAATCTCGCCGCAGTACCTTTTAAGCGGTTAAGGAGGGCAAATTTTTTCTCACTATCATCCCAGGCAAAAAGGGTGGAGAGACTATCCAGTTTCTCTGAAAAGTCAGTAAATGAGACTGAGCTAGCCTCTCCATTAAATGGTGGTATGTTGCACAAGTTGTCAACTAACGAATTTTTTTTCTGGAGCTCTACCAGCTCCTTAGTAGGATTTTCCTTATCCATAATTAAGTCAGATAGATACACAGAACTCCCAAAAAAATAATAAATAGAAGGCAGAAAAGGGGCAAAATGGGGATTATATACCTCGGTAGCATAAGAACATCCCCAATTTCATTATACAAATTTTAAAAATATCAATCTTAATATTTAAAAAATATACATAGAAAATTTTACCATATAGATATATGCAAAAATTTCACAATAAGTGAAAACCGATACCCAGTTGCTCCAATCATATAATGTAAAACAAAATTTACAGTCAAAAACAAAAGTTTTAATTCTTGGTAACCGCAGGAATGTTTCTACACGGCACCATTTTCTTGTTAGGGTATTTGATAAAGTGATAAATAACCAAAAGAATGAATTTTGTTGATTTCAGAAATTGAAACAATTTTTAAACAATTACTAATTAAAAAAACTAAACAGAGAGATGCGATAAACAAAACAAACCAAATAAATTTTGAATAACTAAAAATTAATTAAGTAAATGAATAAATTTGCCAAAAGGTATCAACAAAATTCTCATTTATCACAATACCTCCTATACCCAACAAGTGGTTTGACGGATTGGAACATTGTTATGGTAACACAAATAAAAATCATTAAAACTTTATAGGACAGATTTTGAATAAGAAAAAACAAAAAAAAAGGGTCCTAGAATCCTTCCATAATTTTTGAAAGGCACAAAAAAAAAGGGGAAGTTAATTAATAAAAATAAAGAAATAAATAATTAAAATTACATAACATAATCATATCAATGTACCAATTTGCCAGAACCATGCGAGTGATTTTGTATAGTGGCTAGTACCATACCAAGAAAAAAAATTAGGTAGATCAATTTTCTTTTAATAAGAAGTTGGTGTGATTTAATTACCTTAAATGCAGCTAATAAACTTTAAGAATTAAACATAGTTAATATAAAATTTTTTTTTTACAGTTATCTACAATTCTTTTACTTCAATAAAGAGCAGGTTAAATTTACTTTATTTATTAAATCTCTTTCTTTATAGAGGAAAATAAAAGGTACTTCACAATATTTAAAAGAAGCAATTTAATATTTAAGGAAAACCAAATTAATAAACATTTTTAGAAACAGATCCAGAATTTAAATTTACTTCATTAAATTTAATTCTTTTAATAAGAATAATACATTCTCAAAAACAAGTAAAGAATTTAAATTTTACTTATATTAATTTTTATTGACAAAAGTAGGTTACTTGGAATTTCAATTTCAGTAAATTCATCTTAGAAAAGAATTAAATATTAAATAATTACTTGCTCTGATTATTTAAATAAAAAAAAATCTCATCATTATCTTAACAATCAAATTTGGCTTAAGTATAAAAAAAAGGAATGAATTTCTGCAATATAAATAAAACAGAAAAGAGATATCATTAACATGGATTTGAATTTATTAACTTATTGCTGATTTCTCAATTAGAACAACACTTGATCAGTATTTGTCAATTATGTGAGACATACGGGCCACTATATGTATTTTTGTGGATAGGAAAGTTATTTACATACATATGTATTAAAATCTACGGATTGTAGAAATAGTGATAGTAAGCAGTATTGAACTAATAAAAAGACACATATTTACCGAAATTTCAATAGCAGATTCATCACATATATGTAATTGTAGATTGCCAAACGAAAATTATTAGACAGTTTTGACTACTTGTTGACAGTCTCTTTTACAAGGAACACTTTTCGAATAGCTCATGGTTTAATTTTCTTGTTACTTTCCCGACAAAAATGGAGTATGTAGCTAGCTATGTTCACTTTCTTTAAAGATGAATCTCGACGCTAGGCTCTGTAAATCAACAAGATCATCTGATCGGAGTTAGGATCATCTTCTCCTCCTCTCTCGAAATACTGCGATTTCTCTTCCTGCTAAAGATTTCAGCCTATTATCCCCAGTATATGACAGTCTTTCCATTAACCTAATTTATATTTAACGATTGTCGAGTGAATATTGACTCCAACAAAAAAAAATGCTCACAACCGTCGCAGCTCCCGGTGGTACGATCCTGGTTTTAAACATATTTATTATAACAACTCGCTAGTTTGTCGGTCAGAACATCTTTCTATATAGAAGCACCCGATGATCTTTTTCTTTTTTCGACCTTCCAACGCTGTAGTTACATTTCGACTCCCTACTGAACTCTAACGCTTCCAATAAGGAAAACTATCTGGGGGTGGGGAAGGAAAGGCCTCAGCCTTCCCCAAAAAAAACTCATATCCCGTATATCCCAGGCAACAATCTCCCGCGCTAAGCGATACCAGGGGAAAAAAAACATTCCCCGCGAATACGTTACGTAAAACCATTGGTCGTCGCTCTCTTGCGGGTGGAACTACTTCACAAAGGGGTGATCGCATGGCAGCTGAATTGTATTCGTTCCCTTCTTTCGACCTCCCACGTGAACTGTTGTTTACGTAAAACGGAATAATTGGGCTCGTAAAAACGAATAATAAAACTTTAACAATACGGGCCACTATCTGCCGCCCGAGTCCTGCTTTTTCCACGAAAGATCTACATAGCAGATTACTGGCGACCAACAACGTGAATGTTGTTTACGAAAAAACAGCATAAATGGAGTCATAAAACTCCTGACAATACAAGCTAATATACGTTGTCTGGGAAATGGATTTTTATTGCCCAAGTGTCCGAGAGCATTTGAAAATTTCCCATGGTAACAAGGACCACCCCAGTGAAATTATAACTTACAGGGGAAAAATAAAAATTATGATTTTAAGTAAAAGAGACAATGAATTTGTTTTAGCTTAGACATTTAAAAGAAAGAAAAGGTATTTTAACTCCATTATTTCAGACTAAAATAAAGAGAATATTAAATGAAAAACATTACGATTATTATAAAAGGAGGGGGGGGGCTACAACTTATATAGAAAAAATAAAGAAAATATGGAAAATTTAGAATAAATGAAAAAACCTACCCTAACAGTTTGGATCTTTTGTTTCAATTCCATGAGACTTAACTTTTTTTCAGATTTCATCAAGCAGTTGTAACTACTGTTGATGTTAGCATGCTGAAACGCACGTGAATGCAATTGGAATACCGACTTGATATTCTTCGTGCAACGAAAGGATTTCATGTACAAGTATACTAAGGTAATAGAAAAAACTTTTTAAGTCACTCTATGTACTGTTGTAATTATTTGTGCTGTAGGCCTATTATTATTTTTTTTGTAATAAATTTTTGAAGTTGTACGGAACTTTTGGGACACCCTGTATAATAAAACAATACATTAAAACATCGCAAAAACATATAGATAAATAACTTTGTGAAAAGTCGTTGTTTAATTATCACTGGACAACAAATTTGAACCTTTATTTTGTCAAAAAATCTAAATCAGTTGTTTCTTATTCAGTTTTTTTTTTTGCGCTGATTCTGAATCTAGTTTTAGAGTCTCTCCAGCACGTCCAGATTTTCAGGTATTTGCATATTTCGATCTATGCAAATTATGGTATTTGTGTACAATTACATGAAAATTTAAGGTCTAAAGATTTATCAGACTGTTTTTCTTTTTTTTTTCTCACTTTATGTTTACTGGCCAGTTACACAAATGTTTTGTCCGGGATTATACTGACATGTGACCGTGAAACATTGTGCCTAAATTGTATATTTTTCATGTTTTTCTAATAACGTTTCTTGACGTCCAACTATATCTGCAATATGAGTACGCTAACATGTTTCCAAGTCAGTTTTTTACGCTAATTTCAAATCTGGTATCAGTTTGTTTCTATCACGTTTAGATTAAAAAAAAAAAAAAAAAAAAAAAAAAAAAAAAAAAACCGGAAATATTACTTTTGTACAAAGGAGCAAGAAAACGCTTTTCATGCTACTTTGTGGTTTACTTCAGCTATTTAGAATAGATTCTACTACTTTTTACTTTCTTCTATCTTTACAAGAAGAAAGTATTGGATTCATGAAAATTTTCGGCTTCCGGTATTCGACGGAGTAATACGTTTTAGAAGGTCCTGAACACGAATTGACCATTTTTAGAAAATGTCTGTCTGTGAGTCTGTGAGTCTGCCTGTCTGTCTGTATGTGACACAAATTTTGTGGGCGCTCTATCTCAAGAACTAATGCACGAAATTTAATAAAACTTTATATTCAGTTAGTCCCTGATAGAAATTGGTGCTGATTAGTTTTTGGTGAAAATCGCCCAACAGGTGGCGCTGTTATACTGCATTTTTTGCGATTTCCGCAATAGCTCTATCTCAAGAACTGATGCTCTTATTTTCATCAAACATCAGGTTCAGTTAGACCTTGACATCAATAGATGCTGCTTACGTTTTAGTGTAAATAGCCCAACAGGTGGCGCTGGTATGTTACTTTTATCATTAGTATCACGATAACTACATCTCAAGAAATAATGCACGGATTTTCATTAAACTTCAGATTCAGTTACACGTTGACTTAGGTTTTGGTCTAAATCTCCCAACAGGTAGCACTGTTATGCTGCAATTTGCAGGATATACACGATTTTATCAATAGTCATATGTCAGGAACTAATGCACGGAATTTAATAAAAATTTAGATTCAGTTAGACATTGTTATAAATTGGTGCTGATTCTTTTTGGTGTATGCGAAATATGTGTGAGATAGAAGAAAGTTTTGGGATTGGCACATCCGACTGGTTTTCAGTTTTTTTTTTTCGATTATACACATTGGGGATTATAGGAATAGATAGGAATAGATAGGAATATCGCACTGATACACTTTTTGACAAGGAGGTTCACTCTCCTAAAAAGCATTTTATATCAAACGTGTGTCAATGCCACACAAACGTAAATATTCATTTTACTCAAAAACTAGACGTGATAGAAAAAAAAGGGTTACATATTCGAAATCAACATAAAAATCTAGCTTCACATATAAAACTTTGCGTCAATTCTTTGGCAAATACTTTAAAGTTGGTTGTAATGTAAGCATTGCACCATTGAAAAATATGCAAATTAGGTTTAATAACTGACAGATAAATGTTAAGAATATACAGACTGCGATATTTATCTGAAGGTCCAGTAGTTCTAATGTGGAAAACCTAATTCAATCTGGCATTTATTGTACCTAAAATTTGCATAAAATGAAACAAAAAAGCTTAAATTTACATAAATATACAAATTTCTCAAAAACTTGATGAACTAGAGAAAAACTAAAAGTATAATCGGAATCAGCGAAAGAAACTGTTCTAGGATCAAATATTTTCATCTAAAGGTTAAAGATGTTTATGTTGTACAGTGTTATTTCTTTATATAAAGAGGCTTGGGGCTAAAATTTAAAAAAAGCTCCAATACCGATACAGGCTTGGTCTCTGTCGCAAAACTATGCCAAAAAAAAAAATGTATTGATGCTTTCACTGATGCCAAAATTTTAGTAATCTTTGAGAATCTGACCCAAGCCAAATATGCTTTAAGCCGGAACGTATTTCAAACCGTTCGCGACGAGCGTCAATTACACATTTTTTTAAAAATTTCTTTGACAGCACTTTTTAAGATTTTTTTTTTACATTATATATTGACTAAAAATTCTCTGATTAGATAAAGTGAAATTTTCTATGCAAAAAATCCGGTGTCCAAATTCTTGGATTTCGCATACTCTATACATGCGCACTTGCCGGGAAGGCATTAAGTTTATTTGCATTTATTGGACTTTATTTTAAAATTTTCGTAAAATAAATTCCTGGTTGAAAATATGTTTGAATTAAGCAAGATTCTGGAAGATTACCGAAATATTGGCATCTGTGATGTTATAATGTATTTTTATAATACATTCATTTTTGAATACATACAATTTATTTATTTATTTACGTAGTAAAAGATTTTGAAAACTCCACTTTCACGTTCATATTAGCTATTTGCTGTTCTTGTGTATATGTTTTGTGCCAAAGTTCATTTTTTAGTTAGGTTAAATAATACAAAAGTCTCCATATAGCGTAAGCCCGATTAACCCTTTCAGGGGCAAAGTACTTCCATTGCTATATAAAAATATACCACCGCCTTCAAAGCAGAGGCAAACGTTCAAGAGTATTTTAAAGCCTTAATTAGAACAAACACTCTGTGTTTGAAGAATTCGAGATGTTCTGCACTAAAGTATTGGCGGAAGTTTGCCCTTGTGGTAATCTGGAGCAGTATATATCAACATAGGAGGGTTGCGAAAAAATATTTAAAATTAAAGAGGGTTCGTGTAAGAAAAAAATTTGGAAACCATTGTTCTGGAGTCAGAGGTCCCAAGTTTCCGGATTTGTTCAAGAAAAAATACAGCTTTGAACCAGAAAATTTATTTAATCAAATGTGTACTGTTCCTATAGAGTACTTATTTAATTTTATTTATTACATAAATTTATTGATTCAAAATATTTACTCGTGACTTGGGAAAAACCAGAAGATTGGTAGCTGTTTAGAGCTGGAGACTAATGAATTATGTCACAATAGATGAAAATCACAACTTATTTCTTTTTATAGTTTTCAGCTCACAGGCTATCAAAGCCTGAGAGCTAATGTGCCCGCCCGTTCTGTATGTATGTACGTATGTACGTAACGCGATAACTCTTGATAGAAATATCCGTTTTACTTCAAATTTTGTTTATAGGTTCATTGCGATAAGGCGCTTCCCTGATTAGTTTTGGGGGTCCATTGGTTAAGTATAAATGGGGGAACGGGGGGGATAAACCCTCTTAATTTAGATAAATGGGCTTTTCATGCAGAATTATCCGATTTGCTTCAAATTTTGTTTATAGGTTCATTGTGATCAAGAGCTTCCCTGATTAGTTTTGGGGGTTCATTGGTTAAGTATAAAGGGCGGCTATAGGGGGTAATCCCCCCCCTTAATTTAGATAAATGGGTTTTTCATGCAGAATTTTTCGTTGCGCTTCAAATTTTGTATACAGGTTCATTTTGATAAAGAGCTTCCCTGATTAGTTTTGTTGGTTCATTGGTTAAGTATAAAGTGGTGGACGGGGGCTAATCCCTCCTTAATTTAGATAATTGGGCTTTTCATACAGAATTAGCCGATTTGCTTCAAATTTTGTATATAGGTTTGTTGTGATAAGGCGCTTATTTGATTAGTTTTGGGGATTCATTGGTTAATTATAAAGAGGGGGAAAGGGAGGGGCTAATTCCCCCTTAATTTATTGTCGGTTTCTTTATTTTTCGAGGGGCATTGTTCTTTGAAATAAGAGTGTAATATACAATTAGTGTGAATAGCATGTGAGCTCAATGCCATCAGTAATAACCGGGCACTTTTCTTTTTATTAGATGATTTTTCCGACAGTTGAAAAACATTCTATTAAATTAATTTAATTAAAACCTTTATGAATAATAAAACCTTCTAAGTAAATAATCTTTATTTTATTTTGTTATTTCATCTCAAAAACTTTTAACAAAAATTCCTATAAAATTAATTAACTTCACTGGAGAAAATGTATGCGTTAGGAAAAAGTTGTAATCATGTAAAGAATAATTTAATAAAAAAATGATTAATTGAGAATAATTAGATGATGAGTTCGAGTTAATGAATAATAAATAACTTAATTAAATAATTCATTGCTTTGAGATTTCGACTACCTATTAAAAATGCCTCGAACATAATTTTTTTTATAAATAATTCATGATATCCCGGTACGTTTGTTTTTTATATGGCCACTTTAAAAAATGACTAAATATTTTAATTGGTTTTTTAGACAGTCACGTTAATTTAATTCAGCACATTTTAAAAATGTGTTAGGTATGTTTTATTTTTTTTCTTTCTGTCTCTAATCCTTCTGTGCATATAGAACTTTTATAATATGCAAATGTAAGGGTTTTACGGATCTAGAAATTATTTAATGTTTTTTTTAAATTCATTATTAATGTTAATTTCGCTGAACAAGATATTACAATCCCATATTTTATTTTATTTGACTGACTCGTCTGCTAGCCCTCCGGATTTTGTTTCTTTTTTTTTTATTTAGTACAAAAAAAAAACATTCTTTAAACGAGATATTTTACTTAATATTTTAGATTAAAAAAGTAAAATATTTATAAAATACACATTTTTTTAACTAAATTTTTTTTTGTTCAAAATATGCTTATTTCATGTTAAAAACAACCAAAAGTGTTGAACCTATACACATTGTCTCGTAAGGGTGCAACAACAGTTGAGAAATCCTATGGGAAACAGCAAATAAAGGCGTATCTTTTACTCTGGAGATACTTAAGCGATTTATATATATATATATATATATATGGATTGAAAACGGTTGATGATGATGATGATATATATATATATATATATATATATATATATGTGTGTGTGTGTGTGTGTGTGTCTGTTTGGCGTTTTGACGAAGATGAGACACCACGAGATGCAATACTCCACGAGAAAATGGCAGTCCGTTAAAGATATAGAAGGCCGCAGTCGATATCAATAATCATGGCGAAGTGGTGAGGCAATAATGAGATTCCACAAGAGTTTATTTAATAAATAACAGCCAATTTCCAGACAAATAGTTTATTTAGAATAAGAGCGATGCAGTAACATTTCCCACAGGAATAAACTTATAGCCTTCAGGCTTCACGATGGCTCACTACATGGTTTAATAGATGTTAAAGAACTGTGTGAAAATTGTACGAGACGACAACACCAGATACCCATTTGTTTACACTTCCAAAACGTAAAAAATTCTGCGCTCCGAAGCATGCTAGCGAGTTTTGTTCACTGAGCGTAGACATACAGATATACGACGTCACATGCGCACAAACCAATGAGTGAGAGGCGAGCTCTAGCCCAGCGAATGAGGCGCGAGGAAGGAGCTAAAACACGAAAGAGTTCCTCCCCTGGCCGCGCATCAATTTTGAAGTGAAAATTACCCAGCGCGCGAAACCGAGTATGGAATAATAATAATTTTCAATTCTGAGTGAGTTTATAGAATTGAACCAACCTTGCCGCGAGCGGATTCGAACCCACAATGTCCCGTGTACTAACCCGATGACCCAGACCACAGCGATATGACCGGTCGCGGTTTTCGCTCAAATGCTGTAACTTATTTGAATCACTTTTTATGATGACAAAACTTTGTTTCATCTGTAGATGGATTTTTCCAATGTTTTTAATATTTTCTTTTCATAATATTCAATAATTTGCTGTATTATTTGGTGCTTTATAACAGACAAATTTTAGTTTATTATGTATTATATGCATAAAAAATTGTATTAAGAGTAATAATTGCTTCTTTTTGCAACAGTACTAACCAGTGTTGAATTCAGACATTTTTCTCCGGGAGGGGGGGGGGGGGAATTGCACTTTTTGCTCATTAAAAGTATAAAATCTCAAATATTTCGGGGGGGGGGACATTTCAATTTTCCTCGGGATAATGTCCCCTCTGGGCCACCCCCTGAATTCAACAGTGGTACCAACATTTTCTTTTTTCGAACATATACTTTTTTAAATTATTTGGCTGATTATCTATTTATCAATTCCAATAAAAACAACAATTATCTTAATCAGACTAGTTTATTACATGCTATTAAAATAATGTTTTTTAATCTCTTATTTAAAAAAACTTACGCAAATAAACAATTTTATAATAAATTAAATTTTTATATTTCAGCTAAGCTGAGAGCTTCTGCGTACGGTTCTGTTAAACACTATATTTTTAACATAACATTTTAAAAATATAAAAAAAAAGAAAGAGCGAGAGAAAAATTTTAAATTTATGACTTTGGGATAGGTAAGTTTAAATATGGACTAACTGACTTAATTTAAATTAAGTTAGTTTAATTTATAAAAATATGAACTAACGAAATAAATTAAAAACGTTATAAAATTAAAAAATTGATTTTTATAAAAGTAAAGAAAAAAATTAACTAATTTTATAAATTTAAGGAAAAAATTGTTTGTAAAATTATAATTTATAAAATAATAAATTTTAGCGTAATTCATAAATTTGTAAGCCAAAACAGTTTAGTTTAATACCAATTTGCATAGCTATAATTTGCAGAGATATTATGTTATGAAACCTTTAAATAACACAATATTGCCTCACGTTAAAAAAATTAAAATAAATTTTAAAAAAAGTAGTGGAAAAAAATCATAATTTTGAAGTACTATCCAGAAAAAAAAGTACATTTTAAAAAGTATACTTATTTTTCTGTAATTTATAAAAATAAAATATATTTCAAAATATTTCATTAAAAATTATAAATATTACTATTCTTTTCACAATAAATTGACATGGCCTCGGTTAGAATGGGCCAGCGGGTATAGCCGGGCTAGGCCTGTATCCTAGAAGAACTCTAGTAAGTACAACAATCTTAATTCGCATTTCAAAAAAGGCGATTTCTGTACTCAACCTTTAAACGTCATTTACGGAAATTGCACTGTTTTGCAAGAAATACGGACATTGTACTGTTTTGAAAGAAATGCGGAAAAAATCCATCGAATTTACGGAAAACTTTCTGCATATTTACGGATGTGAAGTCTCTTTAACGGAACTAATGTCATTTACGGAAATTGTACTGAAAGTTTGGAAAAATGAAACTTCTCCGTAAAATAGGAAAATCTGTTGTATTTTCACGGACTTTTTTAGAGTGTATATATATATATATATATATATATATATATATATATATATATATATATATTTTTTTTTTTTTTTTTTTTTTTACTTTTTATTTCTTCCCGGATGATATATTTATTGTTTATATATTGCAAAAACTAAAATATATATACAGGGTGGCCCTGTTCTCATGGACCAAACTGTAAGGGGTGATAGAAGATGCATATACATACAAGCTCAAAATATCATGCAATGCAGGGTCCAAACTCAACGGACAGCGCTACAGGGTGCTTTCTGAATGAGGACATAATCCTGTTTACAACACAATTTGTGCTTCCAGAGTACTCACAGCCACGGCACAAAGCAGAAATGCATGTCCATTTTTACCTGATTATTAAAACTAGCCATTTGTTTTGCAATCCATTAACGATGTGTTCGAAATGACGATGTGTTCGAACAATCAGCGCTTGATGAATATTATGAAAGCGTTATCTCGCGGTTCGCCGGTTTCCATACGCCGTGCATTGTATGACGAAAATAGTTTGTTTCGATGTCTCCTATCAACCCTTAAAGTTTTGCCCATGAGTTCTATTCACCCTCCACGTCTCTGAAGGGAATTTGGACCAATTTAAGCACTACCTCCGTAATAACCAAATACCTATCGTATTTGTCTCAAAAATTTAAGTCAGCATGTCCCAGATAGTAGCGCCACCTAGGCGCTACCATCTGGTGCATGTATTATCAGTTGCGACCAGTAATTTTAATCTCATCAAAAAGTCACCTGTAAAAAATGCAGCCAAGTCTCGTAACTCATTTACCGTAAAAAGTACTGAGATCGTATAAAGCCAAGTTTAACTATCTTATTAACTCTGAAATTTTCATTCACAAAATCACTCCTAGTCTCTACTTCTTTAGTTAATTATTATTTTGTGACTTGGCAATTACGCAGCACGAGAATGTGATGTATATAGTTAGTCTTAATCAAATAATACTATAACATATGAAGGTGTAATAACTTCCCTGTGCGTATATAATTTGCTTTAGTTAAATTATCCCATCCCATCCCATAACATAGTAAGGTGTAGAGTTGCAAAATTCCTGTTTATTCCCAGGTTTATTTCCAATAGACCCGGTTTATTCCCAGGTTTATTCCCAAAAGACCTGGTTTATTTCCAAAAAACCAAGTTCATTCCCAAAAAACCCGGTTTATTCCCAGGTTTAAACCGGGTTTTTTCTAGCCTTTGCAACCCTAGTAAGGTGTAATAACTTCCCTGTGCTGCGTAATTGCCAAGTCACAAAATAATAATTAACTAAAGATGTAGAGACTAGGAGTGATTTTGTGAATGAAAATTTCAGAGTTAATAAGATAGTTAAACTTGGCTTTATACGATCTCAGTACTTTTTACGGTAAATGAGTTACGAGACTTGGCTGCATTTTTTACAGGTGACTTTTTGATGAGATTTCACTTCTTTTTGTAAGTAACCCTCCTTTTCTTGATTTTGGGTTCTTTTTGGAGATCATCCACTGATTTTCGCTAAGCCTACACTCTGTCCCTATTATTTACAGGTATAAAAAAACTAAAGCTTTAGTTTCGTTTGCAAAGTACTGTAGATAAAAAGAGATTTCAGGTTCCTAGGCAAGCACTAAATTATGGGAGGGGGAGTGTCAAAAGTACTCTCAATTGCTTCCAGGATAGGCGCTATGCATCTGAGATATAACTCGCAGCCCTAGATACTTGATATTTAACATAAAAGAACTTTTTAGTATAAAAAGAAAGCCAAAATTAAAATTTCCGGAAATTTCCAATAAATCAAACTATATTCCTTTTTTCGATGGTTTTTTTTCGTTTTTTTTTTAGACTTTTTATTATTATTTACGGATTTTTTAATTTTTCCTTACTTTGTGTACAAAACCCTGCCTTTCTGCCAAATGTCAATCTTCTAGGACTACAAAATCGAATTATTTTCAATTTTTCGACTTTTTATAAATTTATTGATTTTCCGATTTTAATTCTAAGTTACCTGATTGTCATGCCAATATAGTAATTACTTAATCCGTCTTCTTAGGATCATTTAGGTTCAATTTAGAGATAAATCAAGTGAATCTTAGAGTCACCATGATTTTATTTAGAAAGGACTATTAAGCCATAACCAGCCAGTAATGTCGGGAGGGTAGGGGGAGCTGTGAAAATTTTTGTGGGGCTAACATCATTTAACAATCCATATTTCATATGTGAAGTAAATAGAGTACAACATGTGAAAGAAAACAAACCTGTCTATAAAGAAATCGCCTATATCGTAGCCAGTGTATAGCGGAACTTTTCTATAACGAAATTCGTAAACGAAAGAAAAGAAAACCATAATCCGGGGGAAATAACATAAAACAATTAGGGGCGTTGTACTAGCTAATAGGACAATTATCTTATAACTAAGCAGTACAAAATCAAGCAGTACAAAATCAAATTGTTTTCGAATTTTCGATTTCTTAAACATATTTCGATTTTTCGATTTTATTTTCGAATTTTTTAATTGTTCCTTTTATTGAATAGTAAATACTACCTTTACACCAAGTTTTAAGTTTCTAAGACTACAAGATAAAAATATTTCTTTTGATTTTTTCGCATTTTTTTTTTTATAATTTTCTGGATTTTATAATTTTTTCTTATTTTGTATCCTTTATTACAAATTTTAAGTTTCTAGAGCTACAAAATCGAATTATTTTAAAATTTCCGATCTTTTTCGAGTTTTTTATTCTATTTTCGATTTTATTGTGTTTTAATTTTTCCTTTTTCTGTATCTTAAACAATAAGTTTACGCCGAATTTTAAGTTCTAAAGCTACAAAATCAAATTTTTTTCAATTTTCAAATTTTCGAATTTTTTTTCGAATTTTACGGATTTTTTATTTATTTCTTTTTTTGTATCCTAAATACTAACTTTATTCCAAATTTTAAGTTTCTAGCTTTACAAAATCGAATTATTTTCAAATTTTTGTTTTTTTTTTCGTTTTTTTTATTTTATTTTCAATTTTTGTTGTGTTTTTAATTTTTCTTTTTCTGAATCCTAAACACTACCTTTACACCAAATATTCAGTTTCTAAGACTACGAGATCGTGTTATTTTCAATTTCTCTCTTTTTCTTTCTGTCTTTCTATTTTGTTTTTTTAAATTTTCGATTTTTTTTTTAATTATCCATATTTTTTAATGTTTCCTTATTTGGTATCTTAAATATTACCTTTATTCCAAATTTTAAGTTTCTAGCGCTATGAAATCAAATTATTTTCAAAATTTCCTTATTTTTCGATTTCTTTCGATTTTTTTAATTTTATTTTCGAATTTTATTGCGTTTTTATTTTAACTTATTCTGAATCCTAAACACTATCTTTACCGCGAATTTTAAGTTTCTAAGGCCAAAAGATCAAATTATTTTAATTTTTTTCAATTTTTTTCGAATATTTCGATTTTTTGATTTTTTTCGAGTTTTTTGGATTTTTTAATTTTTCCTTATTTTGCATCCTAAATACTACCTTTATTCCGAATTCCAAGTTTCTAGCGCAACAAAATTGGATTATTTGAAATTTTTCGATTTTTTTCGATTTTTCGATTTTATTTTCAATTTTTTTTGTGTGTTTTTGATGTTTTCTTTTTCTGAATTCTAAACACTACCTTCACACCAAATTTTAAGTTTTTAAGACTACAAGATCGTGTTATTTTCAAATTTCAATTTTGTTCGATTTTTTTGAATTTTCGAATGTTTTTTTTTTTTTTTTTTTTTTTTTAATTTTCCGGATTTTATATTTTTTCCTTTCTTTGTATCCGAAATGCTAGCTTTATTACAAATTTTCAGTTTCTGTGGCTGTGGGATATACCCAATCTTTTTGATGACGCGAGAGTGAGTGAGTGTGTGAGTGACAAAAAATCGAAACTTTGAGTTCATATATCGTCTGCACTAATTTATGGGTATTTTTGAATTATCCATATTTTTGAATTTTTCCTTATTTAGTATCTTAAATATTACCTTTATTCCAAATTTCAAGTTTCTAGCGCTATGAAATCGAATTATTTTCAAATTTTCCTTATTTTTCGATTTTTCCGATTTTTTCGATTTTTTTGTTTTATTTTCGAATTTTATTTGGTTTTTTATTTTAACTTATTCTGAATCCTAAACACTATCTTTACTGCGAATTTTAAGTTTCTAAGGCTAAAAGATCAAATTATTTTAATTTTTTCAATTTTTTTCGAATTTTTCGAATTTTTGAATTTTTTTTTTCGAATTTTCCGGAATTTTTAATTTTTCCTTATTTTGCATCCTAAATACTACCTTTATTCCGAATTCCAAGTTTCTAGCGCAACAAAATCGGATTATTTGAAATTTTTCGATTTTTTTTATTTTCGATTTTTTCAATTTTGCTTTCGATTTTTTTGGTGTTTTTGATGTTTTCTTTTCTGGATGATAAACACTACCTTCACACCGAATCTTAAGTTCCTAAGACTACAAGATCGTATTATTTTCAATTTTCAATTTTGATGGAATTTGTTGAATTTTCGAATGTTTTTTTTTTCGAACTTTCCGGATTTTATAATTTTTCTTTTCTTTGTATCCTAGACACTACCTCTTTTCCAAATGTCAAGTTTCTAGGGCTACGGGATCTACCTAATCTTTTTGATGACGCGTGAACGAGTGAGTGAGTGAGTGACAAAAAATCGAATGTTTGAGTTCATATATCGTCTGAACTAGAACAGATAGAAAGTTTTAATTTTAAATTTTGGTCCTGTGTGCCAAATACTCTAGAAAAACGAAGTTTCAAATTTTTGGGATACTCCAGCGCGGAGATATGTGGGGGTCAAAAGTGCCCTGAGTTGCTTCCAGAAAAGTATGCTTACGGCTGTCCTCTCTCGACTTGGCGGAGGCACTGCCGTGCCTCCAGATCTAAAACAAACTATCCCCATCCTGTGGGATTTGTTTTTCAATGTTTTACTTTATTTAATGCAAAACATAGATTGCATCCGACAACTCATAAAAAAATCCCTGACGGCTCGGCCTACAGGCACAGGTAGATTTCGAAGACGCAGACCGTGGGGCGCCTGTTTGTCGGGAATTGCGGAAGAAATGACCTTTTTACGATGATGCGGCAGTTGGAACCGCATACTTCGAAACCAAACATGTTTGTAGGCGGAGTCGGCAGGGATTTTTTTGTTTTTAATTTTTTTTTTGCTATAACGGTTGGTCCTATAAAAAACTTGTCAATATAAAAGTTTTAAATAATATTAAGAGGATTAATAATAAATTTAAGCGGATTTGAAATCTTGAGAATTGGCGAAGTTATGAATTTTTTTCTTCTAAACCCCCCTTCCCCCCCCTAAGGCAATTTTTAATTATATCAAAAATCAGTCATACATAAATTTTCGGCCCTTTTCCTAGAAGTAATAATAACTTCAAACGGATTCGATACGTATCATAAGTAAGAAATTATGAGTTTTTTTCTGTTTTCACAAAAAGCCCCCCCCCCTACCTTGGTTCGATTTTGTCCATTAACGAACTTGACCGAGACTGTATGCCCCTTGATTTTATGTATCAGTTTCGAAAATATGCGGAAGTTGGAACCGCCTACTTCGAAAAATAACTTGTTTGCAGGCGGAGCCGGCAGGGATTTTTTTTGTTTTTAATTTTTTTTTGCTATAACGGTTGGTCCTATAAAAAACTTGTCAATATAAAAGTTTTAGATAATATTAAGAGGATTAATAATAAATTTACGCGAATTTGATATCTTGTGAATTGACGAAGCTATGATTTTTTTCTTCTAAAACCCCCCTTTTTCCCCCCCTTGGGGCCATTTTTAATTATATCAAAAATCTGTCATACATACATTTTCGGCCCTTCTCCTAGAAGTAATAATAACTTTAAACGGATTCGATATGTATCATAATTAAGAAATTATGGGTTTTTTTCTGTTTTCACAAAAAGCCCCCCCACCCTCCCCCCCCCTTGGTTCGATTTTGCCCATTAACGAACTTGACCGAGATTTTATGCCCCTTGATTTTATGTATGAGTTTGTAAAAGATTAATGCAGAATTTTTCCAGTTATCGTGGTCAGAAAAAAGTGACATAGATAGATAGATAGATAGATAGATAGATAAAGTTTTGAACTGGGGGTGGTTTTGGGTTCTGGGAGTCATGATCGGCGTAGATCTGCAAAAATTGTTCAAAATTTCCAACTTAGGTGAGAATATAATAGGTAGTATTTCTTACGAAATCTACCTAAAAGTCCTCCGGCCTGTACCGGCAGGAAAAGGTAGCTTTCCTATATCTTCGTTTTAAAATTTTAGCTAATGTTACTCGAAAACAGCAAGTTAAAATGCAAAGAAACCGTTTACAAAAGATTCGTTTACACTGAATTTGAATAAGAAATTCGCCAAATTATTGAGTTATAGCCAAGTTGGCTTCATTTATGAAGACTTATTTTTGTCCCCAAATTTGGCGAGATTTCGCCAATTATCGCCAAGTTTGGCGAGAATTTGGCGCTAATGGATATGAATATATAGTTTTATGCGTATGATTGGGAAAATGATTACAACAATGAAAGAAAATAATTTGCGAGAAATCGCGTTCACTAAAACTTATAAATTTATATTAAAATCATTAGAATACACTTTCATAAAACATTAAAAACATATTAAAATTGGACGTTTCGGATTTACATGGAAAATCCCTCTTCAACAACAACATTTCACTTAGCGTAAATCATAGTTCAAAAATATCAACAAATAGAAAATGCAACGTATCAAAATTTCGAAGTCAAAGTTACAGTTATAATAACACGGAGTATTCATTCGGGATTGCACCTGCTTGACTATTATTGACCATAAATTTATCGTTGGTTTTTTGTAATGTGCTGTTTTGTTTCAAAATGTCAGCCACCCTAGAATTTCAAACTGCTCTATCTCAGCCAATTTTTAAGATAGAGGTAAAACAAAAAATGCTCTGGAATCCTTGTATCAAGTCCTAACACCTAATTAAAAAAATAAACTTGATTTTTTAACTTTTTTGTATATTTATTTTAGTTTTAAAATTTTCCGTGTCCGCCATCTTGAAACAAGATGGCGGACCAAGCTGGCCAACGAACTCGGTCGAGGCATTGGTGAGCTTAATACACACAATTAGTTACATCCAAATTAATTTATAAATACGAGCGTTATCGTATCAAATTATTTTCATTTTTTCAATTTTTTTCGAATTATTTTATTTTTTTTTTTCGAATTTTCTGGATTTTTTTAATTTTCCTTTTTCTGTATCCTAAATACTACCTTTATTCCTAATTTGAATTTTCTAGCGCAACAAAATCGGATTGTCTTCAAATTTTCGGTTTTTTTCAATTTCTTCGATTTTTTCAATTTTGCTTTCGATTTTTTTGGTGTTTTTGATGTTTTCTTTTTCTGGATGCTAACCACTACCTTCACACCAAATCTTAAGTTTCTAAGACTACAAGATCGTCTTATTTTCAATTCTCAATTTTGATGGAATTTGTTGAATTTTCGAATGTTTTTTTTTTCGAATTTTCTGGATTTTATAATTTTTCCTTTCTTTGTATCCTAAACACTACCTTTTTTCCAAATGTCAAGTTTCTGGGGCTACGGGATCTACCCAATCTTTTTGATGACGCGTGAACGAGTGAGTAAGAAGTGACAAAAAATCGAATGTTTGAGTTCATATATTGCCTGAACTAGAAAAGACAGAAAGTTGTAATTTTAAATTTTGGTCCTGTGGGCCAAATACTCTCTATAATTGAAGTTTAAAATTTTTGGGATACTCCAGCGCGCAGATATGGGGGGGGCAAAAGTGCCCTGAGTTGCTTCCAGAAAAGTATGCTTACGGCTGTCCTCTGTCGACTTGGCGGAGGCACTGCCGTGCCTCCAGATTTAATCCACTAATTTGGTATTTTGCATTAATCTTTATAAAACTTACTCATAGTTTTTGATCTATTAATTAAATTTTATAGTGTTAATGAATATTTTTGTTCCACAAACATTGTTTGTGTTATTTTTTATGGAAATCTATTTATAAATAAAACTCGGCGTTATTTATTTATATATTATAATTAATTAAGAAAAGAAATTTTATATTAAAAACAAATATTTTAAATTAAAAATATCAGTTACTAGTGTAATTTAAATTGTTATTTATAAAAGAACAGATACTAAATACATATGGGAAATTCTAGAAATTAATTACAAAATTTATTTTTTAAGCTATATTTTATAACTTTCCATATAAATATTCTCAATACAGCCTTTGTTTACGTTATTTACTGATCACTACCTCCGTAATATATACGTTAATGTATTACAGAGGTAGCATACTGATATGTATTGAAAGATCATGTCAGTTGTCGCCGATAGATGGCACTGTACTCTAGGAAGAAATTGACTTCCAATTTCTGCATGGGGAAAACGTGAATACGATCGGCATTTAGTATTAAGGACCTCCCTCACTATTTACTTTTCAATTACTTTATTTCTTCTTCTGATTTTCATCCATATTAGCATCATAGTTAGTAACAACTATTCCGCATAAATAAAATCAGCAATCGTTTGCAAGATATACACAACATATGGTTCTCTCCACAATCAGAATGCACCCTGCTTCACTGCTTGAGTTACGACCCTTCATTGTATAGTGCTTCGAACTTGCCCAGGCTTTTTCAATCACCCCTTACAGTTTGGGTCATGAATTCAGGGACACGCTGTATATAAATCGAATTCACTTCAGTAAGTCCCGAGAAAAATGTACACCACTATCAGGTGTTGTTCATGGAATTTCATAAGTGTTATAAGAGCGACACCTAAGAGCAACTATTTTCAATGCAACTGTGAATAAAGAGGAATTGACGTATGGTGGACCTACAACTGTAACCGGTTCCGCAAGGCCTGATCACCGCCGAGGCCACTAGTAGTAATAACATTAATAAAATCTGCCATAATATGTTATAATCCATTACTACAGTCTGCAACCCCCCCCCCTTTTTTTCACTGTGATGGTTTGCCCCTTTTAGTTACCATGAGAACTTGGTGATGTTTGCTCACTCTCCGGTCAAGTATTCTCCTGGACTCTTATTTCCATTTCGAAATTTTAGACTTGTATGTAACATCATATCCTGAAGACGTTTGAAGAAACGAAACGAAACGTAGACTATAATTATATTATATATGTGTTTGTAAAATCACTGTTTTCTTGTATGTGCCATTTAGTATGTTGTATTTGATTTGAATACATTATTTTAAGATCCAATAGTATATTTCCATAAAAATTTCCTTCTCATGTAAACACCTGATTCATTAAAAATATCTGTCATAATTAAGACAAAATTATCTATTTGCTTTGCTGGCGGAAGTCAGTGGTAGTCATGCCATGCGGTTTCGCCATATTGTGATAACATAAACAATCGTCCTGTCAATATCAGTGAATTTGATTACCTACCGCCAAGGCAAACTTACACCAGTAAATTTTGTCAGAAATTTTAGGCTTATTCAAACGCCCCATTTATTCAGAATTTCTGTCATAAATAATGCAAACATTTCTATTTGTTTTTATATGGTGGAAGTTTGCCACGGTGTTAATAAGGCCCTGTTTCGATGTAAACTAACAATAGCCACCATCTTGTGACAACATTATCAGTCGCAACCGGCAGACACTTTGCTTTCTGTTTCCTCCTCTTTATCCATAACTCATTCTTGGCAGTGGCAGTAGCAGCGCATATCTGCAATTTCATTTTTAACACATTCCAATATAGTTGAAAGTGTTTATTAGATTGTTTTTCCTGTCCGTCTAGTCACGCACTAGCTTCCGTAAATATACTCGGTTTGTCATGTACTTTACATACTTGCCAACCTCCCGATTCTTTGGATACCAGTCAAATCTTGCAACAATTTTCGCTTTATTAAATTTCCGAAATTGTGCGATTCTATAAAACAAATATTTTTAAATAAAAATATTGGTATGAAAAAAATCGGAAGGTTGGCAACTATGACTTTATGTATATACTTAAAGTTTTAAATTTGCAAGTTTGCTATTGATAAAATGAAGTCTATAGCGCTTATAGTTAGTTTGCAGGGACACTCGAAACAATTTCGTTATGTGACTTGGTTCAGAAATTAAAAGACCTGCTCTAGAAGTCTAACCTCTCTTGAGGCTCTGAAACCTCGTCTTTCAGAGAAGTGGCATGTCACTTTCTCTGACACGACAACAACAACAACGGTCTATGAGTAAAAATTGTTTTCAGTGTTTTAATGGTGTTACACTAGTTAAAATATAATGAAATTGTTATACCTTACTGAAAAGCACTACCAGATGCTTAGAGTAGAATATGGTTTGAATTGCATATATATTCATTTACAGAGGCACACAAAAGTATTCGGTTAAAGTACTATGTGTTTGAGCGAGAATTGCAGTAAGTACGTTTTCAGTTGTGGTATGCGTTTTGCAGTTACACTTATTTTTTTAATATTATGTGACGCGTATAAATTCTATAGATCATACACAGGACTGCACAAAAGGACTTGTAAGCATTACTCTGTCTAACGGCGTGGGTTTCCCCAAGCGTGTATTTTAATTGCGTTTTCACTTCTGTTATGCATGCTTATCTGAATTAAATTTTAATTTAACATGTGCTGTTTATAAAAACCTGTAGATAATATAGAGACCTGTATAAAAGAATACGCATAAATTACTATGTATTGGTGTAAATTGGTAAAGGAGAGGTTTCATCTCTGTTACTCATTTTCTGACTGAACTCAATTTTAACATATTATGTAGTATATATACAATTTTATAGATCATATACACTGCTGCACATATAACATAAATAACTAATTATCTCATTTTGCACAAAAAAAGAAAGAAAAAGAAAAAGAAAAAAAGAAAGAAAAAGAAAGAAAAAAGACTTTGGTGATATTGACTGTTTTGTGATTAACAATTATTGTACTATGATTTAAATTAACAATGTAAAATAAAATTTATTGTTACTTCCATTATTGTATATGGTTGCTTTCATTACTTTTGGTACTGCTATTTCTTTTCTAAGTAATTATATAATAATATGACTTAACAGTTTTATTGCAAAGAAATTTTTTATTACTGTTAGTTGTTCTATTAAGTTTCATAAAACTCATTTATACGTAAAAACGTATTACATTAAGGTCTTCCATTACTTAACGTAAATTCGCTGTGCAATTAAAAGACCACTGCACATAAAAAAGATAAACGACTTGAGTCAGGTAAATGAATTAATTATCTATATTTCATTAACATGTAATTGCTTTTTTAAGTGTGTTCATAATTATATAAATACATATCAGCTATAGTCATCGTCTGGTCCGTCCGTCTGTCCGCATATAACAGCGCATAAACTACCCAACCGAATGGTTTGAAATTTAATATACGTAATCGTTGAAGAATTTTGTTGAGTTATTAATATTATGAAAATCGAATCAAAACTTAAAAAGATATTAAGAAAATATTTCTTCATTCGCTTAAATTTACTATACGTAATTAATTCAATGATATCCCATTTTAGATAATGACTCTAGGTTGCCATGGTGATTACGCCATATTTCAGATGGCGTCATATTTTTTCCGTGTAACTGAATTTTAAAACCGAATTTGTATACTAAAGTTGTTTAATTGTAGCAATTTTGTAATCGAGCGACAGCTTTTTGGATAGATATTTCCGGAGAATTAGATATTAAATGGAAAAAGAGTCTAAATATGGATTTCAAGTTCTGAAATTTTCTAAGTCAGGTTTAAGTTTACAATTGGAATTTTCAGTAAATCTCAACAAAAGATAAAATGTTACCAACTTAAAATGTACTTATTTTATTACGGAAATTATTCTCTATAATAAAGCTGTAAGTCATGTGACTGTCCTCAACAGTTCCGGGATGCCGCATCGCTTTTTCATATGCCAAGCGGCCATTTTTATTCAAAATTATTTTTTCGAATAAACTGCATAAAAGTTACATTTTAAGAAAGATCGTTCAAAATAAATTAATATTTGAGAGATGACTTGCGTTCAATTATGTATATATTCTGCAATAACTTCAGTCGAAAGATTCGCAGTTCAAATTCTCTATTCATAAAAGTAAACAAAAAAAAGATTGATTCGTCGTGAACATTTAAAATATTAAATCATGGAGGTAATCATTCGCAAAGCAAGTTCTCCGCGAATGAATTTTTGGACCGCTGCCTCGCGTCAAAAAAATAATTCGCACCAGTGAGACAATCAAAGTTTACCATAATTATGTGCTATACAACTCAACTTTCGGACCTTTTCTTGACGTAAATTGAACTCATGTAATAATATTTAATGAATCAGATTTTTAGCATTTTTAAAATCGCTAATACAGCTTTTATTTATCGCGTGTACAAATTAGAAATGATACTTTGATTTTGAAATCAAATGTTTTGATTTATGATATTATTTCTTATTTATTTATTTATTTTCTCTTTTAAATGAAAAGTGTGAAGTATTTTAAATTTATGTAATATAAGCATTTTAGATTAAAGTTAAGTATTTTAAATGAAATGAGTGACAGGTTTATAATTTAAAATTAAATTAATTGTAGTATGAATGACGGTGATGGGAACAATATTTGGCGAATTATCATCTGCTCCCGGCTAACAAAAATACTCATAATTAAAAAAAAGAATAAAAATAAATAAATGATAGTTTGTTGTAAATAAATATTGATATACATATGAAAAATAATTTATAGAATTAAAATAAAAAATAAAAGTAAATAAACAACAATTTCCATAACAAAGTTTTCGCCAAATTGGCGGGGAAGGGGGGGGGGAATCGCGCCTACGTGCGTATGTGACATTTGTGCCCAAAAAATATGCGAAATGCTACCATGATCGCAAAAGTTCATGATTTGTCTATTAGAATCTTCCGATTTGGCGAAGGATTAAGGGAAAATTAAATTATGAATAAATCTAACGTGTTGCAATGTTTAACATACATTTAAGGGAGACCAAACTGGTCGCCAGTGGCGGCTAGTTATCCTCTATAATAAAAAGGTATGTGTTGCTGACGACTGGGATCGTTGCCACAGATTAATCTCAGAAAATGAAACATTTGAAGTTAATGAAAAAATTAATTGCTCGAAAAGTATTTGTCAGAAAATTGTTAGACAAACTGCGTTAGAAAGGTAAAAAATTGTATTTTTCTTGATATAAATTTCGAATCCACTGATTATGCCATTTTTCAAATATGGAATTTCAAAAAATACCAAATTTCACAATGCATTACCATAGCGAAAACTTCACGCTTAAAAAATAATAACAAAAGCAATATGTCAGCACGAGTCACAAATTATAGTAACCGTATTATTCTGTTAAAATATAAAAGTGAATTATGATGTCACGAGTGCATGATTTTTATTTAATTCTCGACAAATACTAGATGCGCCATTTCTATTTAGTTGTGAATAATATATGTTTATTTCCGTTATTAAAATATGTAGCTATAAAACATATAAATCAATGGAAAACGGTAGGTAATAAATTGTAAACGCAATAATAAACAGTATTATAAAAACATAAATCTCTATAATAAAACCGTATGTCATGTGACTGTCCTCAACAGTTCCGGGATGCCGCTTCACTGTTTCATATGCCAGGCAGCCATTTTTATTCAAAATTATTTTTTCTAATGAAACTGCATAAAAGTTACATTTTTAGAAAGATCGTTCAAAATAAATTAATATTTGAGAGATGACTTACGTTCAATTATGTATACATTCTGCAATAACTTCAGTTTCAATTAGGTTCGCTGTTCAAATTCTCTATCCATGAAAGTAAACAACAACAACAAAAAAAAGATTCATTCGTTGTGAACGTTTAAAATATTAAACCATGAATTTTTGGACCGCTGCCTGGTGTAAAAAAAATAATCAGCACCAGTGAGACAGTCAAAGTTTACCATAATTCTGTTCCATACAACTCAACTTCCTTCGGATCTTTTCTTGATGTAAGTTGAACTCCGTGGTTGAACTCATGTAATAATATTTAATGGATCAAATTTCGAAACAATTTGTCAGCTTTTATTTTTCGTGTGTATTAATTAGAAACGATATTTTAATTTTGAAATCAAATGTTTTGATTTATGATAATATTTCTTATTTATCTATTTTCTATTTTAAAGAAAAATGTGAACGTCATGTATTTTAAATTGGAACAGCTGTCACGGACGCACCAGGGTTGGCGGAATTTTTGTTTTGCGCCATTTTGGCGAGAAAATCCCATTTTCAGGTACCTATTAGAGATTACTAAAACAGCATATACTTTTATTTTATTATGAAATAGTTTATTTTATATTAAAAACACACACACAATGATTAATTTATTATAAAGTGGGTTAAGCGGTTTTTGTCAAGAAAGATGAAATACATAACAACAAAAAATATGCGAAATGCCACCACGATCGCAAAAGTTCTTGATTTGTCTATTAGATTTTTCCGGTTTGGCGAAGGATTAAGGAAAAAAATAAATTATGAATAAAAATAATTTGTTACAATGCTTAACATACATTTAAGGGCGACCAAACCGGTCGCCAGTGGCGGCTAGTTAGTGAAATAAGTATCCGTTTTTATGTTATTATAGGATATCTAGGTAAAGGTGCAGATTACTTTAAGATACAAGGTAAAATTCACCGATATATTTCGTTTGATTCAAGGTTCTTTTGGAGAAACCGACCAGCGCAGCGGGAGTAGTCTGCTAGTATGATAATAATAGACGATATAATTCATTTCACTGAAATAATAACGATGATTTTTTTTTACATTCTCTTGTGTTGGATATTTGCGCTTAGTATAATTTTAATGTAACACAATTGTAATAAATTGTTTGTAAAAGTGTATTGAAACTTAATTTCATAAAATAAAAATTAATATCTATCATATGAAAATCTGCACATAAAGTAAATTTTGTATTCATGCATTTTTGCGCTAGAGTGCAACAGCTATTGCACCAAGATCAGAATATTTATAAAACTAGTTATAGTACGAACGCACCTCATTTGTCACGTTTGACGTGCAATTTCCAACTTGTTCTTCTTTCAACTATTAAATTTGCAACAATATGAAATTTAACTTTTTGCAATTATTGCTCAGCTTAATAAATATGAATGAAATTATTTTTCAGACCATATAATTTTGACTAATTTTACTTTTTTTCATTAGTAATGCTGATTTTGCTAGCATTCTTGGAAAATTCACAGTTTAATTACACGAAACAATAAAACTTATGAGCACTTCCGTGACACAAGTACTGCTTATCTGCTAAATTATTTTACTTATATGAGAAATAAATACAATACAAAACGATGAATAAATTTATTTAATATCTGAACTAACATTTATCTCTATAACATTGTATTTCCTCTTGAGATAACAAGAGATTCTTGATTTTTTTTTTAAAGAAAAAAAAAACTATGCTTATTAAAAACAGAAGCTCGAAGGATTACGGATTTAGAATGCTCCGATTCTGTTATAGTAATCTTTGCCTTATATAACGGTCAACATCTATTATTAAATAAGGCAAATATTACTATTCGAAAGTACCGTTATCCTTTGCACCTATGACTAAGAATAATTTTTAACGTCTAGTAAAATATATTTTTACTGAAATTATATTATTTAGAAGAGACTGTCATATCCATACCGTATAACTCTAAGTAATTTTCACTTTTCTCTTTAGTTATTAGGACTATTCTGAATACTTTGTGTATACCCCACGAATTCGTGTTTAATTACACAGAGCATTATCTCTTAAAAGTAAATATTCTGGAGCGAAAGCACCGTTTATCAGCTAAATTGTTTTACTTTTGTAAGTAAGAAAGTGCTATATAAATAGCTGAATAAACTCATTTCATAACAGAACAATTTTTTATCTTTATAACATTGCATTTTCTGTAACGCTAAATATTTACACCAAAACATTGGTGAGAAATTACTGATGACGATAAAAGCCTATGTTAAAATATATTTTATTATCTAGTGTTCTTGGTATAGAATTGAATTGAATAACTTTTAGTTTGAATATAATAAAACATCTGAATAGAGATTACCACTCGGATAGTAAAAAAGTTACTGTGCCTGAGAGTTGGTTGATTTCAGATGTTCGATATTTAAAAAATATATAAATTTATCACATTAAAATAAAGCAGTTATAAAATAATGAGTTTTTTTAGTAAAAGTAAAATATACGTAATCAAATTTTGAACTATAAAACCACTAATTTTTTCAAACGTATAAACTTTAACCAAAGAAATTATCATCTTTATAATTCGTTTATACAGCTCCTTGCCATTTTGTTTAACCCTTTAACGGATAAAACACTTCAATTGCTAAAATGTTGAAATAAATGATTGACGCCGGAAATTACGAAAAAATTTATTTATATATAAAAAGAAGCAATATTTCACATACATAATAAATGGAAAACATTTCTATTAAAATTCTGCTGTCATTGTTGAATTTCGTAATTAAATGTTGTGGTTTCGTAGGGAAAACAATGTCCGTTAAAGGGTTAAGAGCAAAATTTTAAATTTCTCTAAAGCTCGATCACCAATATATGACATTATGATTATACTGGAATTTTGTTACAGTTCCGCATTTTCTTTCTATTCATTTTTATCATTATTATTATTATAATTGACTTGTCTTTCTACTAGTACTTATATCGAGTGAAAACTTGAAAAAAACCTTCAAATAACTATTTGAATTTTGTAGTTTTATAGCGAAATGTTTTATAAATATGCTGATAAAGGCAGTTTTTAAATCGAAGAATTATTTAAAGAAATATTTAATGTTGAAGTTTATCGAAAGAGTTCCGTTAAAAATGTTTTACAGGAACAAAAACTGTGCATAAGAATTTAATCATATTTTGAAGGGCTATAGTTGATAAGCTCGCAGTGTGTAATTATTTGTTTAATTTGACTGTTCTTTAAAGGGTTAGCTTTTTTAATATTTTATTCAAAATTTCATCATTTCAATTGCGATTTATTTCATATTTTGAAAAGCACCTTTTATATACTTTTGCCAATTTGTAAAACAGCGCAAATAATAATATTCTCTTTCAATTAAACATTTTATTTCCACATGACTATTAAAAATAGAAATAAATCTTTAACATAATAACGAAATGATCGCGTGTTAAAAGATGTAAATTGGGAAAATTATGTCATAAAAAGTATACGTGCAACTAAATCAGGGGTGATTGTGTTCCGGTATTTTGTACACCAGTAAATTTATATAGCAATCTTTCTCTTCTTTAATCGATAAATTCTGCGATGACATATTAAGAAAATTGCTATGTAAATTTAGTGGTGTACAAAATACTGGAACACAATCACCCCTGCTAAATATTAAAAAGAGAGACAAAACTTTAAATTAAAAATTAAATTACATTACGCGTTAAAAGCAGTGAATGGGAAAATGATGCCATATTTTAAATGCTCAAATAATAATATTTCCAAACAGTTTTAATTTAAAAATATATTTACATGAGAGATTATTTATTCCGAAAAATTCTTTTTAACTATTGTTGCAAATTTTGAAGCAGCGTAAGTAATAATATTTACCTTTCAATCAAAAACTGTATTTTCATGTTAGGGGCTGTCCATAAATGATGTCACACATTTTTTCAATATTTTTGATCCCCCTTCCCCCCTTAGTCACAAAGTGTCACACTTCACCATACACCCCTCCCCCCTTGTCACATGTCACGCTATATTACATAGACATATAATTGCAGTTCAGAAACAAAGCACTACGTTATAGATCATGTTTCAAATTTTATTTTTCAACTTTAACTGTAAGTTTTAATGACATTTGTGAGCATAACAATAAAAATTATTCGTGTATTTATTTTGTATAAAATAAGATTAAGGTTTACGACAAAAACATAATTAATATACAATAAAGTAATACAATTAGTAATAAAATATTTATTTTTTTTTTTTGAAAAGAAAGGGATATAAGAGAAAACAAATCACGTGAAAGTTGTTTAGTCCGATTAAAAAATACGCTCAAATTCTGGTAATTTCAAAATAACTTCAAAATTTAATCTGCTGATTTTAATGAATTTATTTTAACCAAAATGTGTGATGTCACACTTCTTCTTACCTCCTCCTACCCCCTAGTCACAAACTATCACAATTTCATGAACCCCCCTCCCCCCTCCAAGCGTGACATCATTTATGGACGGCCCCTTAATAGTAAAATGAGGAAGAAATATTTGGTGAAAGTTACGCCATATTGAAAACGATACATTTAAAACATCTTATTTAAAGCAATTAATTTAAATGAATGGAAACTAGATTACAGAATTTTGCCACTGGTCGTTTAATTGTAATCCAATCTTCGGCAAACTTTTTAAAACAGAGCAAATTAGCCTGTTTTTGCAGCCTGCGGAGTCTGAACGGGGGTTGGTGAAGCGTAACTGGTAGGGGGCAGAGTCCCCTATTTCTAAAAAAATTAACAGACCGGAAGGTATACTGGAATGGAGTTTGCAGCATAAATCATATTAAATAGTGGAATTTTTGTGAGAGATGAGAAGAAATAGTGCAAAGACTCCAATCAGTCCGTTCACATTTCATGAAACATAAAAATGTAACAAATAGAGGGTTCGTGCGTTTTTATCCCAATTTTTTCATAGAATTTTTCGTTTTATTTAAATGCGCAAAAGTATTACAAATCCCGTAATTAAACGAGTCGTCTTCAATTTTATTTAAATATTAAATAGAAAAATTCTATTAAAAATTGTGGTAACAGCGTACGAACCCAGAAATAGTCGTATCAGACTGCGATTTTCATCACAAGACTTGTAAAATAGAATGACTAATTTTTGAGGCAAAAAATAGTTCAATAAAAATCTGTACTTTTTTTGCTTTTGCCACAAAAATTCAAACAGTTTGACAAATCTTATGGCGCAGACTGCAGTCAAATATCACAATTTGTTCATTATTTTAAATGATTTTTTGAAATGTGATTAAATTTTTGGGACATCTTGTATAACAGTATTGATTATTGATGTAAGTATCCTGGAATTCGAAAAATTCAGGATGACTTTGTGAATGTAATGAAACATGAAATTGTGCTATTGTATTTCTTAAATAAATCATGAATCATTTTATAAGAATTAATAAAATTTAAACGTAGAAATATTAACTCCTTTATATATTTGTTTGAGACAATAATAATCGATTTAGAACAAAATATTTAACATACTTTCATTTCATATCATAAAAATATTTTTGTCTCTTATATCATGCAAAATTAATTTTCGTCTTTTATTTTATTAATTTTGTTGTGCAAACATTCCAAACATGTTGTTTAATTACGCTACGTATTATTTCTGAACAAGAATACTTTTGTGGGGGGAAAAGTATCACTTATCTGCTAAAGTAGTTTATTGACCAAGAAAGAAAGTTTGGTTGAAACAGGTGAATTAACTTATTTAGTTTGGCGAATAAACTTTTATCTTTATAGCATTGACTTTTCTCTTTAGAGATTAAGGTTTGTATCCGTATGGTTTTAGAAAATTCATTGACTCGTTGAAGAAGCATTTGTGTTGAAAATTATTGTTTACCGTCTAGTAAATTTTATTTAATATTAAATTTTGATTTCAGCGTACAATATGTTTAAGTAAACTTTTTTATAATTTAGTTGCAAAGTTTAATCATATAAAAGCATTCATATACCAGAAAATATGTATTATAAGTTAGTATATAAAATATTAAAACGGTAAAGTGCATTGCTCTAATTTATAAAATCTCATCTATTAAAACTGAAGTGAGATTAAAGCGACTTTTAGGCAGATTTCGTAAGAAATACTACCTATTATTTTCTCCCCTAAATTGGAATTTTTGAAAAAAAATTGCAGTTCTACGCCGATCATGACTCCCAGAACCCAAAACCAACCCCAGTTCAAAACTTTATCTATTCTATCTATCTATCTATGTCACTTTTTTATGGACACGATAACTTCAATAATTCTGCACAAATCTCTTCCAAACTGATGCATAAAATCAAGGGGCATAAAATCTCGGTCAAGTTCGTTAATGGGCAAAATCGAACCAAGGGAATGGGGAGGCTTTTTGTGAAAACAGAAAAAAACCCATAATTTGTTAGTTATGATACGTATCAAATCCGTTTAAAGTTATTATTACTTCTAGGAAAAGGGCCGAAAATTTATGTATTACAGAATTTTTATATCATTAAAAATGGCCCCAAGTGGGGGAAAAAGGGGGTTTTTAGAAGAAAAAATTCATAACTTCGTCCATTCACAGGATATCAAATCCGCTTAAATTTATTATAAATCCTCTTAATATTATCTAAAACATTTATATTGACAAGTTTTTTATAGGATCAATCCTTATAGCCAAAAAAAAATCCTGCTGGCTCCGCCTGCAAACAATTTAGGTTTCAAAGTGGGCGGTTCCAACTGCCGCATCATGGCAAAACGGTTTTTTTTTTCACAATTCCCAACAAACAGGCTCCCCACGGTCTGTGTCTTCGAAATCTACCTGTACCTGTAGGCCGAGCCGTCAGGGAATTTTTCTATTTTGTAACACATCTTCACAAATTTTCTATTGTATGATATTAACAATTATCTAGGGTTATAGTATACACATATAAATTTTAATCAGGATGTATAAATACTTTTCGACTAAAGTACAAGGTAAAATATTTAAATAAAAATATCTATTTTATTGGTTAATTTCATTTGATGAAATGAATCTTGAGGAAAATTAAAAGAAATAAACATGTGTAAACAAATATTAAAAATTAACCACATTGAGTCAGAGAAAATTTGATCTTTCATAAATACTTACTCGCTTTCGATTTCCAGTAATCAATGAATATGCAATAATGGCATTTTCGTTTTGAAATTTTGTACCCTTTATAAATATGCATGAAATTCGTAAATGGCGATCGCAATTGTATTTTTTGGTAAAAAAGTCTCACATCTAATCAATATATATTCAAATGCTACAGATGTTTAAACGTATCTAATTTATAATACAGAAAAATATTTTGGCTTTACGGAACTTTAACAATTATGTTAATGAAATCATTATTCAAAAAACGTTTCATGAAATATTAGGTTGCAGGTGTAGAGCTAAAAATAAAACGTTATTGTTTTTAATTAATTTTATGTTAATAAAATTTTATTTATGAGAAATAACACTCACAAAAGGATATATTTTAAATGCTTTACCTATTTTATAATTTACGAATTCGTGACTATAATACAGCATAAGGGCAAAAGTTTACGGGTTTCAAAACGCTATTTTTTCTACATAGAAACATAGAAATATTCGCGTTAATTAATCGAAGAATTCTTCGATTAAATAAGATGCATTATCTGCTATCATAAAATATACAAGCAGTTTCAAAACTTATGGAATAAGCTTATAGAGGAGTGAAAAATTTAACGAAACAATTGTAATTTACCTGAAGTTTTGTGGTCATATGTATAATAAGGCTGGAAGCATAATGTAAAAATTCTATTGTTCCTACCAGTATTGTCAAATAATAATCTTTGTGGTAAATTTCTTTTGCTGTAAACTATATCAGGACGGTAATTGTTCAGAAATAGTGGTATGAACAATAAAATCTGTCCTATACGCTTCAAGTAATCAATGAATATGCAATAATGGCATTTTCGTTTTGAAATTTTGTACCCTTTATAAATATGCATGAAATTCGTAAATGGCGATCGCAATTGTATTTTTTGGTAAAAAAGTCTTCGCTTATGGAGCAGATATCATGAACATTACATACAACATAATGTGTAATAATTTCAGTATTAGTGATATAGTTTTATAAAAAGTTAAACTAAATTAGTCAGTGTTATGTGGTAACAGGAGATAGAAATTTGAAAAAAGTCGGGAAGAACACGGTTAAAAAAGATGGCGTCTCGTTTATGAAAATAAATAAAATATTAAATCACAGTTGCCGATAATTAAATACATTTGAAAAAGGGTAATTACAGGAGTATAACGGGAGTATAAAAAAAATGGGAAATAAATAATTTAATTTAAAGTAAACTAATTAATTAATTTTAAAATATGAAAATAGAAATTAATAGTTTTGAAATAAAAAAATAAAGGGATATTTGTCCTAACACATAACATAGTATAGTACCCAAACTATAGTACCCATACCATAGTAGCCAGTTGTACCCACACTTTTACCGTTCTCGCTGCCTTTACTCGGCTCCCCGTCTGAGTATCAACTCGCCGATAAGCTCGTTGGATTCGGTATTGAATTAGCTTTCGAACGGGACTTTGAGCCTACAGTTAGCTATTTTTGTTCCATTTACAGAAGTGCCAAGCTCTCAACTAATCCTCCGTAATATGTGAGTTAATTTGCCCCAGGTTTAATACATTTCGCACCAGAAAATTTTTTTACAAATTAAATTAAATATATTCCATGTAGAGATCAGAAATTGAATAAGGGTCATTCTACAGTGTTCATGTGTTACGTACGGGGCATTTCACAGCAAATTTTTGTGATATTTGTACTTTTTTCAGTATCAAAATATAAATGAGAAAGTTTGCAATTATTTTTAATGCATTATATATCACTTCAACTAGATTCTTATGAAATTTCTTTTTGTTTGAGCCAATACATATATATTTTGTAATTAATAAAGTTGTGTTACGTACGGGACATCACAAAAAATTCTTTTAAAAGTACCTCTAGCAATTTGGATTTTGCTCTGAATTTATTTAATATTTTCACAAATAAATTTAATGAGTAGACGCAGAAATATACATTTTATTAATTAACTTTAAAATTATTTTTTTAATTGCGTCATTAATTAATGAAAGCTAATTATTTCTGTTACGTACGGGACAAAGCTATTTGTTACGTGTGGAACCTATGACCAAATTTTTCTATATGGCTGCAATAAAAATGATCTAATTTTTATTTGATTTAAAAAAAAATAATAATATTTTGGATACATTTTAGTAGAAGAGATTTAAAGCTTTAAAATAATGTATTACACTTAACTTTTTATAAAACTTCTTTTTCATACTTGTGAAGGCAAATACTGTGGAATGACCCATAAATAAATATTCTTCAATTAAATTTTCTGGTTCGAAACGTTGTTAAACTAGGTGAAATTAATCCACATATTACGGAAGGTTAGTGGGAGCTTGGCATCTCTGCATTTAAATCAAAGTTTATTTAGTTTTCTTCGTTATTTTTGGTGAAATCCTAGATCTAAGAAATAGAAAAGTTAAATCATAAACAAAAAAAACAGAATTGCACCAATAGGGAAAAACTTGGATAATTAGTAAGCGCAATGAAAGTGTTAAAGTAAAAAAGATATTCTCAATGAAAATCGCATTTTTTTAAACTTTTTTTTTTTTTGTAGTTTTCGAAGGTTTCTTCGAACTTTTGAAAAAGTTTGTATTAGTTCAATAGAATAGAAAGCTGAAGAAAATCTTCTAAATAAATAAAGTGTTTTGCGATTTCATAGTTAAAACTTTCGACACAAATTCGTATGAAGTTAATTAACTCTATTAGAGAAAAGGCATACGTTGAAAAAAAATCTAGTCATATAAAAAATAACTTAATAACGACGTTGATTAATTAAGGATAATTAGATAATGAATTCGAGTTAATGAAAAATAAGTATATTTAATGAATAACTAATTGCTTTCGCATTTCTACTAATACCTATTAAATATTCATCGACAATATAGTTTTTCACTAATGATTTCTGTTGTCCCGAAATTGTTTTACTGCAATTCCACTTTTTTCAGAATAACTGTTATACATATATATAATATTATTATTTAGTATCTTGAAGCGCAACGAACTTCAATATTTAATTTTCTTCATTTTAAAACAAATACTAAATACTTATACAGATTTCGAAAATTAATTTCTAGTCTACATAAAGTCGTTCACACATTATGGAAACGATTTTCAAAATTAATTTCTACGCATAAACGAAATATTACTTGCAACATTTTGACTTTGTTGGGTTAGCTTTGACTTTTGACTATATCTCAGGCTCGAAATTTCTATGATAATAGTATTTTCTTGTTACAGTCATATACATTTTTCCCGATACCTCTAGTAAAACTTTCCAAAGTCTTTTCATTATTCGTGATTTCATTTAAACAGGCCAAATAAAGAAAAAGGCACTTAATGAGGAGACGGAGTTACAAAATATTAAACTTTATAAATAAAAAGCCATTAGGCAGACTAAAGATCATAAAGCATTAGATATCGAAATTAATTTGGATTTAATCTTCGTCCCATTCAAACGAAATCGTTTCTAACGTTCTTCCGAGGTCTCCTAGGCACGAAATAAACTTCGGTATCATTTTTGCAGCCCTTCGTTACCACCATTTTTTAATATTAATATCCAAGGGGTGATTTATTTTCTCTGGTTCTATGGGCCCTATTCCAACGGGACTCATTCAACTCAACATGAACTAATTAAGATACAGCTAATTAATTAACCCATATATTTGGTACCCCATGGCGGTGGAAAGTGGAACTAACAGATTTTTCGCCTGTGCACAGCATGCCTTCTACACGGTGCCGTAAGCAGTGGGAACGAGTGCCTGAGTTTCATTTTCAAAAAAGAGCTTTAATTAGAACAGAATGCTCAAACTGGTGGTGGAAACTTGAACTAAAAGATTTCGCAGTGCGTGCGAAGCACGTCTGCTATACACGGTATGCAGGAACATGTGTCGGAAATCTGTTTAGAACAGAATGCATCCCCTGGCTGTGTAACTAAAAGATTTTCTTGCGCGTGCGCCGAAAATGGCTATTTTTCCGAAACCGCAAAAGAAAGTTTCATATTTGATAATCCCAGAAAACTAAATATTCTCTTTATCACCCATCCTCGAGTATTAAGAAAAATATTGGAGGTATTGAATTGAAACTCACAGTCTGTACGTAATTTATTTTTCTGATTCCGAAAATGCATATTTTATGAAAATCCGATGGTAACCTTTTTTAAATATTGACCAAAACTGATCAGCTTTGAATCAAATGATCCAGACATTTGAGGGGTTGATATTTAATCTACTTCCGCTTCGGGGTCCATCTCTCTATTTAATTTCCGAAAGACAAATAGTTTCCAAAAGAACGGTTTTGTGTAGCCATTTTTAGAATGATTTCGCCTTTCGTATTATTTTTGATGGACCGAGCGGATCAGCCAGTATAAAATAATTTATCATTAAACCCATTATAATAGCTCAAATTTTTACACTTTTTTTCCTTCCACTATTTATGAAAAGAAAAATTTGTCTTAGTGATAGGAAATAAAAAACATAAAAGTTGTCAACTATACATTCTTCACTCGCTGATATTGTGCTGACGCAACGGTCAAAATAAATGCGTATGAAAAATTAACTACTAAGCTACTACTACTTTAAAATAATTTTTTTCTTCATTTAATGAGATAAATTTTGTATTCAGATAAAACGTCCTTTCGGAAGTGTGGAGGCAAGTGTCTTAAGCAAAAAGGTTGAAGACCTTTTAGTTTTGGCGGTTACTGGATTAACATAACGAATGGGTTATTCAGGGTTGGTACGGGTACTTACTGTTTCACTTACCGGGTGTCCCAAAATGACTGATGGATTTTAAAATTCAATAACTTTCAAACGGTGATAGATATTTTTTTAAATCTTGCAGGAGGGCTATGTATGATGTCACGAGTTTTCTTACTGTGATTAATGATTTTAGTTCGAATTGCAAACAATAGATGGCGCTGACAGCAATTGGCGCTCAGTCGAGGCTGAAACAGACGCCCCTCATCATTGATGCACCGCTTCCTGAATACTAGCCTGAGCGCTGGCAAAAATGGAGGCTGTCGCAGGCGGATTTTTTTTTCAGCTTTTGAACGGTCCCTCGAACTTCAACACCACTAATTTCTAAAAGTTTTCTTCGGCTACCATTTCTGACATCATACATAACCCTCCTGCAAGAATTTTTTTAAATATCTGTCACCGTTTCCAAGTTAATGAATTTTAATATCTATCAGTTACTTTTGGGACACTCGGTAATTTTTTTACTTTGTGTACCGGTATTTAACAAAGAAACTTCTTTGTGTTAAATCGGCGATTATATACAGAGGATTTTTTTTATAGAAATACTGGTATTCAAAAGGTTAAAACGTGCACAGGAAGGTAAGCACTTTTGTTTCTTTTCGAATTTAAACTATGGAAGTATGAAAAAAAATTACAAAAATAACCCTTATTGAATAGTTGATGACTTTTATGCTTTTTTCGTACCACTAGGTCTGAACAGAAAAAATGTTCTACTTAATTCTTAGCATTCGATTAATAATAAAACACTTTCTTTTCTTTAAATATAGTACTTGAAAAAAATCGTAAAATTTAGCAGCTATGCATATTTCTTGCCTTATAAATGCTATGCTTTTGGTTTAAAAAATTATTAATAAATCTTAAATAATATACAAAATTCCAAATCGTAGCTGTCAACATTTTAATTAATTTGTGAGTACTTTACACCAAGGCGCAACTTTTGCGACAAGAACAAATCCCTTTTTAATTACTCTCTCTTACGGTTTAGAAAGCAGCATGTTCTCTATCATCTGGGATTTTCTGACAATTCATGCTACCATTTCAAAGCATTGGTTAAATCTATATCTCAAGTAATTTGACAACTGTAATGAAATTTACAATTGTCAAAACATTTTCCTTTATTGTTCAACTATTACAAATTTAACCTAAACGTTTACATGCAATAAGCCTGTGAAACAAAACTACAGTTATTGAACTTACTCGTAAAATATTCATTCTGCATAATTACTCATAACAAAATAGAGTGAGTGATCGGTTAACGAACTTAATACGTTCAAAAACAATGTTCGCTAACCGAACTGTTCGTAAACCGATCATAGATTTAGTATAGATTTGTATGGGAACTCATTTAATTCGTTCTTAAGAAATAAATTATGTATATAAATTAATATAAATTCTCCTTAAATTTGTTTAAATGTGATAATAATAAAACATACATTCCATGAATACATACAGTCTTGCCCTTCCTTCAGGCATGCTGTTTTTGAGTTTGTGGGGGGATTAAATTTTTGTCAAAAAAACTTATTTTTCTTTTCTGGAGTTTTCAATCTGCCCTTTTTAATAGGGTTAATGTACGTCCGTATATAATATGGACAGATCATAATTTGATGGCTTTGTCCATGTTGTGCCGTACTTAAAAAATAAATGTCATGCCCTTTGTAAAAAGCTTTAGGATCACATTCATTGACTACAGCATTAAATCTTATCATTTTGTCTCTTTGACCTATAAAAAACTCCTTTAGTTCTCCAAAAGATCGTGTTTACTGCAGGGCCTAATAAAGCTCAAGTGAAGCCTAGAGCCTATTAATAATTTAGGACCTAAATTTCAATTAAAATAATTAATTTCCAATTAAAATATTTCTTTAAAAAAAGGAACAAAATATAAAAATTAATGTTTTTAATTTGTTCATTTTAACCTTTTAAACACCAATGTTCCCGAACGGGAACATCAAATTTAAAATTCATTAAAAAAAAAAAGTTTCGCTTCTATGGACTTACAAAAATTATTATTTATTAACAAAAGTACATTTATTTTTTTAGACTAAAAACTATTTATGTTAAATAATTATTTAAGCTTAAAAAAAATTCGTAAAAAAGTCATTTTTTGTCAATTTTTACTAGGATTGTTAAAAAAATTCACATAAAATTTTTAAAAGATGCAAAATTCATGAAATTTCAGAGTTATGATAAATAAGGTCCATTTTAAAGAATAAGCATGCTAAATAACAGTTTTCAATAAAAATGCGTTTGCTATAAGATATCAAATTCTATTGTTCCCGTTCGGGAACATTGGCGTAATTCACTATACAGATTTCGATCATTTGCACTGTTGATCTATTTTCCTAATTTGTAATATTGAGAGTCTCAGAATTATACTGAATCTCTTTTGCTGTGTTTAAAAGCAGGTCAGTGGCTTTTCGAATTCCACTTACACCCTTTTCACCCCTCCCCCCTTCTCTTGCTTTCTTCCCTCACTAGTGCGGGGGTGAGAGTTTTGTCCAAACAACTGTTTTGCTCAGGACTGAGGATGTTTATGACTTTTTCTAAGTATCCCGAGAAGGGTGCTATTTGTTAGCAATAATTTTTACTTTCTTATCGTATGTAAGAGTTTTGAGATAGATCACGTGGTTCAGCACCCGCCCAGTTCTTTTATTTATTTATTTTTTCCTTTTCTCTTTCTGAATTTTTTGCATCGTTCATTTTGTAAGTAATAGAGGGTGAAGCTAGAACGATATTTTTACTTTGCTTTTTTGATAGATATTGCTAATCGTGAAAGATTTTTAACAGTACAGGAAGCTATTGAATATTTTAACTCTTTATCAGATTCAGATGCTTCGGTTGATTCTGTTATAGATATTTGCCAATTGCCTCCTGATGAAAGTGGTGCTATAACAGATGAAGAAGATGTAAATGAAAATGAATTTCAAAAAATTATGCCTGCAGATGTATGCGGACAATTAGAAGTTTTTACACATAGATCAGTTGATGTATCAGATGATGAAAGATTGTTTCTGTACCTTCTACATCAAAAACTGAATCAAGTTTGAAGAGAAAGAGACTATCAAAGAAAGAAGATATGAAGCCGAACTGGAATAAAAATGCATCTTTCAAAAAATCTTTAGAAACCATAAGTAATATGAAGCTTTGCGAATCGTTTCCCGAATTAGCAAATTTTTCGCCAGCTGAAATTTTCAACAAATTTTTGCCGATGGAATATTTACCCCATTTATCAGAAATGACAAAACTGTATGCAATGCAAAAAGGGGAAAATATTGATGTAGACGAAAAAGATATTGGGCAATTTTTGGGTTACTCTTATTTAGTGGCTACCATACTGTTCCTGGTGAGGATTTATATTGGAGCACTTATGAAGATTTGTCCGTTCCAATAGTTGCTTCAGTTATGTAGAGCCCGATTTAGGAAAATAAAGAAATATTTTCATATATAGATTCAAATGATTTGAAAGCAGGAGATAAATTGGGCAAAATTTCTCCGTTTTATCAAGAACTTGAAAAAAATTTTCGGCAGTTTCACAGAAAACTAAGCATTGATGAATCTATGGTTCCATACTATGGTCATCATTCAGCAAAAATGTTCATAAAAGGTAAGCCTGTAAGATTTGGTTTCAAAATTTAGATGCTTTGTTCGCATAATGGTTACCCATATGCAATGAAAATTTACGGTGGAAACAGTCCGGAAAGGAGTAATACAGTATACCCCTTGGATCAAGACTTGTATGGGAACTTTTATCGTGTATTGAAAATCCGAAAAAACACGAAATATACTTTGATAATTTTTTCACGTCTTATAAACTTTTGGCGGATTTATCAGACAAAGATTTTAAAGCAACTGGTACAATTCGGGATACTAGAACAGGACAATGTCCTTTGCAATCATTAAAAAAAATGTCCAAATGTGAGAGGGGAAAGTACGATTTTCAGTGCGATGGAAAAGTTTATATGTGCCGATGGAACGATAGTTCAGTTGTTACAATAGCGTCAAATTACGATACTCATGAACCTATGGGTAAAGCAAAACGATTTTGCCGTAAAGAAAGAAAAAAGGTAGATGTTTCACAGCCACATCTTGTAAAGTGCTATAACGAAGGTATGGGTGGAGTTGATATGTTAGACAGACTTCTTGGAAGTTACCGTCCTATGTTCCGCAGCAAAAAGTGGTACTGGAACTTATTTAGCAATGCCCTAAACATGGTTGTTGCTGCGGGATGGATTGTACAGTCGTGGAAAAAAAAAAACGGAACACCCCCCACTAACTCTGCAACAAATTATAGTAGAAGGACGTGACTGGTACCAAACGATTGGAAATAAAGTCTACTTTTAAGTTCTAAAATTTGCTTAAGGGGCCATCTACATATTAAAACTAGCCTAAACTTTAATTTTTTCAATGGCAACACCCACTTTTGACATGATATTTTAAATCTTCGGTTCAAACTATGCCTAGATACAAAATTTTAAGTCATTTGGATGATAAGTTTTTGAGTTATAAACATTCAAATTTTAGAGCTTCTAATGTTAAATTACATTTTCATATTTTTATTAATATCTCCTGAAATTATAATCCTAATGTGCTAACGTTTTGTTTGGTTATAAAACTCAAAAACCCAAACATAACTACGTCAAATTTGTAATTTTTAAAATTTTATAATATGAATTATGAATTATGAAATTAATATTCGAAAAAATTATGAATTGCAACCTACAATTTTTTTGATGGACTTATATTTATTATGTCCTGCTTTATGTGTATTCAAAATTTCAATTTTTTTTTCCAAGTAGTTTTCAAATTATGCTTAAAAAACGACAAAATGCTGCTTTAAGGGGCCGTCTATGATGTGCATTAAAGCATAGTTTGAATAGGGATGGGAGCGCTCCGACTCGAAATCCCGATTGACACCACTAAATTTTAATAGTATTTGTTACCTTATTCAAGACCAAAATTTCTGAATTCTTTACGTTGGAGAATACTATTAAAATTTAGTGGTAAGAATCGATATTCGGGTCGGAGAGCTCTCATTCCTCTTTGAGAAAATATTATACTCATAGGCTGGGATTATAGTGACTTGATAAACTTAGAGATTAAGTCTGTCTTACACTATAAACAATGCGTAAACCGTATTTCAATGCTTCGTGATCTTACGTTAAACAACTCTGACAACGACCTGTGATTGTAGTAAGATATAAGATAGCGAGGCACCAGAACCCCAGCCTTTATTAGTATATATATATATATATATATATATATATATATATATATATATATATATATATATATATATATATATATATTTCTTTTACTTTTTCAATGTCTGCTTTAAAATTTTTCATTAAAATTACGTAAAACGTATTTGCATGAGATATATGTTTTCATTTATGGAAAATAGTTTCGCTTTTATTTTTAAATTAATAAAGCTCATTTTGGAAAAATATGATCAGTTCTACCTTAGAAAAAACTTAATCACTTTTGTTACCTTTAAATGGATTTATAGCTTCTTTTCCAGTCTAATAAAGCTATATTGTTTTTTCTGCAGTATATATGTTTGAAGTGAAGTTTATTATAAATGCTTATGTGTAGAGTATTTGCTGAAACAAAATGGCCCCGCAATTAACTGAAGCAACGAAAGGCCAAATGATTGGCATGTGGCAAGCTGGAAGAAGTTTTCGTTATATAGCTGGGCATTTTCAAGTGTCTCTTCAAACTGTTTCAACATGGATTAATAGGTAAGGTTTATATTGGTAGTTTATTGCGAAGAAAAAATTACAATATTTCTTCTATAACTTTCGTATTTAAATCTATTCGATTAAACAGGCTAATTGAAAAACAATTACAAGTTATTTTTATGGTTTTCTGATAGACAAGATTATTTCCCAATCGCTAGCAGTGTGCAAAAAAATCTAATAATAATAATAATAATAATAAATAATAAATGTCATATGGCAAGTTTTCTTGCCAGGAGGCATTAATGAGTTAATTGTAAAATTTCAAATGAACTAACAGAATAGGTTTAATCATAGAATTATTACCCCTATTCCGAAGGAGAATAACGGATGTAAAGTTATTCAGATGTCTTTATAACATATATTTAGTTTTAGGTCTTCAAATAAATCGGAATGTAAATTCTGCGAACATATCTCAAAACAAGACACCCCCCCCCCTCTCGCTACTAAAAAATAGCAATGTCTGGATTTATTTTCAGACTAAAAAACAATTTATCTGCGTTTTTTTTTTTTTTTTTTTTTTTTTTTTACTTTGTTTCATTACGCTGCTTTATACTATTTTTTTTTAATTCTAAATTTTGTATCTGTCAATATTATTCACGTTTCTGCCAATAAACTAAAGAAAAGGCGAGTTAAATAGATGCAAAATCTGAGAAAAAGCATTATAAAAGCACCTGTAAAATTCCAATAACATTTGCATATTCTAAGACTATTTTAATTACAAATAATCTTATGGTTTTTTAATCCCTTCGTGACGAGAGTCTATTACAGAATTTTTAATAATTTACCACCGGTTTTTCAAAACAGAAATTTTCGTCTAATTGAATTGTGGAAATGCTAAGATATAATAAGGCAAAGCTTGCAATAAAAAATAACTGGTGGGAAAAATCGAGGATTCTAAGCATCTTATACGTCCGCATACGTGTCGCGCGTCCCCAAGAGGTTAAAATCGGATAATTCAACACTTGTAAACATTATCTTACAGCATATAACAATAACCGAAACTTATTAAGTGAGTAAAATGGTCATATCGGTAAAACATAATACATTAAAAGGTGACATTCTGCAGCATTTCAACAATCGAGTACCGAACTTCAATTTGGATACAGCCCCTTAAATATGCTCATTATAAAGTAATTAATTTCTCAGAAACTAATCGTAGGAATTTAAAGAAATTTGGTATCTAGGCATAGTTTGAACTGCAGATTTCAAATATGTTGTCAAATTTGGGTCTTGCTATTGAAAAAAAACAAAGTTTGGGTGTGTTTTTATATGTATATGGCCCCCTAAGCAAATTTTATATACATCACTTAAAAGCAGACTTTATTTCCAATCGTTTGGTACCAGTCACTTCCTTCTACTATAATTTGTTGCAGAGTTAGTGGGGGGTGTTCCGTTTTTTTTTTCCACGACTGTACATACTGAATTACACCACAACTCAACATCAGAACTGTCACACCTGAATTTTCGAAGAGAGATGACTTTGAGTTTACTTCGAATAAAACCCAAGATTCATTGTATTCCACGTCCACGTGCCCATCCAGTAGAGTCTGCACGGCAGTCAGATACGCACTATTTGGTATCATCATCTCAAGGACGCTGTGTAGTTTGCCAGAAAAATACAAGGAAAATGTGCTTTGAATGCCAAAAGCGACTGCATGAACACTGTTTTCCCTCTTATCACGGACAGTGATGCAAACTATAAAATAATAATAATAATAATTTGGTAAGATAATTTGTATTTTATATAATTATTATTTATAGTTTTATGTAGTTAGTATTTGCAATACATATAATTATTTTATCATTAACTTTCAAGTAGTTATTTGTGCTTTTCTATAGTTGGTTTAAACATTTTTACTAATTCTATTTATATCTATGCACATATATATTATTTAATTCTTTCTTTGTGTTTGATTGTTTTTATAAAGTAATTCAACACACGAATTTCACTTAAAATTTTTTAATGTTATTAAATCTGTCAAATATTATTCATACTTATAAAATTCTAGCATAAGAACCATAAAATTTAATCTATTGAAAAATATAGTAAAAACTTAATGAATCACGCCAATGTTCCCAAACGGGAACATACCCGAAATCGTACATAAACATTTTTTTGGGGGAAATTTCTTCTTGCATTGTTTAAATAGATGCATTTAAATCTTATTTTCACAAAGAAATAATATTTTTTATACTTGGAACACAGAGCGGCGTTTAAAAGGCTAATTTGGGGCCCCGAACCCCCGGTAGCCCATGAATTAATTAGGCTATAAGTATATAACTGTTAAAAAGTTCTCTATGTCGATAATATGAATGCAATTAAATACAGTTCTGAAATCTGAAACACAACATTGCTTCTTAATGGGTTTGTTTCGTGAGGTGTTCGTTAACCGAACATGTGTTCGTTATCTGAACATAAAAATCTTTTGCTAAAGTATTCGTTAACCGATATGTTCGTAAACCGAACAGTTCGTTAACTGGTACCCACTATACAGTATGCCCCCTAAAGTCCCTTGCCACCCTCTTAACTTCGAAACGGCTGCTGCTATATTCATAAAAGTGGTGTCTAGATATAGTAAAGTAGCCATGCACTACACAATGAAACCGCCTACAGCGCCACCTGGTGGAATGCTGCGGAGTTAGCATTCCTATCTCGAAAATGAAAAGAGATAGAAAAAAAAGGGATTTACAAAGTTGTAGAGTATCATCGATTTAGTACGAAAATATACCTTGTGGACACCTTGTGATGCGAAGAAAATAGAACGGTTAAAACGCGCATTTGTTTTTTTGTGATTTCCTACACTGTGACGTGACAAAACGATCTTAGAAAGAAAAAACAATCAGTTATGAAACAGCAGGACTCAATAAACAGTGCAGAACATTAAACGACGCTATTACGGACGCTTGTGCCAGCGTGTCACCATCTATGCTCCAACGTGTGCAACGTGAAATTCCAACAAGCATCCAAATATGCATTGTTGCTGACGATGAGAAGTTTGGACATCTAAAATAAAGGTATATTATTATAACTAGTTGCTTTTTTCTTTCTAAAATCGTTTTGTCACGTCGCAGTGTAGGAAATCACGAAAAGACAAATGCGTGTTTTAACCGTTCTGTTCTTCGCATTAATGTCCACAATGTATCTTTTCGTACTAAATCGATGATGCTCTACAACTTTGTAAATCACTTTCTTTCTCTATCTCTTTTCGTTTTCGAGTTAGGAATGATAACTCCGCAACCTTCCACCAGGTGGCGCCGTAGGTAGTTTCATTGAGTAGCGCAAGGCTACTTTACTATACTTAGACACTACTTTTATGAATATAGCAGCAGCCGTTCCGCAGTTAAGAGGGTGGCAAGGGACTTTAGTGGGCATACTGTTCATAATTTACATAGCATATATATACGTAAAATATTTTTTTTTTTCTAATTAAATACCATTAAATTTCGAATAAGAATTTAAAATACAACCATAAAATATTACTGGTATATCTTGCACATTAAAACTATGTTTTTTATTTATATGGATTAAAAATATTTTCAAATCATACGTAGAAAAGGTATCTCTGTGTAGTGTAGTAACATTGGAAACAATCATATTACTTCCACTAAAGACATGAAAAAATCTCTTCATGTGAAATTCTCAATCAACTGTTTGGAAAACGCCCATTTCCATCTTTAGTACCAAAAAGCAGTAATTCAGAATATTTAATCTATCATAACTCGGAAAGTTTTGTTCCTAAAGTAAAAGGATTTGTTTAAAATCATTTTTAGATGCAGAATAGCATTCTTATGAATACAAGTAGGAAAAAGGGGTTATATAAAAAAACTCCACTGTCATATTTTAATAAATACAAACCCCTTCTAAAGCAAATGTCATTTCGAAAAGTTATACTTGATTTCTGTACATTTTGTAACTCGAAGAATGTTTCTTTCATCATAGATTGATGGGATAATCGTCATACCTCTTTTTTAAAAATTACCGGTATATATTACTTTTAAATGCTAAAGGTGTAAAATTAACATCTATAATATAAATTAAAGTAACTTTTATTAGTTGTTTTACATGTTTTAACTCTTTCCGAGTCATTTTCAAAAACAAAATGAGAATATTCTAAGGCTTTGAATTATTATTTTCATGTACTTTTTTTTAAATTACGCACTTTATCTATTATTTTTTACTTGATTGTTTATTTTCATATATTTGACCATGGAGTAATTCTAGCCACAGTTTCGGTAAATTAAAAGATGCCGCATCGTTACATATTGTATTTTTGCGCGTGAGTATGGTTTCTCTTATTATGGATGGATAGTATAGACTGGAGGGAAATATTATTTTACTTTCATTGAAATTTATTTGGATGGTTTCTTCTTGATATAATCTTGCCAGGGCTGTAGTTTTTCTATTATATTTAATATCAGCTATATGCTCTTTTTTTCTGCAATTAAATTTCCTGCTTCCTATTTTATTATATTACCGGTATATGCAGTAGAATTAATTATGTTTTTATAATTATCATACTTTAATCTTAGAGCGATTCTATTTGCATATTCTACGTTTATTACCACTATTCTTAGTCAAACAAGCCATAAGTATTTGAAATTCCCAATGAGATTTTGAATAGTGTTTAGAAAAGTAAAATAGGGTAAAATTAAATATTTTTGGCCGTTAAATGGTTAACGTAATAAATATGTAATTTGTTTTCGATTTAATACTATCGAAATATAGAGAAAATGATTATAAAAACATCTTATTGAAAAAATTGTCACATTCATAGCTGCCAACTTTTTTTCCCTAACACTTAGTTTGAACAGAAAAAAATGCCGTATTTAATCATCACTATTTTATGATAAATAAAACGATTATATCTATTTAAAGGAAGTGGCAGAGAAAAAAAGCGTAAAACTTGGTAGCTATGCATAATTCATGCTTACAGGAGTCCGAGACACAAAACATTCAAATTTTTTTTAAATATTTTATTGTTTTACAAAATTCCTGTTTGGTTCTGCATAAAATGATGTTTAAATAATGTTTCTATCTTAATTAGAACAGGATATATTAATTTTTTGTTTCCCAAATCTACCATTCAAGTAGTTGGCATAGAAACGTTTTTGCGTGTATCTGCATCACGTTCTTTTGAACAGTTCACGTCTTTAAATTGTTATAAGTCAAGAACCGTTAAAGATAAATGGTTCAAACTTAGGGCATGTCTTTATCAACTCTTTTACTTTATTTTTGATTCAGAAAATTTGAAAAAACTATTTACTTTTGAAAATACGATTTTTTAAATATAAATCACATCATTTTTTTTTTACTTTAAAATATTTTTTAAATTAATATTTTAAAAAATGCTGAATCTTAATTAAGACTTATATATTTCTGTTTAACTAGAAAAAAAATTAAATTTTACAAATAATATTTCGAGTTATAACAATTTTAAATTACTCCACTTGTGTTTAATTTTTAAATTTTTATATATTTTTTAAAACTTTATGATAAGTTTTATGACCTTATTTTGTTTACACATTTTATGGTTAGCCCTCACAAAAAAAAAGAACTCAAATTTCAAATTCAATAAATAAAAAAAAATTAAAATGTGTCCCAGACCTCTTTAAAAATACTTTTGGTTTGAAAAATGATCAATAGTTAGTAAATCATATTAGAAATTTCATATCGTAATTTTCAACACTTTAATTAATTTTTGAGTACTTTTAAATAAGGCGCAACTTTTGCGACAAGACAAATCCGTTTTAAATTACTCTCTCTCTGGGTTTAGAAAGCAACATGTTCTTTATTATCCGGGATTTTCAGACATTTCATGCTCCATTTCAATGCATTGGTTTAATCTATATCTCAAGTAATTTGACAATTGTAATGAAATTTAGAATTGTGAAAACATTGTCCTTTAGTATACAATTAATACAAATTTAACCTAATAACGTGGAATACGCCGCCTGTAGTACAAAATTACAATTATTAATTATATTTGTGAAATATCCATTAAGTGTAAATACTCAAATAAAATTTTTGATAGACATGACATATAAAATTTATTTTCTAATTAATACTATTGTAAGTAGATACGTATAGGTAAGTAGATTTTTAAATACATCTCTAAAAAAAAAATAATACTGGAATGCAGTAAAACGACCATAGCCGCAGTGTTGCCATTGGGCTACTTTTTTAAATTCAGATTTCTCCATCTGTGTCACTTTTTTTTAAATTGTATAATTCGCCATGTTTTCACCTTAAATCTGTCATTAAATAAGACGAATTTTACTTTCTCAAAAACCTGATGGTAATGAAGAAAACTGAATTTTATAAAAAAGTAGCAACAAACACTACATAGGTGCCGACGTCACGGGGGGGGGGGGGGTGATGGAAGCAATTAGGCATACTTCCACCACTAATTTTTAAAAAGTTTTTTTTTATCTTATTCAATAACTGTGAGCCGTAATTAATATTTCAAAATTAGTGGTGGAAGTTTGCCTGATCCCCCTTTAAGTCGACGACTATGAAAACATTTTTTTTTTATTATTATTAAAATGCATTTAAAATATTTTCAAATCATGCATACAAAAGTATGTATAGTAACGTTCGAATCTTTACTTTCATAAAAGACACGAATAAATTTCTTCATTACCTAGTGTCTTACAAAGCACGTTTTTCAGGTTTTAGCAATAGGAAACACTAAAAATTCATACAATTCAAATTATGATAATAATTTATCTGTAAAGGAAATGGATTTTTATAATACCCTTCGTAGACGAAGGACAACATTCTTCTAAATAAAAGTGGTAAAAGGGGGCTATATAAAATATTTAGTTTCATTTTTTAATATGTAATAAATCCTTCTAAAATAAATGCCATTCATAAAAGTTATATCCGATTTCTGCACATTTTATACGTTGGTAAATGTTTTTCATCAACGATTGAAGAGCTAGCTAGTCGTCATGGCTCTTCCGGAATTTTAAATCTCCCGGAGTAGTACATAAAATATTTATGTTTTTATACTTACCATACTTTAATTTTAGCGTGATTCTTTTTCCAAATTATGCATTTATTATCGCTATTCTTTTTTCAAACAAGAAAGACATAAATATTTATTACACATGCAAAATGAGATTCTCAATAATATTTAGAAAAAAAAAATAGAATAAAATTAAATGTTATTTTCCTTTTAATATGTACAGTTGTCGATAATTGCAATAGTTTGAATATATCTTCTGTGTACATATGCATTAAAACTTCAATTATCCGTCAATAACGTGCCCTTTGCTGTGACGGATAAGAAAAATGATGGGTGATGGAAACATACCCACCCTCATAACAGAAATGCCGGCGACCGAAAATAAAGATTGAATTTTAGGACAGAACTTCGGAACATACAGCTACAATTCAAATGTTGTAAATTTAAAATTTTAAAGTTCGAGACTACGCAGTAGAAACATTTAGTAAAAATTTGGTCTATCTACACTAAATTTTACAGTATATGGCCAATTTCCATTCTTTACGATATGAGTATTATATTTCTACGTTATATTTAACATAAAAATACAGTATGTAAATTGTAAACAGCATTTATAACATCAGTAATTGTAAACATCATTTATAACGTAAAATAACTGTTTCGTGGTAAATATATGACATGTCTACTCTAAATAATACACTGTAAAAAAAATTTCGTAAATTTTATTGTATTTCTAACATTTTTATTTTACGGCATAGTAAAGTATTTTTATGGTACATTAAACTTACAAATACAGTAAATGTAACCCTGTAATTGTGAACGACATTTATACCGTAAAATAATTGTTTGCTAAAATCAAGGAACTGTGAATAAAGAGGAATTGACAAATTCCCAAAAATTTGAAACTTTAACTGTAACCGGTTCCGCAGGCCTGATTACCGCCGGTGTAGATTACTGCCAGTAAATTTGAATAGAAATTTTCCTCGTAACTTAAATACCTAATTCATGCAAAATTTCTCTCATGATTAAGAAACAATATCTATTCTATTTTACTGGTGGAAGTTTGACCCTGTGGTTCCGCCATATTGTGTCAACAATTAAACAATCTTTCTGTTAATTTCAATGAATCTGATTACCGCTGGGGAAATATTTCACCAGTAAATTTGAATAGAAATTTCGTCTTATTCATTCAGAATTTCTGCCAAAATTCAAAAATTTATATCCATTTTTGCTAGTGGAAGAACTCCTCACCGTTAATCAGGCCCTAATAAAATAACGACAGCCATTCGCTAATACCATTGTAATGGTTTGATTTTTTGCTATAACATGACTGACAGAGAGTAAAGTCAAGAAATTAGACAAGAAGATTTTAAAAATTTAAATACTAAATATTTGCATTGACATACAAATGTATCAAAGTACGTACACTCTTCGGGATTTCCAAGGAGTAATGCATCAATTTTTTTAATTAGAAATTTTCTATTCAATATTTAGGTAGAACAATTTTTTAACACCGCATTTAGTCGTAGTAGAATTTGTATTATATTTATCGAATTAAATAGGCCGAAACTTTCTAGTAAAATAACGTGACAGAAATGTACGCACCTTCATGTGTACTGCAAATATTTTTTATTGAATTTCATAAATATAGTTTCACAAGTAAGGGAAGGTGGCCTAAAATGATCCTAACGGGCAAAACGATCCACATGTTTTTTCTTCCAGACAGATCGTGCTATCTACAGGGTAACACATAAACTAGTTGTGATAATTAAAGAAGAAACAATGTCGGTATTCAAGCGATCGCAGTATTACGCGTCTGAATAGAATTCTTTGAAAAATTGGTTTTTATAACATCTTTTGTAAGATAGGCACAAACTTTCATATTTATTTAGATACAGTATTTTTATGTACAAAAATATGACTTGGTTTACTTAATGGTGTATGTTTTTAGGTGTGAAGTACACTTATGTATTGTTATAATTACTTTTATAACCTTTATTTTGCCGTTAAAAAAAAGCAATTTACAATCATTTTTATTTTAAATGAAGGATCATTTTGCCCTTTGGTGAGGGTAAAATGATGATCCTTTGAACACTTTTTTAAATAATCTATTTTTTTCATTACTCAATTTATGTTTATAATATTATTAAAATATGTTTATAATGCAAAAAATAGTGTAAAACATACTAGCAAAGGGCCAATGTTTTATTTATACAGTTATGTTATTTTACACAAGTTTTTCCCATAAGGGAATCATTTTAGGCCATCTTCCCCTACATCTTTCATCCGATTTTGTAAATTTCTCTAACATAAATAACGGAAACATATGCAACATAAATAACGAAATTCTCTTACCAACGTGAAGTAAATATTCTAATTTCTTCCTTAATGTCCGCCACAAATTTCCTCCAGACATTTTAATGTTGGAAAATAATTTTCGTTTATAGTTCATTTATAAGGAATTAAACTTGCCGCGCTCATGAAATGCTGTTCGTGGAAAAATTTGTTTAGTTTCGAATCCTGAACTGTTCTTTCTCGAAACCTCTTATATTAGAAAAAGTATTTTAAACATAATATTGCCTATAAACTTATTTTTCTAAAAATAGTAAAATTAACACTAAACATACACCAACAACCAGTCATTTGAAGTTACCAAATGAAAATATGTCGATTCGGACCAGAAATGTCTTCATAACCTAAATTAAATATAAATCACACAGAACTGTAAACGTAAATAAATTAAATAAAAATTACTGTGCGAAATATCGTTATAAAACTTGAGTAAAATTATGTGTATACAGTTAAATATCAAGTTATATAGAAGAAAAGTAATCGCTAGGTGCGTACAGTATTACGATAATTTTTTAATAGAATGTTTCACCTTATTACCTTCGTTGTTATTTATGCATTATAATTGTATCATAAATTTTCCTGTTCAGTCAACAGATATTCATCTTTATTGCTAATCCTTAATAATCGAGATTTATTGTAAGAATTTTAGAGTATTCAGTAGTATTAATTTCAAAATCCATATCTATTGGTAAAATTAATTCACGATATTTTTCATGGATATATCTGAAAATCATTTCAATGTGTTATTTAATACGATCAACGTTTGATAACACACATTTTGATCTCAGTTTAGACCATCAGATTTCAGGTACATGTACAGCCATTGCGAAAAGTCGCCAAATGTAGAAGCCGCTTGGCTAGAAAATTATGCAAATATTTGCATAATAAAAATGCTCGAAACGGAACATTTCCAAACAAACTTTAAATTGAAAATTTGGAAAATCATTAAAGGGCAAGAATTAAAAATGGTTTTAATAGCTTCCTACTCGGAAAAAATTATAAGGACACGCATTTCTTTTGAAATCGTAAACAAAATTTTGAATACTTGGAAATATCATAGGATTGTTTAAAGTTGCCTAAAACTCTTGCGCAGTAAGAATGTTTAGTTTCTGTCGTTCTTCATCAAGTCAAAGAGCACACAACTAGCTGAATTTGAAAAGGGAAACATTTTTGCTTACATAAAATGTGGAATGAGTAAACGTGAAATTGGAAGGAATATAAACAGATCTAAAACAGTAATTTATAATTTTTTGAAGAATCTATAAGATTATGGCAAAAAAAAGCATACAAGTAGGCCTGTTTCTATGACTGTGCGCCAGAAACTTGAAATTGCGCATTGAGTTTGCTTAAAAAAAAACAGGTGTCTATTCAAACTAAGGCATAAATGAATCTACCATGCACTAGCCGAACAGTGCGTAAAAGTTCAGCAAAATAATCCCAATGTCAGATGTACGAAATTACGGTCACATCCACCACTTACAAAACTACATAAGAATTTTAGATTTGAATTTGCTAAGAAACACTTTTCTTTTGGCTCTCACTGGAAAGATGTGGTATTTTCAAACGAAAAAAACATTATTTGGATGGGCCAGATGGTTTTCGCCATTATTGGTATGACTTGCGGAAAGAAAAATCTTTTTTTTTTTTTTTAACGCCTATTCGGAGGAGGCTCTGTGACGGTGTGGGCAGGTTTTGCAGCCAATGGAACAAAACCAATCATGTCCATTTAAGGTCGCGCGAATTCAGAATAATATGTGGATATACTAGCTGAAAAATGATTGCCTAAAAGCACCCCTTATCACAGGTAGTGATTATTTGTTTCAACAAGACAATGCAAGTTGCCATGTGTCTCGTGCTTAACTTTGATGGTTCGGGGGAAATTATGACCAACTTTTGGATTGGCTGTCGAAAAGCCCTGATTTAAACCCCACAAAGAATCTGTGGGGCATTTTAGCTAGAGAAATATATAAGCACGATATGCAAATGCTGACGATTGCACATCATGCATCCAATTAGCGTGGAAAAAAATTTCTAAAGAAACTTTAACTGGACTTTCTGCGTCAATGACTACACGATTAATAAAGGAAATTAAAAAAAAAACGGTGATTTTGTAGAATATTAATTTATTTGCAGACATATTTCATCATGTCCTTATAATTTTTTCCATGTTTCACATCATATATTTCTATTAATATGAGATTTATAAATTTTATTGTAATTTAATTTCATACTAATAGGTTTCTAAAGCTTCCTAATTACGAGTAGAAAATTCTGTTTGATTTTGTTTTCAGTTTATGATTACTTTAATACATATTACCCATTTTTTAATGTGTTCTTATAATTTTTTCCATGGCTGTATTAGATTACTCTCGATTAAAATATTGTATAGAACGGTTACGCGAATGCAACATGTATGTATATTGCATGAATTTCACTAAGGAACTATTGACAGATTGCGCGGCTATCTGTCAATCACTAATATTCATGCTCCTTGTATTATTACGCATATTTGAAAATACATATTTTATTTATGGCTTCATATTTGTCCAAGCCAAGGAGCATCCTTTTCATAGTTCTATGATTCAAGAGAATCCTTTTCTTAATAATATAATTATTGTTCATTTTCCTTTCTAATTATAACGCAGTTTTAGACAAAAAATCTCTTCGCAACGTAACCGATATTCGTACTTCATATATAATAACAAATACTCCAAATTTTTGTTTCAAATATCACGGAAATTCATCTTCTTTCGAATAATTTTTAATTTTCATTTTTCACATGCAAATCATTAAACTGAAAATTAATTGCTGAGGAAAAATAATTTTTCCGCGTTTTTTTTATTGGCAACGATCAAAGCCCCTAACAATTAAAAAGTAACATGATTAAATTTTATGGAATTTTTTTTAATATATTTTCTATGAAAATACTTAAACTTTTAATTGTTAAGAAAAATATTTTAATAAAATAAGCAAAATATAGCCTATGTTCATTTCTGGGTAATAATCCATTTATATGCAAAGATACAGGATCATTAACGTTTACTTCAGCCAAACATTCATACACACAATCACATTTATAATATTATTATGATTAGGATAATTACCTTATCTACATGCGATAAGTATTACACTTTGTTCCTTAAGATCTTATTTCAGTCACGTGACGAAATTTATAATCTAATGTTAAATCAGTGGAGTCGTTCATTACAAATTTCTCGTTTTCATTTCAATACACTAAAAGTTTTTTTTTTTTTGGAATATCTAAAGTCGGTGACTAACGTGTGAGTTCGGCATTTATTCGATTTCTGTTGCCATTTCATTTTGAGGGCACTTTAAATTTCGCAACCAAATTGATGTACATGTGTACAATCGATTGTCTAATAGGGATTATTAGAAATAATTATTTTCCCCTTTGAGGCGAAAAATTATTCTGTTGCTAAAATGTCGAAATGATCAGCTGTCACTAGAATTTATGTTTAAAATGATTTAAAAATAAATAAATACATGCATTGTAAGAGCAAATTCACGCTCATTATAAAAACGATTTCTTTTTTAATTTCTGGTTTCAGCTTCGGAAATGGAAATTAAAATTAAGGAATATAATTATATTTTATTACCTTTTAAAGGTTGCCAGTCAGATCTAAAATTCTGCCCGCTAATTTTAAACCTATGCGCATGTAATGTGTTCTAATTTATACAGTAATCCATCGGGAAATAAATGTTTTCAACTTCCTTTTCTGTGTTCTCTTCTGAATTACTTAACTGTTTGTTAACTGTACTTAACACCAAACTCTTCTTGCCCGAACTGCGTTCGGGCAAGAAGAGTTTGCTTGCGTCGTTACTAAAATCTTTTAGATACCACTAATTTTTAACTGTTATCTTCAGTTTATAAATTGGTAGTCATTTTTTGATTATACAGGGTAATTATAATTAAAGTCGCAGTTTCCAAATGTTGTAAAAAAGAAACCATTGGTCAAAATGACTTCAAATTTGAACTGAATGTACTGGAAGAAGGGGAAAACGGTATGGCATAAGGAAAATAAGTTCCAAAGTATATCAATAGACGGCGCTGCAAGCGGCATAACGAAAGTGGATTCGACTACAAGTGACATTTTTAATCGAAATACGACGGCTTTGGCATGAGTTGCACAGTAAACCAACCGTACTGTTCAATGTGCACGAATGTTTCGGTTGTTTGACGGAAAAAAATGACTTTTAAATCAGTAAATAGTTTGGTACTGTTAGTTGAAAGCCCATCCACCACGGCAATGTTGTACCACATTGGATGGGAGAAATCGGTTTTTAATTGTCCTTGGGCCAAAAACCGCAGAAAAAAGCACATAATGTTTCGGGTTTTAATTGCGCATAAGTGTCTTTTAATTTGCATAGTATACCGCTTTTTACTGATATGCGCCATTTATTGATACACTTTGAAACTTTCTTTTCTTATGCTACACCGTTTCCCCTTTCTTCCAGTATATTCAGTTCAAATTTGAAGTTATTCTGACCAGTGGTTCCTTTTTTACAGCATTGTGAATGTGGGACTTTAATTATAATTACACTGGATAAGGCAAATATTTTAGAACGGAAAAATAGTGTTTTCACCCTATTTTTAGTTTATAGTGTAAACAAAAGGATTAAGCGTGTTAGTCAGTGTAATCACGAATTCAACACGCTAGTGTTAAACCTATGGAGGTGGAATGCGTTCTTATTTTTCAAATATCCCCTGAGAAAGTTAATATTTTTAGCTTCTTTTTTCTGTGTGCACTTCGTAAAAGATGCGTTACTTTTTTATCGGTCAAAATGTTTCTAAATTATATATTTAGTTTTTTTTTTTTGAAGCATTGAGATTTTACTCACAGGCTGTCAACTTTTAACACTTAAAATATTAAATAAAGCATTCTTATTTTAGAAATGTTTTGTCAACTAAAAATAAAGAGCGATTCTTTGAGAAGAATATACAGAAAAAAGAAGTTAAAAATGTAAAGTTTCTGAGGAGGTATTTTAAAAATAAGAATGCATTCAACGTTCATAGTTTTTACATTCAGGCGCGGAATTAGATATCTCACTGATCTTAATCGATATACGACGGCTTTGGCATGAGTTGCACAGTAAACCAACCTCCTTAACCTAGTATTTCTTCACTTAAAGGATGTATCTTTCCTTTTTTACTAATATATTTTAGAAATATTTTGTCAACTAAAAAAGAAAGAGACACACTTTAAGGCAGGGTACATGGAAAAAAAGTAGTCAAAAATTTAAATTTCCTGATGAAATATTGGTACTTCTCTATTATCCCGTCGACCACTTTTCATAACAAAAAACTATCGCCAAACTGCTAGATTAAATTCCAAAAATTCAGTCCCATTTACTTGATGTCTGAAGCATTATACGGGTTTGTTATGTCATCAAGTGGTTTTAATTCGACATTTGCGTGTATTTTTCATTATGTTTCACTGATTTATTAGTTATTTCATTAATTAAAATAACAATTGTGTCCTTAAATTCTTATATTTTATTTATTTATTTATTTTGATATTCCAATGGCAACGTTCTCCCGTTTATTTGGCGTTACAGTTTGGCGATAGTTTTTTGTTATGAAAAGTGGTCGACGGGATAATAGAGAAGTACCGAAATATTTTTAAAACATGAATGCATTTCATACCCATATAGGTTTTAACAATGGTTTCATATCTAACTGACCAACATCCTTAAAGTAATAAATCTTGTGACATGCTTTAGTTTGAGACTCTGAACAACCCTTTGTGAAAAAAAATTTATTTCAAAAGTCACCCTTTAAACGGACTGATGCAGTTTATTTTTTAATAAGAAAATAAGATATCGAACAGTTTTTTATAAACTGATTTATTCTTAAGACTTTTAAACATAGCTATGAATCAAAATCAAAGAAAATTAATGTAATACAAAATAAAATGAACAAAATAAACATAAATTTCACTTTCAAGTTTGAATTGCTAACATATGGGCTGATAAGTTCCCGGTCTGGCACACAGATGGTGTTGAAATCGCCAAACCGATGCTTTTTTAATAAATACTAACCTTCAAAAGGTAGCAGAAAAAATGTCATGACGATTCGCCGTGTGTATAAAACGTTAAAGTGGTTTTAGTTGAACGACTTTGTTGATAAACAAAAAAATTGATGAACAAGAATTTCAAGAATTGTTTTTTGATGGGAAAAAGCACCGGTTCAAACAAAAGCTTGGCTCGATAAGCATTATCCGGACACTGCACCAGGTAAATCAACCATTATTGACTGGTTTGCTGAATTTTAACGTGATCGTACGGACACCAGTGATGCATAACGCAAAAGAGGTGGTTACTCCGGAAAACATAAAAAAAGTCTATAAAATCGTTTTGGAGTACTTTAACCCTTTCCGGCACAGTGGTCCCACTCCGGGAACACCTAATTTTAATTCCAAACTTATATTCGGCACCAAGAATATTTTAATAAAATTTCTCTTCTAAAATGAAAGCTTAAAAGAAGGATTTCTTATTTTCTAAAAATGTCGTTTGTAAATTCCGGTGTCAGTCAGTAATATCGCATTTTACGAACAGAATTTGTCTGTGCCGGAAAGGGTTAAAGTGATGTTGCAGGAGATAGCTCAACTAGATAGACCAAAAACAACAACGAGTCGATGATTCTGAGCACTGTTTGGAGCTTTTTCGTTAAAAAATTATGTTATTTATTATTAAATTATTATTATTATTTATTTATTAAATTATTATTATTATTTATTTATTAAATTATTATTATTAAATTATTATTATTATTATTATTAAATAATTATTATTATTAAATTATTATTATTATTATTAAATTATTATTATTTATTATTAAAGTTATATTATTTATTAAAGTTATAAAGTTATGTTAAAAAGTTGTGTTTTCTTTATTAGACCGGGAACTTATCAGCCCATGCGTTATTTGACATTAAATCTAAAAATAAAATTCAGAGTTTTGTTATTTAATTTCATATTTTCAAAAGTACACCCTTTCTCTCGTTTTGTTACTTACTCAAACATAAATAACGAAAGCATAGCAAACAAATGATAAAAACGTCTTATCAGAGTGAAATAAACATTTCAATTCCCCCCTTAACACTTAGCTGTGAAAATAATTTCCATTTTTTAAAGTAATGTATAAAGTAGAAAAAATTATGAGACTTATAATATATTATCTATGAAAATATTTGTTTAGCTTTAAGACATTGAATGTCATATTTCGAAAATTATCTTTTTATGAAAGTTATCGTTCTACATTTTACATAGGAAACATACTTTTTCTTTATTTCTTTTCCTTACATCCTCTTACTGTATTTTTATAGAGGCAGTAATACGAATGGTCTCAGTTATCACCAATGTTTTAGTATAATAAACTTCACCTTGTTTAATCGCAATGCGTTTAATTAAAGGCAATAATCGCTAATCGGAAATTGCGGTGCTCTAAAGAGAGAACTGTAGTTTACTATGTATTTTCTGTGTATTAAAAAAAGCAATTAATGCTACTGCTTCTATCTTAATTCAATTTATTGTGACTGGGACTCTTTCTCGGCTTATATTAAAGAAACTTGTGCATACTATTCTTACCACTGTTTGAGAAATAATGTCCTTTTTATACTAACTTAGAGGACAAGGATCGACAGGTTTATTCGACAGTTACTAATTGACAGTTTCTGATAAAAATAATATATATTTTTTAATTATTTATAATAGTGGTTTAATATTATATAATACCTAGATTCATTGCAATTGTTAAACAAATCTATTCTGGATTTATTTAAAAAAGAATAATTAAGCACATTAAGCACTTAGAAGTGAATAAAAGCGTTTATAAGTGTAACTAAAAACTGTACACTTTTAAGCGCAATTACGTATCCAATGTCTCTTGGAGCTCCGTTAATTGTGGTTTATTCTGTTGAACTGCTTCAAATAACAGAGCAGAAGTCAATGTTAAAAGATTGCCTGAGTAACATGTGTCCGCCGGATTCATCCAGGACAGTTTAATTGTAAGAGGATTGGCAGCTTAAGCCAAGGTTATGCGTTCGAACCCCTGCCTGGACACTTTTCACTCAGTTGGGAAAATTACAACTGTTAATGTAAAATCTATTTTAGTGGCCAAATTTATTTATTTTTTACACTTTTGCTACTTTTATCTTTGTATCTACTTACTTGATATAGTGGAAACTAAGCTACCATTTCAATTTTAATATGTGTTTACTCGTATGTTAGGGATATAAGCTTTTATAAAACATCAAAATAAAATTGGTACCTGAATTCGCTCATACTTGATACTTGAATAAAACTTCTTATTTTTACAGGATACGACACATTTTGTAAATTATATTTTTATATGCTTATTTTATGTATATTTATGCATTTATATTTTTTTTATAATTCTGTAATATCCATAAATTACATTTCTGTAATGCCTATAAATAAAATATTTTACTATAAAATCAATTTGAATTAAGTCATTTTCAATACAAAGTATTGCACAGTATATGGTAGAGAATGATAAACATTAGTACCTCAATTCGTTTATACCTGAAAAAAACTATTTCGTTTACATGATACAACTCTTTTATTATATTGTTATATACTTATTTTATATATGTTTATATATTATATAAAATTATAGTTTTGTAATAGCAATAAATAATATTTCTGTAGTATCTGTAAACAGTTTTTTCTACCGTAGTGTCTATTTATAATTATATTAAGTCGTTTGTCATGACAAGTATATAATATTATATATAATTAGCATTTTTATAAAAACAATTATGTGCTTATTGTTAGTTATAAATTGTTTTATCATATATTTTCGAACTCGCACGAATATTGTAGTGAATACTTTTATAATCCTGCCGACCCTACCTCTATATCCTTTAAGTTGAATATTCTCAACTAGCAACATCGGTAAAAAAAAAAAAAAAAAAAAAATCATCAGTGAATTTCGACAAAATTCAAAACCTGAGCGAATGTAAAATATCTTTCACATCATTTTATTTTTCATATTAATAAAAAAAAATAAAATAAAAATCTATGTTTTCAAACTTTTTTTAAATAAGTGTTTAAATTAGTGTTTAAATATTTAAATGATTTTTTTCTTCTAAAATGGACAAAATGATAGGGAAATACAAAATACACGAATATTTTTGAGTTCTTGACGAAAAAGATTTAATTTATTTAAATTTCGTATGATAAATATCGCCATATTCTTTATATCATAGTTATTCACTGCAACTTATAATAATAAAAAGTAACATAACAATGAATGTTTTCCATAAAATTTAGAAAAAACAAACACAAATACAGTTCTAAAACATAAAGAAAGAGAGTGAGATATTTCAGCAATACGGAAGAAAGCTGGTGGTTTATTTTCTGCTTCGTTCAACAAATAAATCAATGAAGAACAAAAGAAATAAAAATGAAGAGCGTTGTAATATCAAAAGGAAGAAATGTTGTAAAAACATGTTAGAAACAAAAGAAAATACAGCAGCTGCCCTTTAAATTACATACTCTTTCTCTGAAATCCATGAACAACAAAGATCTATCATTATTCAATGGTTATAAAAGAATAATATGTCTAGACGAGTTATATTAATCAAGGTATAATTAGAATTTCATTTGACGTAAATGATCAAAGTGGCTACTGATAAAGCTGTGAGAATCCTTGATATGTTATTTTTTTTTTTCTATACAATAAAATAAATGTTAAGAAGAGTAACTGGAAAGTTGATTTTTAAAAAGTATTTAACACATTAGGTGCCAACCTCTCATTAATATTTCGTAATAAGCTGGTTAATTTAACCCAGGTTTAACACGTTTCGCACCAGAAATTTTTTAAAGAAATGAATTTAAATAAATTCCACGTAGAAATCTGAAATTGAATTAATAAATATTCATCCAATAATTTTTGTGATTTGAAGCGTTGTTAAACTTGGTCAAATTAACCCGCATATTACGTAATATTAATGAGAGGCTGGCACCTATGTAACACTATTATAACGACTGGAAATTTTACTCAAGCTTTATAAAAATTATTTACCCCGAAATTTTTATTTAAAACTATTTAACTTATTTATAAACTTATTTCTGTGTTTTACTCTAAGTTTTACATTATTACAAAAAATAATTGTGACATTAGCAATTGTTTTAAAATTTAAACCAAAAATGATTGATCACTATTAAGAAAGCTTGAAATTGATGATGAATTAGATATTTACATTCATCTGGGAACTTTTATGTCTGTGTTGTAAGCAGAGATAAGTATATAATAAGCGTTGACACTCCCATATTACCACCGCACCGGTCTGAAAACTGGCAATCCACAAGACATTAGGGTTTGCCATGCAAAGCTTACCAAATTGAGAACGTCACTGTAGCGGCTAGATCCACTTATTAATGACGAGAGAACAAATTTGGCAAGAATACAGGGATGAGATTTCTCCGACTTTTTGCATACCAGTATAATCCTAGAGATTTATTATTATTATTATTATTATTATTTAATCGGAATATTCTGCGATTTAAGAGAACAACATCTTTTCTAAGATTATACTGGTAAGTAAAAAGTCGGAGAAATCTCATCCCTGCAATAACACTTATTTATTTATTTACTAGAGAACATTACATCAACCTTGTTGCTTGACATGAATTCCCGCTTATATAACATCGTCGATTTGAGGACCGGATAGACACAAAGAACAAGACATCGCTTGAAGAATACTGCCGGGAATTCCGCAAAGAGTGTGCAACAAAGTCACGTCGAACTATCACGTCGACGTGCATTTATTAAAAATATATATATATAATACAACGTTTATTAATAGTTTACTGTTTATAAGAGGAAAGTAATTGTTGATAGGTTTGTTTCCTTTACAAGTAATGTTTAATTAAATATGGTTAATTATTTATATAAACCAATGTATATAATATATATGCCACTTGCCTTTCGTATTTAGCAAAGTTGAGTCTCTAAAGTATAGAAATGATAGTTTTTGAGTGTTTTTAATAGATGTGCAGTCCTCCTCAAAAACATTGATATAAAAAATGGCAATAATATGCCGAACATTTTTTTAAAATTGCCTTTAAAACTATAACCAATACGATTATAATTAAAAATTGGTCCGACAAACTCCAACACAGATTTAAAAAACTTTGAATATATTAGACAACATATTTCAATAAATTAGATCTAAAAAGTCTTAAAAATAAAACATTTTCAATTTTAATTTTTTTATTATAGGAAAAATAAAAATTATTTAAATGCACATGTCAAAGCATACATTTAAACACAATAACAAAGCTGAAACACAACAAAAAAGTACGTCTTCTCACAAAGAAATTTTTACTTCAACTGAGGCTAGGAACTGCCGGATATGACTAAAACAACTCCTGACATAGGCATAGATCTATACTGCAGTTAGTCAGCTATTATAAAATATGTTTTTTTTTTTTTTACAATTGATGAGCAAACATCAACTTTTGCCTTTTTGTCCAGGATTTTGCATCAAATACTCCACTGTGCGCCGTGACAAACATTCACCAGTAATACGAGTAGTAATTTTCCAACTGGACGAAAAATGTCCGGGCCAGGATTCGAACCTGGGATCGCTTGGCTGAAGCCGCCACGCTCTACCACTGAGCTAATTTGAATATAAAATTGTACCATTTTTTAATCGCCTTTCTCATGCTGAATTACTACCAGAAGTAAGGCAAAAATTTCTATTAATTTTTAATAGTGGAATTTTTCACCGGCGGTAATAACTAACTGTACAACATTCTTAAAGTTTCGAACCTTAAACATATATAGTAATAAAAAATACATTTGTTTGTTATTTTAAAATTTTCTGGTACACGTAATTCTACTACAGTCCCCAAGTGGGGACTGTAATATCATTAAGGAAGACTAACATAAATCAATGTTGCAGACTTGGGAATTTTTTATTGAATATATTTTCCACTATTTCATAATAGTAATCTTAGCTTTATTTAAAAACAGGCAATCCGTGATTAAATAAAACGAAAAATTATTAGTCGATAAAATGACAGTTATTTTGCATAAAATATTCCCTAATCTAAAATTAAACCATATTACATACTATGCGTTGACACTTCAATGGAACAAGTAATTACAAGCAGGGTTGCCAATTTGGCCTTCCTTTTTATTCAGAAATTCGGAATTTATACCAAAAAAGCGTAAAAAAATGGCAACTATGATATTGCATATGATATGTCATAGCTCCCAACCTTTTTTTTTTAACTTCCTGATGTGCTACTGTTCTGACATTTTGTATATCTGTAAATCCCCAATGACAATACAATATTTTCATATTTTAAGAACTTAATTATCAGTTAATAGATAAATTAAATTTCCATTATTATTATTATTATGAATATTTAGTACATAGTTTTTTATACGGGGATGCGACGTCATATAAAGAATGTGTATTTTTATTTATAAAACATGATTTTTAAATGCAGCCTATATCTACGAGTATTTCCAAATACATTAATAATAGCGGTATTTTAAAAACAATGTTTATTTTACTTTCTTAATTTTGATAAGTAATAAAGTTTAAACGTATTTTTTCTTCACTTCTTTCTCAAGCATTTACAAATTATGCAATTAAACGTTTTTACTGGCTCTCATATTAATGACAGTACTCCATATACATGACTGGATGCGAAACTGCTGAAAGTTATAAAATAATACACATATGCGGTTCCTATCACAGTCTAATTAGGCAATGTTTCTATGTAAAGTTTTTACTTATTTCCAAAACTAATTTTCCCTTCGTTTAATCTAGAATCCTGATATTAAATAATGCAAGAATTACTTTCATGATTGAGATGAAAAGAATGACATATAATTATACCTGTTAAAACGGAAAGATTTACAATTCTAATTTGTTTTTGGTTCATTTCTATTCCGTGTTAGCAGGTTTTACTGATTAGCAAACCATCCCTATTAAATTTTCTCTTATAGGGGAGATGGGGGATAAATGGGACATTTTCCCAAAAATATTTATTTTAAATATTTTATATAAGTTATTATCAATATTATATATCACATGTCAAACTTTAAGTGTTTGACTGCATCTTATGCACAATATTTGTTCAAGATTATTATTATACAGATATATAAATTAAATTTTAAAACAAGTTCTTCTATGTCCCAATCATCCCCACAGCAGGGATGAATGGGACACAAACATTTTCCTCCCCGTATTCAATGTTAACGACTAAAAGCTGACAAAAATACCTCCTTGGCGAAAGCTGAGAGATTATAAATTGTAATATGATCTCCAGGATTATTTGTTAGTCAATGATCTTGGACTCATCTCAGCTTTGTCTTAAAAGGCCCATAAACGGTGGACTGAAGACGATGGCTACAAAGAGGATGAAATGTTAAAAGAATAATTACCATAAAGTATTAATTTATCAACCTATATAATATTATTTAGTTAATAAAAATTTTTCAGTATCCTGTAGGGACGAATGGAGCAGTTCCATTCATCCCAATTTGAAATGTCCCAATCATCCCCATGATGCATATATTTAATTGTCAGCTATTTTGTCTCAGAAATTATTTTGTCACACTGGTTAATATGCATTCATTTTAATTACCAATATTGAGCCTTTAAATAAAAAATTACAACATATCTTAATTGTTTATATTGCATAAGATATTTAAGTAACTTCAAATGTAAAAAAAAAAAATTACTTTTAAGCAGAGTTTTCAGGAAATGCAAATTTGAAGAAAACTGAAAACAGCCATGTGCTCTTGCTTTTGGTTCTGAAGCAACCTATGCACGGTGGAAGATTTGCCAATTCTAGCTGGCCAAAAGTCGATTTTTCAAAGTTCATCCAACTGGAATTTTTTTTTACCACATGTACCTTATATGTGCAGGTGGTGGACACTGCAGATGTTTTTGATATAAATGCAACCGTACTGAGTATGAAGTTGGCGTTTATTAGAGGAGAATAAATCGATGATTTCTAGTATATTGTTTTAATATGTGAATGTTGAAGAAATTGAAAGAAATTGTACATGATGAGTGCTTTAGAACAAGGCATGTACTTTATTTTTTTTATTTATCTGCATAATTTTTTCATTTGTAAATAGTTATTTCACATTTAATGTTTTTAATGACTTTATGTATTTTTAATAAATTTCATTTTGAAAATTCAAAAAGTTATATGATAAAACTAGATAAATCTCAACTTTTAATTTTAGTAAATAGTTTAGAGTCTTAGATATTGGATAAACGTTTATTTGTCTGCTTCTATCTGCTTCCGTAGATTTTAAAGTTGTTTTTATCATACGAAGTCTAAAATTATTATTATATTTTTTATTCTAAGAACATTTTTCTTTTTACCAGGGTCATCAGAATGTAAACCAATCACACGAATAAGCTTTTATAATATTATACAGCAGCAACAAGCTTCCACATTTAACGAAAAAATCGAATTGGCTGAAAATGTTTTGTTGACAAATGAAAATTATAACGAAGTACAAATGAAAGTTTTCAAGCAGGAAATGATTATACAGAAGACCCAGTTTAGACAAAAGTGGACTACTGTACATAGAGCACATGAAAAATTTCTGGAAAAGTATGACACTTGGCTGCAAAGCAATTTCGAAATGCCTCTTTCAATGAGTACTCCTAACTTACGGAGGAAAGCCAGAATGAAGAACTATTAGATGGTGAATTGTCAGAAAATGTCTACGCAGTTTTCTTATTTCTTTGTATATATAAGTATTACTCTTTAATATTTATTTTTTATCCCAATTTCTAATAGATTATTATAAAAAATTACTTTTATATTTTGGTATCATATAATAAATATAATTATATCGCTTAAATCTTAATAATATTATAAAAGTTCATAAATATTATCCTTTTTAGTTATCAAGTAAAAGATTAACTCATTCATTACATGTTTTAAACCTTTAAATAATTTAAATATTTAACTGAATGGTACATCATAGTAATATAATAAAAACATTCACATCAGGGTGGCTAGTGGTCAATGTAAAATACAGTCAAAAAAAGTGATATACACCAGTATATTCTCATAGATAAATTCATGTCGATTATTCGATCAAATAATGAACATGAATTTTTCTATAAAAATATACTGGTGTTATTAACTTTTTTTTACTGTATTTTTCCCTGACCACTAGCCACCCTGCACATCTAATGTACTACATTAATAATTTTTAATTAAATATAATGATTTCTTATTAAACTACCGTTTAAAATTCCATATATTTTCTTTAAATCAGCCTAATATATCGTTTATATAAACGAAAAATAGATTTTATCAAATAGAAGTTGAAAAATAATTTTGGCCAGCTAGAATCGGCAAATCTCCCACCGTGAAATGGTAGTGAAAGCTATGGGGATACGAAGCAACTAAAAAAAAATGTTTATTGCCTGAATTATTGAGAGCGTCCCATCCATCCCTTGTCCCATTCATCCCCCATCTCCCCTATATACATTTCACACACAATTCACATGCATTTCTTACATAATACAATGCACTCTTATTCAATGTGTTAAGGACGGGCCGCTGCTTCAATATCACAATTCCGTACTATTCCAGCATCTATAAATTATAAATTTTACAATAAATTTGAAACGATGGAGGGAATTTTATTAGGGATTAATGTCAGTAAATGAAATTCGATAATACGTTTCGATAACGTATATAACCTTTGAAGTGTCTCGAGCATTTCTTTCAAATTTATATCGTCAATAACTTATAAATTTAACCTAATACACATGTAATTTCATTTTTAAGATATATTTGTTTCAGAAAGAATGCTATTGGTCATTAATCATTAAATATTAGTAAACGAATTTAATATCATTTGTACTGTTTCCAAAAATGTCTTATTGTTATACAGTTTCTCCCGGAAAAATAAAGCAGTTAAAATGTTATAGAGTTTTTAAGTGGCTGCGTTTGTGTATTATATTTTCTAACAGCACGCTAGTTCAAGCATCTAAGCAACCACGAAGAGTTGCTGAGAAATAAAAAAAAAAAACTTAAATTTTGAATGTGAAACAGGGTTTTGTACTTAGTGCCACAAGATGTCAACCAGATTCGCATAAATATTAATGTTCTAAGAGTAAATTGCATTAAGTCGAAATAGATTTCGTTTCAAAAACTGTGTTCGATCTGTTTCAAACAAGATACATACAGTAAAACCTGTAAAAATAGAACTTTTTCATAACGGGATTGAGCTTTAAACCAACAAATTCCACGCTCTCATATGAAGAGTAGGGTGGATTGAAAAATCGAAATGTGGATAATCGAATCGGCGCGGGGTACAAAAGTTGCCTTTTGTGTATATTAGTTTACATCTTTTTTTTTTTTTATTGAACTCTATTCATATCTTCCGGTGCCCCAAGCGCCCCAAAACTAGTTAAAAAATGACATTTTTATGAAAATTTATATATTTTATTATTTTTATTATTTTTAAAAATTACTTTTGGCGCGGGGTTCAAAAGTTATCTTTTATGCATATTAGTTTACATGTTTTTTTAAATTGAAATCCATTCATATTTTCCGGTGCCCCAAGCGCCCCAAAAATAGTTAAAAATTGAAAGTTTTGTGAAAATTTATAATTTTTTTTAATTCTTTATTTATTTATTTAATTACTTTTAGCGCAGGGTGCGAAAGTTGTCTTTTAAGCCTACTAGCACACATGCAAAACATTTTTAACTTCAATAAATGTCTTCCGGGTGTCCCAAGACACATAATACTTGCCGAAAATTGATTTTTATGCAAATCTTGAACTTAAAATTATAAATAAAAATAAGAGTTAAATAATCTTTTGTATAGCGTAATTATTAGATCCAGGGGATGACAAATCGTTTATCGTTTATATTAAATGTATAATTTTTAATACTATATTGTTATATACGAAGTTTTGAACAGAGCAGTTGCTTCAATTTGCCAGTGCTGTTTTACAAGATATTGGAATTGTACACAATAAAGGGACTTCGAATTTAGTAGATCGCAACAAAATTCGTCGATAGTGTACAAAGGCTCGATATTTAATTGCAGAGACGAGCAATTTAACAGTGTCTCTGTCTATTTTAACGGTATTATTTTCCGATGGGAAAAAGACAATACAAAAATGCTAGTGATGAAGAGCACAATGTACTACACAAAGATCACAAAGGAGGAACATTATTCCCTTGTAAAGGAACCTGACTCACTGCATATTGGACACGTTACATTTGTAACAGAAGAAGCTAAAGGTCTTTACGACATTTACTACATTCTTTAGATGTGCAACAACTGGTACTAAAGCCTTTTTGTGGGCCAATTGGTACAGCAATCAAAACTTGCGAGGAGCTACCTGTAGCTTCCTTTTCTTCAATAAGTGTGGATAATATGCTAGATAACATAGGTAGAATGGTTCTCAGCAATGATCAGTAATATTTATATGATATTTGCGTAGAAATATGACTTGGTGAAAGTGGCTCTGACCGGGCATTTAGAAACCCTGTTCCAGTTATTTTCTCAAGATGGCTAACGACTGCAGGTAGAAAGTTAAGGTTGTAGGTGGCCACAGAAAATCCACCTGAGAATCTCATTATTCTTAGAAAATATCTTATGAAAGTAAGGACCTATTTTGCTCCATATCAAAACAAAGCCCTCCATAAAAGAAGGACAGCGGTATATTTGGAAACTTATCACATTTTACCTCAATCTAAGAAAGTTTGTAGACGCTGTTGTGCAACTATATAGGTTCTTTTGTCATCCTGAATTTTTTTATTATCTATGCTCTGAGATAACACAGAGCCTATCAGGTATTTAATAATACGAAAACTATTTTGTGCTAGAAATGAAAATAGAGGATTACCAGAAGTAAGAATATTTCAAGTACCAAAAATACACTTCAAAGCAAAGTATTATTGTGAACTTATTGACTGGCAATGAGTTGGACGTTTCGAACCACCTCTTTTGATGAATGTGCCTTACGAAGAAATTGAGGCCATGGTAAATGTAGGAAAAACGGAGGAATGGTCAAAATATCAACGCCATACACAAGATGATAAAAGATGCATTCACCTAGTGCCTGAGACATCAGAAAGTGTATATGCACAAGAGAAGAGACTCGTTTTCACATTGAATTCATTAAAATCAAGACGCCATATCAAACATTTTAATCCCAAAAAGGATTACAAACTTTAGAAATATGTAAATGTACAAATTAAAAGAAGTAAACAATTTGCTACGTAAGGTCAATTTTTATAATTTTTATGATTTAGTGCTTTGATTTTTAAATTTATACTTCATGTATTATTATAAAATTATTATTATTTATAAGTTTGTCTTTATTAATTAAACACTTTGCCAAATTTGTAAGACATTTTCTTAAAATTTTCACTATTTAACTATACTTGGGGCACCGGCAGATATGAATGGATTTCGATTAAAAATATGTATATATATACATATGTAAACTACAGAATTATGTAATACACCCAATACACAACTTTCTCACACGACGCCAAATAGATTTTTTTTTAAATTAAAAAACAAAAAATTATAAATTTTCATAAAACCTTCTTGGGGCACCTGAAGATATGAATGTATTTCGATTAAAAAAAACATGCAAACTAATATAAATAAAAGACAACTTTCACACCCCGCGCCAAAAGTAATTTAAAACAAATAAAAAAACAACAAAAATTATAAGTTTTCAAAAAATTTCAATTTTTAACTATTTTTGGGCGCTTGGGGCAGCGGAAGATATGAATGGATTTCAATAAAAAAAAAAAAAAAACGTGTAAACTAATATACATAAAAGGCAACTTTTGCACCCCGTGCCAAAAGTAATTTCGAAAAATAAAATTTCGTATACTTTTCGATCACCCTATTGAAGAGTGTAATACTCTGATTGAAGGATATCTAAACTATTTTTTTCCTGTCCTTTGCTACTCAGCTTTAGCAAGTTCTATTGTACTGTTTTAAGAGGAACAGTATTATTTATGGAAGTTTTTTAAATATATTTTCATATACTCGCTAATTCATTTAAAACTCCTAAATATGAACCACGTCTTTGCAGTGATGGATTTTAGATAATTACATAGAATTTTCATTAACCGTTTTATTACGGGACGTATACGTTGCAGTGGAATATTTTTTATTCTATCCGTACTCCTTTGCAACACTTTCCAACATAGTTGAAAAGTGAATTCGTTTTGGCTGTCTGTCTGTCTTTCCATGCTCTAGCTCGCGCACTTATATTTGGATTATCATGTAATTGATATATGTTATTGAGGTTTACTATGGCATCATCTGTATTGAAAATGAAGTGTGTAGCACTTAATTTTTTTTACAGGGACACTCAAAATAATTCTGTTACATTACGGTCTACGGGGAAAAGTATTTGCGGTGTATATTAATGATGTTACACAATTTCAAACATATTGCAATTGATATATATATGACTGAGGTATGCTACAAAAGGCTTACTGTAGAATAGGGTGTGCATAGTACTTATAGTTCCTTTAGAGGGACACTCAAAAGAATTCTGTTACATTGCGGTCTATGGGGAAAAATCATTTGCGGTTTAGTTAAATAATGTTTCACTATTTTAAACGCATTCAAATTTATATATATCACGAAGGTGCATTAGAAGAAGCTTAATATGGAATAGGGTGTGCATAGCACTTATAGTTACTTTACAGGGACAGTCAAAAGAATTCCGTTACATTACGTCTATGGAGAATAATCGTTTGCTGTTTATTTTAATAATGGTTCACTATTTCAAACATATTGAAATGGACATATATCACAAAGGTGCATTACAAGAGGCTCACTATAGAAGATTCTGTGTACAGCATTCCTCGTTCATTTACAGGGACACACAAAAGAATTCTCATCTATCTGTTAAAAATAATTGCTGGAAGACCGTTTTCAGTTGCTGAACGCGTTTTCAAATTTAACTCATTCGTTGTCTATTACTTTGCATTTAGAAATTCTATGGATCATATACAGGGCAGCACAAAAATTCTCGAGTTCATTTCCGTTTATTGAGGAAAATTCCAGAATGAGCATTTTAAACCGCTGCCCATTTCCTAACTGAACTAAAATTGCATACTGTGTAGTATACATACAAATCATACTGATCATGTAAAGAGCTCACAAAAATGTTCGGATATCTTTTGGAATATTTTTGGTGATTTTTGAAATGGGATTTGTTATGCGTTTAAATATGTTATACGTTTTCCAAATTGTTTACTTAGATGCCGTCTTTTGCATTATTAAACGTTAAAGATTTGTAAAATTAATTTGGAAGTGTTGGAAGCTGTTACATAATCTATGCTTGACGCATGATTTTTCATTCTTGTTGAAAAATAATCTCTGTCACACATTTATAACTAGGATATTTTGATGAGACATATATCACTAAGAATTTTTATTAGAAATTGTAAAATGAAAATAAATATAAAAATATTCGCCAATCCTGGCCGTTAATCAAAGAGTTAATATATTAGTTATATTCTTGGAGTAAATCCGTATTATTTTACAAATCGTAATTGAAATAATTTTTGTACGTTGATAAATATTTACCCTATTGACCTTTTATAATGAGACTGCAGCAAAAGTGATAATTTGAAATGCAAAGTATTGCATAATCCGTTATCATTACATTTCCTTTTTAATGAACCAAAGTAATATATTCTGGAGCAATTTACATTAAAATTGCCCAAGAAAATAATATATCTATAATTAATTTGACCAGGTAAGAAAATTACTTCGATTAAGATAATAATTTTTATACGGGAACATTAAAAAATCAACCTCATAATATGTGTAATTCATTCGAATATCGTTCAAATGTTATTGTAAGCGCGCGATTATAGTATAGATTGTTTATACTGTAATAAAATTAACTGAAAGTGGTTACTGAGTTTCTTTTTCTTTTTCTTTTTCTTTTTCTTTTCTTTTTTTTTTTTTTTTTTTTTGCCATGTGATATTAAATACCAAGTTGTGTTGTAACACAGTTTTACATACTTAGTTAAGTTTGTTATGCATTTCCCTCTATTCTAAAAAAAAGTCACTGATGCTACTGCTGCAGCCGCAATTGAATTTATTGTGACCAACGCTGTTTCTCGGCATATATTAAAAAAAAACTATTGCATATAAAAATAATAAAAGTCAACCTCATAATATGTGTAACTCCCTCGAATATCGAACATCTTTCAAATGTTCTTGTACGTGCGCAATTATAGAAAAGAATGTTTATATTATAGTAAAATTAGCTGAAAAGGGATTAACTGAGTTCCTTTTCATTTATTTATCTATTTATTTATTTTTGTCTTTTCTTTTATTACTTACCCATCATACGTAGTATAGGGTAAGTCTTGTAATCGTTTTGAAAATCGAAAAAAAAAAATTGACGGATTTACACGTTTCAGACACTGGAAATTCCGAAAAACATATTTTTAGAAAAAAAAATTTGCCGTCCGTCTGTATGTCTGTGTGTCTGTGTGTCTGTGTGTCTGTGTGTCTGTGTGTGTGTGTGTAAACGCTCTATCTCCCGAAAAAATTGAGATAGAGGATTGCAATTTGGTATGTACTTAGTATGTAATAATGGGAAGAAGCCTATTTCATTGCAATAACCTCGATTAACCGGAACTATTTTTTTCGGACTCTCGAAATATTCGTTCTGATAAAAGGTATATAAAAATTTTCGAAATTGTTTAGTTTAAGAAATTAACATAAAAGACAATAAAAAAACATAAATTTTGCATAAAGCATGAAGTCGATCGGATAATGAGTTGCCGAGATATTTGGAATCCTATTTCCCACACTCTTCGATTTTTTATGACCCTGTATTTCATCCAAATTTAACTTCAAAGATATATTTTAATTGGAAATTTGACGCTTAATCAGATGCAATAAACCGCTAGTTTAATAGGATTATTTTTTTTGGAGTTATAAGGAAAAACCTCTTTCAAGCAATTCAGTAACCGAGCCTTTAAAGTTTATGACGTCATCAAGCCACGATTTTATTTGAATTGCAATGCATTTTAAAAGTAGTTTACACATTTTTATTTTAATATTTTACATTATGCATATCCATGATGGGTAAGTATTACGGTGGCCCCCAACGACTAGTTTTAGCCATGTGATATTGAATGCCAAGTTGTGTTGTAGCACAGTTTTACATATTTAGTTAAGTTTGTTATGCATTTTTTTCTATTCAAAAAAAAAAAAAAAAGTCACTAATGCTGCTACTTTTGCAGTAATTGAATTTATTGTGACCAACGCTGTTTCTCGGCATATATTAAAAAAAGCTATTGCATATAAAAACATGAAAACTGGTAGTTTTACAGATAAATGTATGATAAGCATATTTAAGCAGGCAAGTGTTTAAGTCGAAGAATTATTTAATCGCTATTAATGGTGAAATCGTTGAAAATAATTCAATTTACGTAAATTTTATACAATCAAAAAACTATACATAGCAAATTACCTATTTTTTCCAGGCACATACTTGACTAGATTGTAGTGTTTTTAATTTGTTTAATTTTAGATTTTTTTTTTCAATTTTTAGTCAAAATTTCATTTTTAGAATAGAGATTTAATTCATAATTTCAAATAACCGTTTTTTTACCTACTGTTGCCAGATTTTACAAATCCCAAATAATAAAATTTACAAACGCTTTTCAGTTGAAAAATATATTTACATGAGGATATTAAAAAAGAAAGAAAACTTTAAGATATAATTAAATTATTGCGAGCGGAAAGCATTTATTGGTGAAAATTCTGTGGAATCTGTCCGGGGGTTGGTAAGCAATGCTCGTAGGAGACGGAGCAAGGGAGCCTGATTACCGCATGGGTAAATTTAACTATAAATTTCCTCCATATTTAAAGTCCTTATTGTTGTAAAATATCTCTCATAATTAAGGCAAAAATATCTAATCGCTTTTACTGGTGGAAGTTTTGACCGGCAGTAGTCAGGTCACCTAGAGTTTAAAAAATATATATAACTGTTTTATGGTTAGTACTGTATATAGAAAACCAATAGCTAATCAATCCACTATTCCTACTAATGCTCAAGCACCTTTTTCCTATAAAGTTTCTGCCTTTAGACATTTTATTAGAAGAGCCTTTACTGTCTGTACCCCTAATCAATTAAATAATGAAATAAATAAAATACCTGACATCGCAAGAAATTACGGATACAAATACAGCACTATCAATCGTTAATTACGCGCATGGATTATAAAAAGAAGATAATTTTTGATGAACGAAACTCAAAAATATCAACTTTACAATATTTTCCTGGACTCTTTGAAAGATTAAAATATAAACGTAGAAAATTTAATATCTGCCTTATTGCAAAACTTTCCACAAAATTAAAAGACATAGTATGTAGAAAAACAGATCTAATAGAACATGATCAACTTTCCGGTGTTTATCAAATCCCATTCACCAAGGCGGATGGAACAGTACAATACTATATAGGAATGACAAACAGAAAATTTAAAACAAGAATAAAAGAACATATGGCAGATATCAAATATGACAGAAGAATTACTGTCTTAGCCAGACAATATAGAAAGCCGCTGCAGATTGATTTCAAGAATAGTAAAACAATTTTTCAATCAAGAGCTTATTTCCCATCCGTGAATCAATAGAAATATATTTGCGAAAAGATAACATTTGCAATAAAGCCGCTTCTTTTGAATTAGCAATAATTTGGCACGCGATGATCTAACGATTGAAAAATGCAATAGAAATAAAAATAAATTGCTTGCCTTGGACATGCGATCTCGTGGTTTTATGTTTACCATTTTTCAAAAATATGCGCGTATATCTTATTTATCTTTTAGATCTGAAGATGTCGCCGATAGAGCGAACGAAACATATGTAATCTACATTAAAAGGTAGTTTTAAACATTTCGTGTTATGTTTTTATCACTTTAAGCATTAATGAGACTTTAATTTAAATAATCTTACATATTAAATTTGAGGCAATTTCCATCCAATATATGCCGATATATAGGTTTAATGGAAATCGTAAAAAATACATTATGGAATAGGGTTGCTACGGCTCAGGAACTTTTTCAGGGAATGTACCAGCATTTTCTTACAGAAAAATTCGCTTTTTTTTTTAAACGAATAAAATACTTGATTAAATTAGGCGAAATGTTCCATAATAAGATGCTGGTACTTCCCTGAAAAATTCTCTGACCTGTATCAACCATTATAGAAGCACCACCTAGCAGCGCCATTTTTTGGACAGTGTAATCAGAACAAATATATGTCATGGTCTAAATGAATGTGAAGTTGTATGATACTCCATGCATTAGTTCTAAAGCTAAATCGAACTTCACATTCCGATAGACAGACTTGAAAAAAAAATAGGCATATCGTATATAATATAAGACATCCATCATAACCATGCAAATCCATCAAAAAACGGAAATTGACAATTCTCACTACATGGTTTCACTTTATGTAATTTTCTATTTTTCTTTTTTTACTTTCTATTTGTCGTAGAAGAAAATTAAGACAAACTTTATACCAGTTTATTAAAGTACACTTAAAATACTTAATTAAAGGATTGTCTTTGCATTTTTTATACAATTATTTAGTTTTCAATGTTGCTGAAAATAAATACCGTTATTTTTCAAAATTAATATGTTTATATATATTTTGTTGTTGTTAGTTAAAAAGGTTTTTAGATACAGAACATTTAAAAAAATAATAACATCTAGCTTCTAGCCGAGGCTAACGAAAAAGAAAGATTACCACGGTGCTTTACATGTATCTTTTTTTACAGACCGCGGGAGTCACGTGATGCTTGAATGCACCAATGCAGGTGTACGGAAACAGCATCACGTCACTCTAGCGGTCTGTAAAAAAAGGTAAGTGAAATGTACCACGGTAGCCTGTCTTTTTCGTTAGCCTCGCTTCTAGCCCATTAAAGGCAGCGATATAGAAGTGTTTTCTTTTATATATCTCACAAGGAATCTGAATAAAATTGTGATAAACAAGGTGTAAACGCCTTGGAATTTCCAGATTTATGCGATAAAAAAGACAGAAAAAGTCTGTTAAAATTTGTGATAAAAATGTACGCACATTGGATATTTATACGTATTTTACAAGCTTAAGTTTTATAGCTAGCATTAACCCTCTAGCCGCGGCGATGTTTCCATTTTCTTATATAAAACCGTGGCCTATTTATATTAGTCACTTATACTAGTTATAAGGATTGAATGTCACCGGAATGTACAAACAGATTTATTTGTAAATACATAAAAACAGTTTCTTCATGTACATTATAAAAACAAAGTTTTATTTCAAAATTCCGGTGGGAATGTGGCATTTATGAATTCAAAATATTTCAAAAACTACAGAACTTTCAGAGTGACCTAACAAATGGAATGATATATACTCTCTTAAAAAAATCCAGCGATTTTAACTCAGACTGAGTAATTTTTCACTCCTTTATAGTATTAAAAATGCACTTATCCTATAGGAGTGAATTTCATCCTTTTTGCGGAGTGGTTATTTCCACTCCTTTTTGATAAGTCATTTTCACTCTTTTTTCGACTAAATTAATAGGCAAAATGTGTGATTTCACTCTTATTTTGAGAAATTACTTTTTGTTTTTTTAACATATTTAATACAAAAGGAATGATTTTTTTTTAACTAGCTTTGTTGTATAGGTACCCCCCCCCCCTTATTTTTTATCTTAGCTTTGCATTTTAATATGCATAAATGACATAATTGAAGATAAATATTAGAAGAGATTTCATAAATTTTTAACATTAGGAATTAAAAAAAAAAAAAATCTGATTATACATATATTGACAAGATTTTTTTTCCCTAAAACAATATTATAAGATTCGTTGTTTTTACTTTACCTTTCTTATATAAAATTATTTCTTGTACTTTTACATTGTATATATAATTTTAGCATTACTTAACGTTGTTCTTTTAACCATAAAAATATGAATTTCTTGAATTATTTCTTATATTATTATATATTAATATATTTTACTCATGGCACAGAAAAATATTTGTAGAACACAGAATCCATAATAATGAAAACATGTTTTTATGTTGCGTTTTAAATTTAGGATATACGTTCTATGTTTGTTAAAATATTTAATCAATACAAGTATTTATTATGTATACAAAGGTGCACACTATACTTTATGTGCTTTGGAATTTACATAATATTATGCAATGTAGTATGAAATACTGAAGAGAGTAGAAATAGCATTTTGAGACAAATGTTGTTAGTGCAGTTAGACTTTTGAATATGCATATCTTATAACACAAAAAATAACAATTCAAAAAATCATATATGTACATATTTAAGTTAAAGTTAGTTGTTCCAAAAATTAAATTAACAACATTTTTTATTAATTTATTATTTTCTGTCAATTTTTTAAATTATATTTCACATTTCGTACTATTTACATAATATTATGTAAATTCGAAAATAAATAAATAAAATATAGATGTGCACAATTCACAATATAAAGTTTACAATTATCAGAGGAATGCGATTATTTTCTAGTTCTTATATAAACTTATATTTATAGATGCTTAAGTGTAAAAGTAAAAGTAATCTTTTAGAGTGTATTGGATAAATTTACTGATTCTAAAAAATGCTTGTACGTACTGGAAATATTTTAAGAAAAATAGAACATATATCATAGTTAAAAAATAATGTTTTTAATATCATGGGTTCTGTGTTCCACTAATATTTCTCCGTGTCATGAGCAATATATATTAATAAATAGTAATATAAACAGCAAAAAATATTTGTTTACATAAAGTAAATGTGAATTAAAGTAATTAGAATACAGTTTGAATACGATAAAACTATATTTTCAAGAGTATTTTATTAATTATAATAAATCACTTTAATTTTTTCAAAATTAATTGTACGAAATCATAATATGACACCCAGAAAACATTTTTGAGTGCATTTTATTCATATTAATAAAACAAAAAACGATAATTGAAGAAACTAATTTTTCATGTTTAATAGTAACAACGTAAAATAATGCCAAAATTATATATACGATGTAAAAATAGAACAAGAAATATCATTATACGAACGATAAAATAAAAATGTACCTTAGGAGAAAAAACTTTTTCTGGTATGTGGCCATCTTGCTTTTTTTTTTCTGGGGAAAACGAAATGTAAATTTCTTCTATTCTTTATTATAATTATTCTTGCTTTTGCTGACACGACATGTCTACCCCATTTTTAAATCCATGAAATAAAAATACTAATGCACTTATATGTTTCAGAGTAGCACTAATTTAACAAAACGTAATTTTAACGGTGAGCAGTGACAAGGCAAACATGCTTATTTATGCCTGACAAGCCGCCGAATGCCGAAGCCATTAGCCTTTCAAACTGGATCCCCCGCCAAACCAAATATCACGTGACAGAATTACAACCAATAGAAAAGTTCTCAAATCACCCCTTTTAGAGTATTTCCCTACTTCGATTCAAAACCGGAGTATTTTTGCATATAGCTCCAATGCAGATGAGTTATCAAACCAGTTATTTTCGGAAAGCGTTCCTTTTTGAGAAAGTCGATACTCAGAAGGAATGAATATCCCCCCTAAATATTACGTTCTTTTATTGAGTGAATAATTCACTCTTTTGAATTAAGAGTGTATATATTATAATTTGTAAACGAATATCTCTATTTCTAAATAAAAGAAGATAGATTCAACGAAGAAATAGAATCTCCCGATGCTTAAGTACAATAAAAATTATAGGGAACGTCAAAATAGCGTTCCCCGCGGAATTGTATATAATAAGTGAAACACGATAGGAGTGTTACCCGCGGCTGAAGGATTAATAAAGAAAAAAGAATCCGGAGCAAAACAACACACGCGATTAAAAAATAAATATAAATAAATAAATATTTTTAGTTGATCCATATTATACAACTAGGCATCCATTAAAGATTGAAAAAAAAAGATTGAAATTGACAAAATTTTCGAAATTTGGTAATTATTATAAGTACATAAAAAGTTCATTCTATATCTTATATCAATTTGTTTATTTAAATTCTTGGATTGCGTCCAACTGCACAATTATTTTTTTCAGACGATAGTTTTGTAACATAAGATAATTCTTCTAGCATTTTTTTTTCATTAATATTCTCCATAGCACAGTGTTTGTCTGCCTACAATTAGAACATCTGTATACAAATCAAATGGAATCTAGCATCTGGCTACTATTGCACATCATATTTTATAGTGATTTTGTATCTAAACATACATAAAATATGGACACAAAATTTAACATAATACACATTCGAAGTTTCAAAAATGCTCCAGACGTTCTTTTGTGTTTCCTTATTGTATTACGTGGATGAATTCAGACTGGATATAATAATATTTTTATATAATACTTGACCGAACGATAATGTTTAATTACCGCATGGGCACACATCCACCACTTTCTACAAAAATAAATTTTCGCTGTAGAAAATCATAAAATTCTGCGATTAAATACAGAGTTTATTACTCTTCAAAATAAGTAGTGAAGTTTTGCCTAGGCAGTTATCTGGCACTGCCGAAAAAGTTGGAACCTTGAAATATTAAAAGAGAAAACGTACATTTAATATAAATAAATCATACTAAAATCGGATGTATATCTACACCCCTTTTTGTAAAGTCAAATAAACACATTTTGCACAAGAATTTTTCTTAAAAAATGAAATATAACGTAGTATGAAAATTACGTAGTAACAAGTCACATTATTAAACAGTTTTAATAAATACATTTTATGGTAGAAAGTGTGACTTTTCACTTAAAAAATAGGAAGATTGGCAGCTATGAGGATGTTATAGTTATTATCGTAAGCTGCGCAAAATAACAGATGTCGATTGGTTAATAAATAAAAAATAGATTTAGACATCTTAAACACAAGTATTAAATACTATATAACATGAGTTTCCAACAACTCAGTCGTGTTCTTCAGAACTCCTACTATTTCTGAATAATATTCTTCACCTTATTTAACATTTTGACGACATGTGCGTACCAGTGGAGTATTTTTTAATTGTACCCCTTTTTGAAAAATATTCTCAGTGATATACTTATACTAAAATATTTTCAAGGGAGTTCTAACACAAGAAAGCATTTTGAAAATTGTGATAAGATTGGATATGAAAGTAGTATCCAGTCCTGGCCCTTAATCAAAGGGATAATCGATGAAATTCTGTCAAAAAGAAAGTCGAATGTGGTCATTTAAACAGGGATGAGAGCGCTCCGACCCGAATGTCTGATTTTTACCACTAAATTATAATAGCATAGCTGCCAACTTTTACGCTTTTTTCCTACCAATAAAATTTTATAGTAAATTTAAACTTAGTAAATCGCCGAAATCATGTGATTCAATAAGATAAAAATTTCTAATATTTTTAGTGGTAACAAAAAAGCGTAAAAGTTGGCAGCTATGTAATAGTATTCTCCACCGTATTGAATTTCAGAAATTCTGTCCTTAAATAAGATGACAAATACTATTAAAATTTAGTGGTGACAATCGGGCATTCCGGTCGGAGCGCTATCATCCCTGTTTAAAATATATGGTATCTGTATGGCCAGTGACTTAATGGTTGAAATCTGTCGGCTGTATAACATTAGCTGTAAAAAAAATGATTATCCTAATGGTTTTAGATCGCACATTTTTTTATTTAGTCGCATACTTTTCATTTTGATTTTCTAATTTTTGAAAAAATAAATTGTAACAAAAAATATAAAAATTGCAAAATTTTCTATAAAGTAGACAGAATTACCTAAAAAATGATATATTTATTACATGGAAATTTTAGATAAATATATTTTTATTTACACAACCAAGTTTAGGAAGGAAAAAATATTACTTTTAAATTAATACGATATTTTCCAAGGCAGAATGTTTGCAAAAATAACTCTTTGCAGACTGGTAATATATATGTACAGTCGTGGAAAAAAAAAACTGAACACCCCCTACTAACTTTGCAACAAATTATAGTAGAAGGAAGTGACTGGTACCAAACGATTGGAAATAAAGTCTACTTTTAAATTACGTATATAAAATTTGTTTAGGGGGCCATCTACATATCAAAACCAGCCTAAACTTTAATTTTGTCAATGGCAACACCCAATTTTGACATGATATTTTCAATCTTCGGTTCAAACTATCCTTAAATACTAAATTCTAAATCATTTGGATGATAAGTTTTCAAATTATAAACATTCAAATTTTAGAGCTTCTAATGTTAAATTACATTTTCATATTTTTATTAATATCTCCCGAAATTATAATCCTAATGTGCTAATGTTTTGTTTGGTTATAATACTCAAAAACCCAAAGATAACTACGTAAAATTTATAATTTTTATAATTTTATAATATGAATTATGAAATTAATATTCGAAAAAAATATGAATCGCAACCTACAATTTTTTTCATGGATTTATATTTATTATGTCCTGCTTTATGCGTATTCAAAATTTCAATTTTTTCTTCCAAGTAGTTTTCAAATTATGCTTTAAAAACGGCAAGATGCTGCTTTAAGGGGCTGTCTATGATGTGCATTAACCCTTTATATCCTGAATTAATTTTCCAGCTACTTTTTAGATGCTCAGAATCCTCGATTATTCCCACCAGTTATTATTATTTTTTTGTAAAGTTTTCCTTATCTAATCATAGCATTTTTGCGATTCAATTAGGTGAAAATTTCTCATTTGAAAAACCGGTGGTAACAGATTAAAAATTCTGTAAAAGACGCTCGTTGCGAAGGGGTTAAAGTGGTACTTATAAGTACTGTCAGGATAAAAAGGGTTAAAGCATAGTTTGAACAGGGATGAGAGCGCTCCCATTCAAATGCCCGATTGTCACCACTAAATTTTAATAGTATTTGTCACCTTATTCAAGGACGGAATTTCTAAATTTCATTCAATTATTAAAATTTAGTGGTAAAAACCGGGCATTCGGGTCGGAGCGCTCCCCTCCCTGTTTGAAAAAAATATTATACTCATAGGCTGGGATTACAGTGACTTGATAAACTTAGAGATTAAGTCTGTCTTACGATATAAACAATGCGTAAACCGTATATCAGTGCTTCGCGATCTTAGGTTAATTTGAAAGCTAGCTTAAACTGATGCGTAAGTGAATGCGTGCGCGAGCACAAGAAACCTGACAACGACATATGATTGGAGTAAGATGTAAGATAGCGAAGCACTAGAATCATCCCAGCCTTGATTAGTATATATATGTATATATATATACATATATATGTATATATATATATATATATATATATATATATATATATATATATGTATGTATATATATATATATACAGAGTGTCTCATTTATTGTGCAACCCGCGTAAACGCGAAGCAAATGAACAACATGAGTGAACGCGCACACCGTTAGCGCCGGTAACGGTGTGGAGGGGCATGTGAGCAACACTACCAACACGCTAGAAAACAGCACGAGACACTTCAGTGCTAAGGAGAACGACGTGAAAGGTAGTTTTGCGTCATGGTGCTATGTGCAGAAAAACACGCGTTTAGTATTGAACATTATTTTCAAATGTCTTCGTTCAGAACAGTCAAGGAACGATATGAAACCAAGTTTCCAGAATCAGTGGTGTCGAATAAAAACACAATTAAGCGAATCGTGGAACATTTTCAAACAGAATGGACTGTGGAACCGAAAAGAAAGAACCGTCTGTCGTTTGTCCTTACTGACCACAAAATGGAGGAAATTAGACGAAAAACAAGGAGAAACCGGCCACATGAGTAAAAAAATTAGCTTTGCAAATAAACAATGAACGTTTCGTTTGGTTTCAACAGGGTGGCGCTCCTGTGCATACGGCCAACGACTCTGTCATTTCTCCAAGAATTTTTTGGAGATCGGCTAATTACAAAAAACTATGACCTCCATACAGTTCAGACCTATCACCGCCCGATTTCTTCTTGTGGGGCTATTGGAAAAATCGCGTGGTCCGTGAACCGGTAGCCTCGATTACTGAACTGAAAACTCGCATTACGGAAGAGATAAACGCTATCACACCAAACACATTACAGAATGTGTCTCGAAATCTACTGAAACGGGCCCAGATATGTAAAGATGAAGACGGCAGTCACTTCAAACATTTTTGTAGTCGTTTAAGCTCTTCTGTAAAATAAAAATTAATGTTTGTACATTGTTCTTTTTTTAGGGGGTTGCAAAATAAATGAGACACTCTGTATATATATATTTCTTTTACTTTTTCAATGTCTACTTTTAAATTTTTCATTAAAATTACGTAAAACGTATTTGCATGAGATGTATGTTTACGTCATTTATGCTAAATAATTTCGCTTTTATTGATAAATTGATAAAGCTAATTTTGAAAAATATGAACAGTTCTACCGTAGAAAACAATTAATCATTTTTGTTATCTTTAAATGAATTTATAGCTTCTTTTCCAGTCTAATAAAGCTATATTGTTTTTTCTGCAGTATATATGTATAAAGTGAGGTTTCTTATAAATGCATATGCGTAGTGTATTTGCTGAAACAAAATGGCCCCACAATTAACTGGAGAACGAAAGACCAAACGATTGGCATGTGGCAAGCTGGAAGATGTTTTCGTTGTAAATCTAGGCATTTTCAAGTGTCTCTTCAAACTGTTTTAACATGGATTAACATGTGATTTTTATATAGGTAGTTTATTGAAAAAAAGAAAAAAAAATTACATTTACATTCAATTTATTTAAATTTACATTAAAATTACGTTACTGGCAATTATTTTTATGTTTCGAAATACTAATTCGATAAACCGTCTTTGTAGTAGTGGTCGGCCTAGGATCTTATCAGACAGCCAAGTTCGAGAAGTTGTTGCAATGGCTACAGTACATCCCTATATGTCTTCTAATCAAATTAAAGATGATTTACAACTTCAAGTAAACATATATAACTAAGAGACGATAGAATGTATTATGAATATATATATATATATATTTACGGCATACTTTCTGGATAGCGGCTAAAAAAACAGCATTAACCGAAAACCAGCGACTCAACGACATTTAGTAAGTCTCCAGTTCTTGCGTCTCAAATAAAGCCAGTCACTGATTATTAGATTTATATAATAATCAATAATTATATGATATTAATAATAATCTTTTAATAATGACCTATTTTAAAATTAATGAATGAAGTACTTTTAATTAGCGGAATAACTGCTTTTAATCATGCTTTATAAATTGAATTATCTGGAAGTAAAGTCTGGTTACTTGAAAGTAGGAGGAGCTTGTGTGAGTAGGAGGAGTAAAAACAAACTATAATTCCAAGTGTAATTTATAACCCATTGTTCTCTTTGTACTAGAACAGGTTCTAGGAGGTGTTGAAATAAAAGTTTTATTTCAAATATAAGTCATAAATTAATTCATTCCGATGACTGAAATATTTTTCTCCTCTTGTACAAAACTTTTTATAGTTTCCTCCTATTTTATGGAAATCGGTTTTTAAAAGAGTAAGGTTATTTAACCTTTTTTATCCTGACGGTACTTATAAGTATCACTTTAACCCCTTCGCAACGAGCGTCCTTTACAGAATTTTTAATCTTTTGCCACCGGATTTTCAAAACAGAAATTTTCGCCTAATTGAATCTCAGAAATGCTGTCATTAAATAAGGTAAAGTTTACAATAAAAAGTTACTGGTGGGAATATTCGAGGATTCTGAGCACCTTATGCGTCACGTATACGTGTCGCTCGTCCCCAAGGGAAAACACCTATATATTCGTAATATGACAGTTTTTCCTAACGGTATTCTCAATGGCACAAAGAGTGTATTTCTGACAGCAGGCAGGAGATGGCAAATTCAAGCACATATCCTCTTTCTTTGCATTGTAGGAATTTTACATTTGCCACGCTACATTCGAAATCCATTTTGCAATAGAATTGACATGCATGTTGTTCTTCATTTGAGTAATTTTAGTGGTTTATTACCGGTTATTTAGTACTATTATTTTCTATACTCTACAGGTGAACATTTCCTATATTTTATTTGAAGTTCACTATTTAAAATTTACTATTTTATTTTATATCATAAGGTAAAAAATTTATGGTGGTTACAGTTGCATAATTAACCACTAAAACACTGTAAAAATTAATTTCCTCTTTCCTATGTTTATTCTGCACCAAAACGTATCCAATGATGCAAAAATACAATTAAAAAGTAGCTGTAAAATTAATTCAGGATATAAAGGGTTAAAATGGTGATCTGAAATCAAACAAAAACTGTCGTCATATGCAGTGCAGATTTCAGGTAAAGCATTGTGTATATGTATTGAAGTGGTATATACATATATGTATGAAGAAATTTGCAAGTGTTTGCCTACTGTGCGACATTATTGTCGCATTTTTAAATGTATGTAGATTATTAATGCAGTTGTATCGAGCCTATGTTAAATGGGCTAACTAAGCTTTAGGAAATGGAAGAGAAATTCGTTTTCCATTTGACACTCCTTGCCACTGTATCTCACAATAGAGGAAAGAAATGAACTTATTCAACTCATTCAAGTCTCTTATGAAAGATTACTGGTGTCTTCATTCAAAAGCACAATTCTAATAGAATTTTCACTGGCGATAATATCAGAGTACCGTCTGATATCGTCAAAGTCTACTTGGGTTTAGCACAACATATCTCTGTGAATGTGCTACCCCCCCCCCCTCGTTTTCGTTACATGAAAAACAAATACAGGAATAAACTAAACATTGAATCTGACTTATAACTAAAACTATCTACTATTGAGCCAGATTTGAGGAAGCTGTAATTGATAAAATAAGTAAACCCTTTTCATTAGCGATAGAAGCAAATTAGTGCAATCAGCCTAGTATAACAGTCATATGCAGCAGTATATCAATCAATGTGAACCAATATGTATTAAGTATTATGGCTTTTTCTCTATACCAAAACACTGTATTTGATATTGTATGCATTATTAAAATTTAATGATAATACCACTTTTTACTTGAATGTTATTATAAAGCAGTCAGTCTAAATACCAATTTATTAATGTAAGCATTCATTTTTAAATACAAAAAAAAAAAAAAAAAAAAAAAAAAAAAAAAAAAACTGCCATAACAGAAACACAAAAGACCGGAGATACATTTCGTTTTAGACAGGTTCCTTTTTACAGGTTTTTCTATATTAGCTTTACACTTGTTATTTGGTGGTACGCAGAAGTATGAGCTTCGATTTAGTGGTACGTCTGTCTAAAACTTTGAGAACCCCTGCTCTAGAATGTTAATTGATTCTTTCATTAAATGAATTAAGAAAATATTTATAAATGCATTTTTCTCTATATGCTATGCCATACCATTAGAATTAATTTCGGTTTTAAAGAATAACTTGTTATTTTTAATCCCAATAAAGATTCTTTTTATGACAGGTGTGCAGATATAAATCCTTTAACTTGTCAGCTTTGGCACACATATCATATCGACAGCGATTAAACACGCCTTTCCACCATCTTTACAGAACTGAGTGAAAATTTTCAATAGAAATTTCAATAGAAGCATTAATCAGTTAATTGCAAAATTTCAAATGAACTACCAGAATAGGTTTAATCACAGAATTATTATTAAACCTATTCCGAAGGAGAATAACGGATGTAAAGTTATTCAGATGTATTTATAACATAGATTTAGTTTTAGTTTTTCAAATAAATCGGAATATAAATCTTGCGAACTTATCTCAAAACAAGACCCCACCCCCCTACTCAAAAAAAAGCAATGTCGGGATTTATTTTCAGACTAAAAAGCAATTTATCTGCGTTTTTTTTTTTTTTTTTTTTTTTTTTTTTTTTTTTTTTTTGCTTTATACTATTTTTTTTATTTCTAAATTTTGTATTTGCCAATATTATTCACGTTTCTACCAATAAATTTTAAAAAGAGCGAGTTAAATATATGGAAAATCTGAGAAAAAGCATTATAAAAACACCTTTAAAATTCTAATATCATTTACACATTCTAAAACTTTTTTAATTACAAATAATCTTATATATTTTTTAATCGGATAACTCAACACTTGTAAACATTATTTTACCGCATATAACAATAACCGAAACTTATTAAGTAAGTAAAATGGTCATATCGGTAAAACATAATACATTAAAAGAAGTGACTTAACCATTCCGCAGCATTTCAACAATCCAGTACTGAACTTCAATTTGGATACAACCCCTTAAATATGCTTATTATAAAGTAATTAATTTCTCTGAAACAAATCGTAGGAATTTCATGAAATTTGGTATCTAGGCACAGTTTGAACTGCAGATTTCAAATATCTTGTCAAATTTGGGTCTTGCTATTGAAATAAATAAAGTTTTTCTGTGCTTTTATATGTAGATGGCCCCCTAAGCAAATTTTATGTACATCATTTAAAAGTATACTTTATTTCCAATCGTTTGGTACCAGTCACTTTCTTCTACAATAATTTGTTGCAGAGTTAGTAGGGGGTGTTCAGTTTTTTTTTTTCACGACTGTACCTTTTCAAAGTGAAAAAATAGATATTCGCCGGTACCATGTCAAACTATCGAATTCGAAAATAGCTACTTTTCAGGAAGGCAAAAAAACTGTTTTAATTATGGATTTAAAATCAGCGCTTGGCGGAAGTAACTAATTGTTATACATTTTTTGTGCTGTTTAATATCCTATTTAAGCTTACTATCGAGATAAATCATTTGGCTAATTTTATTCGCCAAAAAATCACATTCGATACTTTGAAATGCTATGTTTATTTGTTCTTTTCTCAGTTTCTGCAAAATGTTACAAGTCAAAGTAGCGAATTTGCCGTATTCGATAGTTTGATTTGTAAAATTGTGTACTTTTCTCAGTTTTAGCAAAATTATACAAGTCAAAATTGCGAATGTGCTAAATTCGATAGTTTGACCTGTAAAATTTTCGTATTTACATATTCAATATAAAAGAATTAACATTTTTCTTTAATAATTTACAAAATGAGCTTACTGTAAATTGGTAAATGAAAAAACTTATTTCAAGCGTTATGTAAATTTTATAAAATATAAGAAAACAAATAAATAACACACTAATAGAGGGGTGGGGAACCACGGAATGTTTTCGACAATTATCGTTCATTTACAGGGACACTCAAAACGTTTCGGTTACAGTGCGGTCTATTAGCGATAATTGCAGGAAGTGCGTTTTCAATTGCGGTATGCATTTTTTAGTTTAACTATTTGCACACTACATGTGTGATTATACAGATATATACAGGACTATGCAAAATAATTCGTAAGCATTAGAAAGTATGATTCTGAATTTTTTAAAGGTGTTTTTAGCTCACAGGCTATCAAAGCCCGCTCGTTCTGTATGTATGTATGTATGTACGTATGTACGTAATGCGATAACTCTTGACAGAAATAACCGTTTTGTTTAAAATTTCATTTATAGGTTCCTTGTGAAAAGGCGCTTCCCTGATTAGTTTTGGGGGTTGATTGGTTAACTATAAAGGGGGGAACGGGGGCTAATCCCCCTTAATTTAGATAAATGTTTTTTTCATGAAGAATTAACACATTTTCTTCAAATTTTGTATATAGGTTCATTGTGATACGGTTCTTTCCTGATTAGTTTTGGGGGTTCATAGGTTAAGTATAAAGGGGCTAACGGGGGAAGGCGGCTAATCCCCCCCTTAATTTAGATAAATGAATTTTCCATGCAGAGTTATCCGATTTTCTTCAAATTTTGTATATGGGCTCATTGTGGTAAGGGGCTTCCCTGATTAGTTTTGGGGGTTCATTGGTAAAGTGTAAAGGAGGGGAACGGGGGACTTATCCCCCCTTAATTTAGATAAATGGGTTTTCATGCAGAATTAACCGATTTACTTCAAATTTTGTATGTAGGCTCATTGTGGTAAGACACTTCCCTGATTAGTTTTGGGGGTTCATTGGTTAAGTATAAAGGGGGGAACGGGGGGACTAACCCCCTTAATATAGATAAATGGATTCTTCATGCAGAGTTATCCGATTTTCTTCAAATTTTGTATATAGGTTCATTGTGGTAAGGCGCTTCTCTGATTAGTTTTAGTGGTTCATGGTTAATTATAAGGGGTTATTTTTTAATTGCGTTATGTATTTCCAAATTATCAGTATAAGTTTGTAGAATACAATTAAAATCATATACAGGGCCACGCAAAGAACTGGATTCAGGAACGCATATAGAGGATAATTTCTGGAAATGTTATTTCAGTAGTTTTAAGCGTCTTTTAGCCTGAATTAAATTTTAGCTTATTATGTCGTTTGTATAGAAATTTGTAGGTAATATACAGGGCTGTACACAATATTCAGGTATGTGTTCATCTATTGGTAGAAATTTCTGGATGTGAATTTTCAACCTATTATACGTTTTCTTACTAAACTAAAGTTTAGCATACACTGTTAAAAAAAATCTGAAATTCACGGGTATTTTTTTCCTGAATTTCACAGAAAAAGTCCTTTTTTGCGACAAAAGGGTATTTTCCGTTAAAAAACAGAAAATTTCCTCATATTTCCTGAAAACAACGGAACGGACGGAGACGAAAGGGGATAACGGAGATATTCCGTTATCTTATCTGCTGCATATTTATTTTCAATGTTTAAAAAACTGACATGTTGTTGCACAGCAAAACTAAAAATTTAATAAATTAAAATTTCGAGTTTATTTAAAAAAAAAAAAAAAAAAAAATAGTACTTTCGAATTAAAAAAAAAGTAATAATTTTCCCATTCTTTTAAAATTATTTGCAATTTATTTTTTAAAGTTATAAGAAAATATTCGCACTTAAAATATATTCTAAACAAGCAGATTAAAATATATATATAATAGTTAAATTAAGTGAAAAAAAAATCTATTTTACTCAAAAAAGCAACATACAAAAATAATGCTTTCAAATAAAAAGAAAATATTTTTCTCATTCCTTTAAAATTATTCGCAATTTAATTTTTAAAGTAATAAAAAGTACTCGCACTGAAAATATATTCTAAGCGAACACATTTAAAAAATATATAATAGTTGGAAAAAAAATCGCTTTTCTTAAACAAGCAAACATATTTATCGAATTTAATTCAAATATAATATTCATATTTTACATCTAACAATCAAGTTAAGAATATATATAATTCATGTTTTTATCCTGTATTAATATTACAATTTTAAAACATCAACATCATCTCATAACGAAATCTCCTCGCAATTAAATTCAAAATTACCAAGCTTCTAAACCCCAAATTATGTCTGTTCTAAGCCGCCATTTTGAGAATTTCCAAATGATCCGTTCAAACTGCTAATCTAGCAAGCGCCCGCTGGTCAAACCGGCAAGACGCTGGACTCGAGGCATTATCACCTCTGGTTCAAAACCCAATGTCGACCAAAAGCTGTTCTTGACGTATGTCAGATAGTAAATACTCCTGCAAAGCCGAAAGATGGCAGCACCAAGTGAGATGTCAAGATTTTTTTAAACCGAGTTTATCTAAAACGGAAAATGTCCTTTTCTGTCAGTTCTACGAGGAATATTTACGTGATTTCTGAGAGCGTTAACGGGAAGTTACCGCTTCTGCAAACGGCGATTTTCCTTCTTTCATTTTTCAAAACGGAAAATCTACTAACGGAACGGAAAAAGTCCGGCAACTTCGCTGCCAGTACTTTTACCGTGAATTTACGGATTTATTTTTAACAGTGTACAATGTAGGATACATACAAACCTATAGATCAAACACAGGGTTACACAACATAATTGGAGTATTTTTAAGGATTATGGTTAGATAATTCCTTAAATCTGGTTTTCCACGTGTTATGTGTTTTCTAAAATATTTACTTAGGTATCTTATGTACCTTAATAAACTGCGACGTTTTGTTAAAATATTCTAGTGCTGGAAAGTGTTTCGTAGCATGATTCGCGCATGATTTTTAACACTTTCCGACATAGTTGAAAAGTGTTTATGAATTCGATTTGTCTGTCTGCCGACTGTCCGTCCTCTAACTCGCGTAAATGTACTCCGATTGCCATAGAATTGATATATGTTATTGATGTTTATTAGGGCTTGTTCGATATTCACAATGAAGTGTATAGCGCTTATACTTTATGTCAGTGGCATTCAAAAGAATACCGTTACATTATGGTCTATAGGGAAAATTCTTTGCAGTGTATTTTACAGATGTTCTACTATTTCAACTATATTGAAATTGATATACATCGCTGTAGTGCACTACAAGATGCTTACTTTCGAATATGGCACGTGTAGCACTTATAAATAAATAGTTTACAGGGAAACTAAAAGGTATTCTATTTTATTATGGTCGATGGAGAAAAATCGTTTGCGGTGCATTTTAATCATGTTACACTATTATAAACATATTAAAATTGTTAAGAATTTCTAAAGTACACTAAGGCATGCTTTCTTAGAATTTGGAGTGTAAAGCATTTATCATTTATTTACAGGGCCGTATTCGGTTTCATAATTTTTTACGGGGAAAAACTGTTTGCAGTGCATTTTAATTATGTTACACTATTTGTAATATTCGTTCATTTACAGGGACACACAAAATATTTCGGATACAGTATACTGTATCCGATGTATTATCTCTATAATTTCTGGAAATGCGCTTTCTGTTAGGTAATGCGTTTAACTAAATTTTTACATACTATGTGATATGTATAAATGCTATAAATTATATACAGGGGTACACAAAAAAAATCGTAAGCATTACTGTGTATCAGCGTAAATTTTTTAAAGGTTTTTTCTAATCGAGTTAGGCATTTTTAACGTGGAATATATTTAGTCTACTAAGATATGTTTGTCGAATATAAATAAAATTGTATACAGGGCCACGTAAAGAACTGGATAAATGGCCGCCTATGTATGATAATTTCTGAGAAGTGTGATTTCAGTAGTTTTCAGCGAATTTTTGCCTGAATTTAACTTTAGCTTAATATGTCTCGTGTATAAAAATCTTAAGATATTATACAGGGCTGTACAAAAGAATCCAAATATGTTTTCGTCTACTGGTTGAAACTTCTGATTGTGAATTTTTAACTACGTTATGTGTTTTCTTAGTAAACTAAATTGTAGCATACTATATTATACAAATCTATAGGCTATATACAGGGTTGCACAAAATAATTGTAGTACTTTTTTGGCTATGGCCTGTAATTTCTGAAAACTGGTTTTTAAATGTGTTTTGCGTTTTCTAAAATGTTTACTTGGATATCTTATTTACCTTATTACACAGAGAAGGCTTATTAAAGTTAGTGTTGGAATTTTTTTCATATTCTATGCTTGATGCATGATTTTTCTTTCTTTTACTTTATTCAGTCTTTACAAGAACAAAGTATTGGAATCAACTCGAATTCCGTTTTCGACGGATTTATACGTTTTAGGAGGTCCAGAACACGATTTTATTGCTTTTAAAAAATGTCTGTCTGTGTGTCTGTATTTGACGAAAAAATTCTGGGCTTTTTATATCAGGACTTAAAGGACGGAACTTACTAAAACTTGTGATTCTGTTAGACCTTGATATAAATTAGCGCTGATTAGTTTTTGGTGTAAATCGTCCCAGAGGTGTCTCTGCTATGCTGCATTTTTCACGATTTCCGAAATAGACTCTCTATCTCAAGAACTAATACACGTATTTTCCTCAAACTTTAGATTCAGTTAGATGTTGACATAAGTTGTTGCTTATTATATTTTGGTATAAATCGCTCGAAAGGTGACGTTGCTATACTGTCTTTTTAACGATTCCCGTGATAGCTAATATCTCAAGAACTAAAGCACGGATTCTCATCAAACTTCAGATTCACTTAGACCTTGATATAAATTAGTGCTAATTAGTTTTTGGTGTAAATTGCTCAACAGGTGGCGCTGTTATGTTGCATTTTTCGCGATTTCCATTACAGATATATCTCAAGAACTAATGCACGGATTTTCATAAAACTGCAGATTCAGTTTGACCTCTATATAAATTGGTGCTGATTAATTTTTGTCTAAATCGCCCCACAAGTGGTGCCTGCTATGCTGCATTTTTCATGATTTTCGCAATAGCTCTCTCTCAAGAAGTAATACACGGATTTTCATTAAACTTCAGATTCAGTTAGACGTAGACGTTCACATAAGTTTCTTCTGATTAAGGTTTAGTGGCAAATCGCCCGACAGGTGGCGCTTCTATACTGCACTCTCACGACTTCCGCCATAGGTATATCTTAAAAACTAATTAACTTTCACCAAATTTCGTATTTTGTTATACCTTGACATAAATAGATCATTATTGGTTTTGGGTGTATACCTGCCAACAGGTGTCGCTGCTATGTTCTGTTTTTCACGATATCCGTGATAAATATATCTCAAGAATGAACAATATGTCATATAATTTTGTTTTCAGACGATTTCATTTATGTAGCGGAAATTTTAGGCTTAGTTCTTTCTTGTTAAGTTATTAGTGTTAGAGAAGTTGTGAAAAATTAAATTTACAGAACAAAAAAGGAAAAAAGAATTTGATTTTAGAGTTTCAAAATAGTATATACCGCAGACGACTTTCAATTTCATGGAATATAAGTATGTTCCACTGTTAAAGTTTACTAAATAAAAAACAACTGCGACATAAAAAATAGTAGAAAATAATATACATAAATTTCATTAAAATATTTACAATGTATGAGAAATTATTTTTACACTATAGATTAAATGAAAATAACAAAATTTACATTCGAAAAGTAAGTGTTGTTTCATTCAATTATAGAAAAATGCTGATGATTTTAGGCACTAAAAATGCATCATTTAAACAACGATATATTTCAAAAATCACGCTATTTGTCAATTGCACTTTCCCGTTAGATGATTTCTGTCTTTTCTCGCAACATCAGAATAACCAGGTTTCCACCGTTATAGAACATAAATTAAAAAAAAAAAATCCCTGACTGCTCGGCTTACATGCATAGATAGATTTCGAAAACACAGACCGTGGGGCACATGTTTGTTGGGAATTGCTGAAGAAATGACCTTTTTGCCATGATGCGTCATTTGGGAACGCCCATTTTGAAACCTAACTTGTTTGCAGGCGGAGCCGGCAGGGTTGTTTTTTTTTTTTTTTTTGCTATAAGTGTTGGTCCTATAAAAAACTTGCAAATATAAAAGTTTTAGATAATATTTAGAGGATTTATAATAAATTCAAGCGGATTTGATATCTTGTGAATTGACGAAGTTATGAATTTTTTTCTTCTAAAACCCCCTTTTTCACCCCTTGGGGCCATTTTTAATGATATCAAAAATCTGTCATGCATAAATTTTCGGCACTTTTCCTAGAAGTAATAATAACTTTAAACGGATTCGATACGTATCATAATTAAGAAATTATGGCATTTTATCTGTTTTCACAAAAAGCACCCCCCCCCCCTGGTTCGATTTTGCCCATTAACGAACTTGACCGAGATTTTATGCTCCTTGATTTTATGTATCAGTTTGGAAAAGATTTGTGCAGAATTATTGCAGTTATCGTGTCCATAAAAAAGTGACATGATAGATAGATAGATAGACAGATAGATAGATATAAAAAGTTTTGAACTGGGGGTGGTTTTGGGTTCTGGGAGTCATGATCGGCGTAGATCTGCAAAAATTCTTCAAAAATTCCAACTTAGAGGAGAATGTAATAGGTAGTATTTCTTACGAAATCTACCTAAAAGGAAGAAAATCACGCGTCAAGCACAGATTACGCAATAATTACCAACACTTCCAGAATACGAAACTTTATCATTTAATAAGGTGAGAGAAGATATTTAAGTAAATAATTTCGTAAAAGCCATTACATAAAAGCAATTACTATCTAGCAATTACCGTCCATAGCCGAAAAAGTAGTTGAATGGATCTGTGAAGTTCTATCAATGATCTACAGATTGGTATGTAACCTATAATCTATAATCTGTAATCTATAATCTATAATATAAGTATGCGAAAATTTAGTTTAGTTACAAAACACATAACGCAGTTGGCACTTTATACCTTTAGCAATTTTTTGCAATAAACGGAAGCGTTCTCGAATTATTCTGTACAGCCCTGTATATTATCTACAGATTTCAATACATGTCGCATATTATGGTAAAATTTAATTCAAACAAAAAAACTCATTACACTATTAAAACACACTTCTAGAAATTACCATCCATAGCCGGCAATGTATCCAGTTCTTTGCGTAGCCCTGTATATTATGCATTTATTTATATTCTACAAACATATCTTAGTACTAAATATAATTCAACTCAAAATTACATAACTCAATTTAAAACCACCTTTAAGCAATTCACGCCCGTACAGTGTAATGCTTACAAATTATTTTGTTGCCCTGTATATGATCTATAAAATTTATACATACCACGTAGTATGCAAATAGTTAAACTTAAAAACTCATACAATAATTGAAAACCCACTTCCAGCAATTATCGCTAATAGAATAAGCACTGTAACTGAATTCCTCTGTGTGTCCCTGTAAATTAATGGTATCTGTCACGCATGTGATACTGTAACAGTAAGCACCTTGCAGTACACCTCAATTACGTATATGAATTCCATTATGTGTGAAATAGTGTAACATTATTTTAAAATGCGGTTCATACATTTTTTTTACCATAGATTATTTTAAAACCAAATTATTTTGAGTGATCCTGTAAATAAATGAAAAATGACTTGCACACCATATTCTGCGTAAAACATCTTTTAGTGCACTTGATAAATCCATATCAATATCATTATGTTTTAAACAGTGTAACACCATTAAAGTACACCACAAACGCTTTTTCCCCATTCATCGTAGTGTAGAAAAATTATTTTGAGTGTCCCTGTAATACGTTATAAATGCTGTATATTATCTACAGATTTTTTTACACGTCACATAATATTGTAAAATTTTATTCAAGCAAAAAACTCATTACACTATTAAAAACGCACTTCTAGAAATTACCATGCCTAGCCCGCAATGCACTCAGTTCTTTGTGTAGCCTTTATGAATTTATTTATATTCTACAAACATCTCATAGAAAAATAAAATTCCGCACAAAATTCCGAAAAAGAGTTCAAAACTTCGTTTATGTAACTTACGACCCATACGAATTAATGCTCACAAATTCTTTTCAGTAGCCCTGTATAGTACGATCTGTGGAATTTTTACACACTACGTAGTATGCGAAGAGTTAAACTTAATAAAGCATACCATAATTAAAAACGGTTTCCAGCAATTATCGCTAATACAAAACATTGTAACCGAGTTACTTTGTGTGCCCCTGTAAATTAACGATGGCAAGCATGCACGTCATATTTTACAGTAAGCATCTTGTAGTGCACCTCAATTACGTATATCAATTTCATTTTGTTTGAAATAGTATTGTAACATTATTAAATTACGCTTCAAACATTTTCCCGTACGCCATTATGTAACCGAATTCTTTTGAGTGGCCCTGTAAATAAATGATGAATGATTTGCGCACTATATTCTAAATGAAAAATGTTTTAATGCACTTTAGATATGCATGCCAGTTTCATTATTCTTGAAATAGAGTAACATCATTAAAATATACCGCGAACGTTTTTTCCCCAATTGAGGGTAATGTGAAAGGATTCTTTTGAGTGCCCCTGTAGATGAACTATTAATGCTACACATTCCATTTTCAGTAGAAAACATGCTATAGTAAACGTCAAAAACATGCGTCAATTGCGCTAATTTTGACTATTTTCATATTCGATAGTTTGACATGGTACGAATGATTCAAAAGTAAAAAAAAAAAAAAAAAAAAAAATTACGGCAAAGTATCGAATATGCCGTATTCGACACTTTGACATGGTAAATTTTGAAAAAAATGTGCATATTCGATAGTTTGATAATTGCATTTTCTAAGTTTCAAGTAAATTCTAAGTAAGCTAGAAACGTGACGATTTTTCAACGTACGTGTCATGCACAGTATAAGAGAATGGCACAGAATATGAAAAATGCATTTTTTCACATTCGATAGTTTGACATGATACCGACGAATAACAATATTTGAAAAAAATTCTAAAACATTCTATTACCGGAAAAAGTTAGTCAAAAATGACATTTATTATAAGTTTTCAAAAATTATTTTGATTACATCTGTTATTTCTTCTGTTCATGATACCATGTTATCTTTCTGGATAACTTGGAAAAGTAACAATCAAAAAATTTGTTAGCGGCAAACTAGCGCGACCACCTCTGCTGCGGAAGGAAGGCAAAACAAAAGTGCGTCGCAGAGAAACGATACGATTTATTTATATCGATATTTTATACGATTTTTATCGTTTGTATCGATGTTTCGTTTTTGCACTTCCTTTAAAAGTTTGCTACTTATTGGGATCTTTTACATTAAAGCTAAAACTATAATGAAAATAAAAAGAAAATTGGAATTTTAAATATTTTTTTGTACACATTTTAACAAAAAACTGGTAGTTTAACAAGAATATTTTATAACAATATTTCATGATGTTAAATATTTTTGAGATTTTTTAGCAATTTAATAATAATTTAAAATCAAGTAATTGAAATATTTATTCAATAAGAATGAAGATTATTTAAAGATTTTATGCATACAATATAACTAGAATAGAAAAAAAACTGCACATTTTTATATTTTATTGGATTTTTAAGAACTATGCAATTAAAAATTTTACAATTTATCAGAAATTTTTTCATAAAATAAATAAAATATAAATCGAAAAGAATAAATAAAATTTAACATCATGAAATATTTTTGTTAAATTATTAGTTTTTTGTTCAAAATATATACAAAGAAATATTTAAAATTCCAATTTTATTTTTATTTTCATAACAGTTTTATCGTTAATGTAAAAGGCCCCAGTAATTAGCAAGCATTTAAAGGAAGTGCAAATTAAATTGCCCATAACATCTCACAATTTTGTATTCAGCATATCATTTTTTAACACTTTTTAACCTAGTTGAAAAGGGTTTGTGACTTCGGTTTGTCTGTCCATGCTCTAACTCACATAAATATAGTCGGATTGCCCTGAAATTTTTGACGTTTACTATAACATGTTCCTATTTCAACTTATAGTTTTTTTACAGGGACAGTCAAAAATATTCCGTTACATTACAGTCAATGGGAAATAATCATTTCAAGTGCATTTTGATGATGCTACGTCATTTAAAACATGATGAAATTGATATATAATTATGAAGCACATTCAAACATGCTTTTTGTAGAATATGGTATGCAAAACATTAATTATTCATTTACAGGGTCAAACAAAAGAATTCTGTTACACATTGTTCTATGGTGAAAAATCGTTTGTAGTGTAATATAGTGATATTTCACTATTTCACACATAATGAAATTTATATGCATTACGGAGGTGCACGATAAATTTCTCTCATCAAAGTGTAGTGTGAATTGCGTTTATTTACAGGGAGACACAAAGATATCGGTTACAGTACAGGTGCGTTATTTAGAGTCAATGTGTGATAAGTGGGTTTCAACTTTGGTTTGCCTTTTTTTTTGTTTAACTAAATTTTTTCATAGTACGTGTGTGTTTATATAAATTCGGTTGATCATATACATGGCTACACAAGGGAATCCGTAAGTATTACAGACTATGGGAATGACAAGTTTCTGTTCAAGTTTCTGAAGAATTGACAAGTTTCTGTTCAAGAAAACACATACATATATATATATATATTTATAAACATATGTAGACTTCCAGCCTTTATTATCTGAATTTTGCTTTGAAACGCTGTGAATCAAACATGGATAAAAGTCGAAAGATATTATAGAATAAACAAAAGTATTAATTTATCAAGCAAAGTAGAGCAAAAATTTTGGCTTATTTAATCTAAATAACTAAAGGTTGTTTAAATTTTTCTAGAATAAAATTTCAACATTGATTTACATCAATGATAGATAAATCTTATTTTTAATCAGCTTACCATAGTTTAGATATACGCAACATTACATAAATTAAAATGGTTCTAGAATAAATATAATACATAAGAAAAAAATCACCGCATTGCTTGACTATTTCAAAGATTGATCTTATTCTTATAAGATCTTTAGATATATATTTTTTTCAAGACAATACATTAAAAAAAACTTTTAAATAATAAAGTATAGTTATTTAGTAAGGTACATCTATACCATGGGTAAAAATGTCATACATTAAAAAGTAAAGTAATATCACTACAAGAGCAGAAGTGAATTCTCAAATGAAGTTTCTTTTCATGATATTGAATTTTTACCAGTACTTAAAGATTTGCGATTAAAGAACATTACTTCAAAATTAGAAGTAAGCCAGGGATTTCCCTATATTTCTTATTACTGACTTCTCCTGTTACTTAATATTTATTCAAAGTAATTAACTTAACTGCAAAAGGATAACAATGTTATGTGATGGATAGACAATAAAGATGATCATTTAAAAGAACAAACACATTTGTTAAACATTTAAAAACAAACAATAAATAAAAATGAATGTTTCAAAATTATATTATTTTGTGATACTTTATATTTAATTGAAATAATAAAATACAGCTCACAGATGCAAAATATTTACATCTTGAGACATTAGATTAAGATAGCTGTTTGCAGAATGTGTGCTTCTGCTGTCATAAAGTTCATTACCATGATGATTAAGAACGATCACCACAAAGTCTGTAATTATTATACAAACCGATTTCCGACTTGTTCTTTTCCCGAATTCCAATAAGCTTTACCCATCTCTGACATCTAAGGAAGACATAAGAATTCAAATTTGAATTAATATAAATTATGAGCATACAATTTGTGGGTATTTACAGGTTGAATAGGGAAGATTTACTTGATGAAATTTTATCATCTTAGGAATACTAACGATTTAAAAGAGAGAATTTTTAAAACGTAAACTGTTTGCATCTGACGCTTACTTTCTGATGGTGAAAATCTTGTTTTAATAATTATATTAGGTAATGAGTAATCACGCTTCTAAATTTCTCCCGTAGGTTAACATTAGATTTTATGATTGGGAGTTTCAGTGAAGCAGCCCCTTAATAATGCATGTGCTGTTACTTATATATGTCATATGCACATCGTATACACATGTTATATACGACCTGTACTTAACAAATTTAATAAAATCTAGTAACGAAGAAAACATTTCGCAGGTAAAAAAAAAAAAAATGTAATTTGACAAAACACAAAAGTTTTTTTTTTATGAATTGAGAAAAATTAATAATAATCACAGTTTATAATAACATATAATTAAATTCAGAAAGATAGTATAAACTTCCTTATGTAGTATAATCTCTGAAAAAAAATAATGCTGTAAAGGCCGAATTAACCGGCATGTCCGAGAAATGCTAATTAAAGAATGCTGATGTCTCAGCAGTTGAGTGCTATAAAATGTTTATCTGATGATGGGGGGGGGGGGGGGGGGGATGGGGAATTCAACATTGACACCATGTCAAAAAAAATTATAATTTAACAAATTACAATAACCATTAGGAAAATGTTCTGAAAGCTTGCCATATACGTCAAGAAATGTTATATATATATCATATACAGGGCTTTACAAATTTGAAAAAATTTGGTAGCCATGGTATAAATTCTAGTCGCCAGTAAAAAAATTTAACACCCCCACCCACCGTTATTGATTTTCAAAAAGCACAAACGTTTGTTTATGAATTAAATGAGAAAAATAATAACAAACATAGTTTAGAATTATTAGTTACATAGTTTAGAATAGAACATAATTTAAAAAGATAAAACTAAGTTTTCTAAGAAAACTTAATCAAAGTTATGTATTTGTGAAAAAATAATAAAGGAAATATTGTAAACTCGGAATTAATCAATATGTTCGGGAAATGCTGATTGCCGTATTCTTCAAATGTCCAAATAGTTTAGTGCTACAAAATCTAAATCTGATGAGAGGGCATCTATAAAATAGTGAAACCGGAAAACGATTGTTTGCCTATTTAGCCTATCGAATTAAAAAAGTCAAATAATTATCATTTAATTATTTCAAAATTTGTATTTAATAACTTCTCTTAGTTTTTTCAAATTAAGGCGACAGTGGACCTTCAAAATCAGCAAAATCGCTCAAATTTTCGAAAAAAATTTCTTGTCCCCAAAAAATAAAGCTCCATGTAAGCTTTCATCTCCAACTTAAATAATTACAATCGGATGATTTTTTCGGATTTTATTTACATTTTTATAATTAATTAAACGGCCGTCGTGATCAGCTGATGTTTGTTTACAAATATTTGCAAATGCATTTTTTCTTCTAATTAACTGTTTATTTTTAATTTTCATTCAATTGCAACCAATTGATGAATTTCTCGGTTTCATCTTGTGACAGATTACCAAAATTCGTGATCCCCCCCCCCCCCTTGTTGAGTGACCAACAAAAAGTCATTTTTTACTGCGAGTAACTGAAAAAAATAAATTTTTTTCTTCGCAACGACTTGATAAATTTGTCGGTTTCATCTTGCGACACATAACGAAAATTCTTAAATCTCCCCCCCCCTGTTGAACGACTGAAAAAATTAAGAATTCCAAAGTTTTGCTAATATGCCGCTAGATAAAACCAAGAAATTCATCAGATGGTTGCGAAGAAAAATATAAAAATTTATTAATCAATTGCAGTAAAAATTTAATTTTATCAAGGGGGGGGGGAGTGGGGGGGAGAATCCAGAATTTTGGTAATCTGTCGCAAGATGAAACCAATAAATTCAGTAACTGGTTTCGAAGATAAATCTCAAAATTTATTAGTCAATCGCACTAAAAAATGAATTTTTTAGTCGCTCAACAGGGGGGGAGCGGGGGGGGAGAATCGAGAATTTTGGTAATCTGTATCAAGATTAAACCGAAAAATTCATCAATTGGTTGCGCAGAAAAATCTCAAACTTTATTAGTCAATTGCAGAAAAAAATAATTTTTTCAAGGGGGGGAAGGGGGGGGGCAGGGGGGGCGAGAATACAGAATTTTAGTAATCTGTAAAAAGATGAAAGTGGGAAATTCTATAATTGGTTGCGAAGAAAAATCTCAAACTGTATTAGTCAATCGCAGAAAAAATGATTTTTTTCAGACACTCAACAGGGGGTGGGGGGGGGGTGGGGGAGGTTATAAATAATTATTTTGGTGGAATCATTCATTAAACATGTAAAGGTTTTGCATATATATGATTTTAGTCCCTTTCAGGGTATATTTTCTTATGTTTACCAATACTAAAACTTTAAAAAAATTTTCTCATTTCGAAAATTTTGTCGGTTTCCATTTTTTCAAAATGCTCCATGCGCATACTATTTCGTCTGAATAGTTTGAAATTTTTTTTAGCTATTTATCATTATATTTTTCATAAAACTTGGTATGGTTTTTTGAAATGAGGTATAATTTAAAAAATTTAAAGGTAGTTAATTGAAAAAATATGATGCAAAAATGCGGAAAATTTCAAAAAATTTTGATTTTTTTTTTTTTACCTTTATATTCAAATATATAAAATTTGATACCAAGTTTTATTTGTGTATATAAACCAAACCTGCATAAAAAATATTGATGATTTTAATTGATATGGAATGCGCATGGGACATTTTGAAAAATTCTGCGCAACGGTTAAAAAATTCAGTAAAATTCCTTATTTTTCTCCAAAAAAAAATTTTTTTTTTTAAATTCTGGTGTGATAAATACATGCCATAATGCATATAGTGTGTCCTTGAATAATATTTAAAGTGAAATAAAAAAAAAATAAAAAAATGAGTTTGAAGGTCCACTGTGCCTTAAAAATACAAGTTTATTTTTATGTTGTTGTTGTTTGAATATAATTTCAAATTTATTTCTTAATATTTTGTACCTTTGCAGTATCTATAATGAGACATCTTAAAAGAAATTTAATTAAAAATTTTGATGTTCCCAAAACAGCTTGAGAGTTATTAAGTAATATTCTTTGCTAAAAAGACAAGAAAACAAAAACATTTTCCCGCGCTGGATTAAATCGAAATCAGCATCCGGCTGAGTTTTATTTTAATCCACCGATCTACGATAAAAATTTAAGAAAAAAAAAACTTACCCTTCTGAAGTGCAATCAATGATTTTGTATTTCCATTTACTGCAGATAATAATAATCAAACAATGTAATTATAAAATATTATTGAGAAACAACACAGAACCAGACACTTGTCGCCAAGACAGAGTGACGCCGAACTAATGTGCAACGTGTGTGGTGTACACAGACGCAAGGCGCCAAGCATTTTAAGCAAGGAAGAGATATTTAAAAAATACATATTTTTATTAAAATGAATTATTCTTGAAATTTTAATTAAGTTTTATAGATTTACTTCGAATGAATTACTTATAATCACTTATCTGTTACTATTGTTTAAAATGAATGTGATATATTAATCAGTTTTAATTCTGAACACAAAAATCTGATTTGAAACACACAAAAAAGCGAAAGCATTTTTAATCATTGCATCCAATTTTTAGATGCCACATAAGTTGGATTGACAATATTTCTTATTGAAACTTCCCCCTTCTCCCTACATTCTAATCACGCGACATGCTAGCTGACTAGAGCAGAAAAGAATGGCGTTTTATGTGCATGAATGAAAAATGTTGTTTGTGTTCATTTTTTAGTTCAATTTTTGTTTAAAAAAAATAAGTAAATGAAACAAAAAAGGTCATATTAAAAAATTTAGTCGTCAGATAAAAAAAGTTGATCGCCAGTGGCGACCGCATTTGTCTAGCCCTGATCATATATTATTATAATACTTTATTATAGTTTGGCGATAAATCTTGGTCGCTTGGTGATTCATTCCTGGGGGCCGCTATAACACGAAAGTACCAAATTTTTTACTTTATTTTTTATATCTGATAATTTGCATCTATTTTTTTTTGTAACTTTAACATATTTGTAACGATTTTATACATTTCTATTGCCTATTCAAATAAAAACTCTTCTAAAATTACAGAATTTCGTTAAAAATTCTTCTAAACTTTTACAGAATTTCATTAAAAACGCTTTAAAAAATAAAGTGATGACGTCAAGAGGTCCATTCTCGACCGAAAACAACAACCATTTTCCCAATGGTTAAAAAAAAACTTGGTAAGCAGCGGTGACTTGCGAACTGCATTTGTCAAGCCCTGTATAAAACTATAGTGGGCAATATGAGTCACAAAATGTTATAATACATATTATTATAATGTCATATATTCATTATAATTTAACAATAAATTTTGGTCACTTGGCGATTCATCTTTGGAACCCGTAATAACATGAAAGTACCCAAATTTTAATCATATCAACATAAAAATAATACAGAAATAGGGATCTGTTTCATACTTTAATGTTTAAAAAACGAAAGAAAAGTATGAGCATGTCAGTAATTGGCACAGATGTCACATACGCACCATGTTGAATTTTTTTTCCCGCCAATTTGGCGAAAACTTTGTTTTGAATATTAGTTACAAATAGCATGCAATAATAGCACGTGATTTTTTATTTCAATATAAAAATAAAATAATATAATAATAAAAATAAATATATGGTAGTTTGATATAAAAAAGATGGTACTTTGATACTATCTATTGATATATATATATAAAAAAAAATTAAAGAATAAAAACAAAAATAAATAAACAACAATATAAACAAAATAACCGGTTTACCATGCGAGGCATAAAATTGCCATTTTTTTTGCAATCGCGCCAACATGGTTTGTATATAACATCTGTGCCCAGGAATTTTAACATAGTTGAGCAGAGAAAATTCTTTTTTATGTAAATTGCCTTAATGATAAACTGTTAATATTGATAAAATAAATATTTGCATATTAATAATTAGTATATAATAGCTGTTCACAATATATGGACTCAGAACTTCAAAAACAAATTAATTTACATAATATGGGTTATTTAACCAATGTTAAATAAAGAAGCAGTAAAAAAAAAAAAAAAAAATGAATATACAAAATCGGATCTTAATCTCACTTCTCTAGGACCTAATATTCTTCATCCATAGTTTCCCATTTTCTTGTCTCGCGAAATCAATTGTTGCATTGTTTTGAATAGTTTTCCGATATCCGGTATAATTGTCCGTAATCGTAGGTGAATGTCTGTATTTAAAGGACTCGTGTATTTCGTTTTGATAGCTGTGAAATCCCTTTTCACAACGATATATCTTTTTTGAGAAAGGCAACAACATGAATTTTGATTTCTCAGAGAATATCTTGATTTCATTTGTCAATTAACACCAAAACTCTGGTACACTTTAGTTTTGAAACGCAATTTTTAGTTCGCTGTGAGATGTCGAATCAATAAGGACCTTGTATTTCATTGAGTTTAAGCTGGATTGTTTTCTGTAGGCGCTGAGCACATTTAATGCGCAGTTAAAGTCGTCCAGCGACTTTTCCTGAGCATTCAAAAATAGCATTCAAACGAGAGCCCCTAAACAGTTGCTGTATTTTATCTTGAAGTGTGATGCTATTTGTATTCAGTGACCTTTTTATACATAAAAAGCAGTCGATAGCTTCCTTTCGGTGTTGCTAATTTAGGGCGATTTCTGTAAATTGAAAACAATTTCCAGAATAGTAAATTTGACTTTGTTGACAAACGTTCCGTACTTAAATAAAGCAAAAAATTCCTAGTAATAATTCTGGTACATATTTTGATTTAGAAAATGTAGTAAATTGGCATCATTGCTTCTTTTTCCTTATTCTAATACACCAACCAAAACATAACTTATTTCTTAGCTAGTTGGATGTGCCTATCCCAAAACATTCTTCGATTTCACACAGGTTTCGCATACATAAAAAGAACCAGCACCAATTTTTATCAAGGTCTAACTGAATCTAAAGTTTTATTAAATTCCGTGCATTAGTTCTTGAGATATGACTATCGCTAAAATCTTCTACATCCTGCAAAATGTAGCATAGCAGTGCAACTTCTTAGGAGATTTAGACCAAAAAATAATCAACAGCAACTTAAGTCAACGTCTGACTGAATCTGAAGTTTGGTGAAAATCGTGTATTAGTTCTTGAGATATTGTTATCGTGATACTAATGAAAAAAGTAGAATAGCAGCGCCACCTGATGGGATATTTACACCAAAACGTAAACAGAATCTATATATGTCAAGGTATAACTGACTCTGAAGGTTGATGAAATTCCGTTGGCTCTTGAGGTATAGATATCGTAAAAATCAGGAAGAACGTGGTATAGCAGCACCACCTGTTGGGACATCTACACCAAAATGTAATCAGCGTCTATTTATGTCAAGGTCTAACTGAATCTGAAGTTTGAGGAAAATAAGTGCATTAGTGATTTAGATAGAGCTATTGCGGAAATCGCAAAAATGCAGCATAGCAGCGCCATCTATTGAGCGATTTTCATCAAAAAATAATCAGCACCAACTTATATCAGGGACTAACAGAATATAAAGTTTTATTAAATTTCGCGCATTAGTTCTTGAGATAGAACGCCCACAAAACTTTTGTCGTCACATACATACAGACAGACAGAGTCACAGACAGACATTTTCTAAAAACAGTCAACCTTCTAAACTGTTCAGAACCTTCTAAACTGTTCAGAACTTTCTAAAACGTATAAATCCATCGAAAACCGGAAGTCGAAAATTATCATGATTCCAATACTTTCTTCTTGTAAAGATAGAAGAAAATAAAAACGGAAAATTGTAAAATAATTTTCTTGCAATAATAGATTCATTTCATTCATTGTGCTAAGAATGCCATCCAAATCCGCCAATTTGCACACTGTTTAAAATATTCGAGAGCTGAGCGTTATCGTGTATAAAAAAGTGCAGCACGCAGTTTCACTAAATGTATCAAACAGTCTTCTGCGATGTAAAAAATCAATTTAGTGTACAACATGTAGTGGCTTCTCGTGCTATAACTAGTCACTCGTAAGGATGAAGGATCTACTTTTAAGAGGTCGTGATTTTATATAGTCTATTATGTTGGTGTCATGATAGATCACTATTATGTTCAGAAGGCATCTTCAGAAAATGAGTAATAACTTTTGATTAAGTGAACGGGTTTAAGAGGAAAAATTTCTCATGGTAACAGTTCTGCATTTTAAACAGAAATAAAGCAAGTTTATGTTTAAACCACTTAAATTTAAATTAGTAATTAAACTAGACGGATGTGCCAATCCCAAAAATTTCTTCTATCTCACACAGGTTTCACATACACTAAAAAGAATCAGCATCAATTTATATCAAGGTCCAACTGAATCTAAAGTTTTATTAAATTCCGTGCATTAGTTCTTAAGATATGACCAGGGGTGCAAAAATCTAGGCGCCAATGGGTTGATTCCCACCACTAAATTTTATCACTATTTATTCGTCTAAATTTTATCAGAATTCTTATTAGGCGAAGAATACTAAAAATTTAGAGGTGGGAATCAGCCCATTGGCGCCTAGATTTTTGCATTCCTGGATATGACTATTGCTATAATCGTGTAAATCCTGCAAAATGCAGTATAGCAGCGCCATCTGTTTCAGACTAAAACATAATCAACAACAACTTATGTCAACGTCTAACTGAATCTGAAGTTTGATGAAAATCCGTGCATTAGTTCTTGAGATATAGTTATCATGATAATAATGAAAAAGTAGCATAGCAGCGACACCTTTTGGTCTATTTACACCAAAATATAAGCAGCATCTATTTATGACACGGTCTAACTGAATCTAAATTTTCATGAAACTCTGTCTATTAGTTCTTGATATATAGCTATCGTGAAAATTATGCACAAAGTAGCATAGCAATGCCACGTGTTGGGATATCTACACCAAAACGTAATCAGCGTGTAGTTATGTCAAGGTCTAGATGAATATGAAGTTTGATGAAAATAAGTGCATTAATTCTTGAGATAGAGCGATTGCGGAAATCGCGGAAAATGCAGCATAGTAGCGCCACCTACAGGGCTATTTTCACCAAAAAGTAATCAGCACCAATTTATATCAGGGACGAACTGAATATAAAGTTTCATTAAATTTCGTGCATCAGTTCTTGAGATAGATCGCCCACAAAATTTGTGTCATATACATACAGACAGACAGACAGACAGGCAGACAGGCAGACTCACAGACTCACAGACAGACATTTTCTAAAAATGGTCAATTCGTGTTCAGGGCCTTCTAAAACGTATAACTCCGTCGAAAAGCGGAAGTCGAAAACTTTCATGAATCCAATACTTTCTTCTTATAAAGATAGTAAAAAGTAAAAAGAAAACCCATTAAAAGTCCATGGGTGGAAAAGTGAAAGCTGAATTTCAACATTTTCCAATAACAAGACGAAGTAATTAAGTTTAAATTGCTTCATTATAAAGAACGAAAAATGCAAAAAAAAAAAAAAAAAAAAAAAAAAAAATGAAATATGCACTGTGAGACACAATAATATGGTTACGAAGCTAAAAATTTCTGAACTATGAACATACGAGTAGGTGGAACGCAAAGATACAAAATTGTCTACCACTTTTTTATGGCAAGTTGATGCCGTTGTCTTTCTATCTTTTCCTCTAGCTATAGTACAATAACTTTATTTGTAGAACGTTCTATGTAGCACAACTTATCCATATGAGAATGCACTCCTTCCCTTCTGTAAATGAAATCATAAATTAGGAATAAATTAAGTATGGAATCAAAGAGAATGAAATGGAAAAATATTCATATGGACATTAGAAAGTTGCACTTTGATAATCAGGCGCACTCTTAACATCACCGATTGAATTAAGATAGTGTATGCATGTTAATACGTATAATTCCGCCAATAGTATATATAAGCACATGCGAGGACGTGCGATATTCTACTTTGCAAAATTCTTTTCGTAATGTAATTTCTTGCTTTTTTATTTTGAATTTAACCTCATTTTCTTTATTTGTAACATATTTTTGGAAAACGTGAAAAGAGTGTGGCAGTGGAAAATGTAAACACAAGGATGTTTTGTACAGAAAAAAACAACAGGTGTAATTGAAGAGTATCGTTAGTAGTAACAATATAATTTTTAATTTACAGAGTTTATCGTTACAAAAAAAATCGTACCAACTTTTCGTAAAATTTTATCTTTGCAATGCATTGATTTTCTTCTAATTTTATTTTTTTTTCTTCAATCGCTGGGAAGCACCTGGTAAGTTCATGCAGACCCGCTAGAACTTTGCGGAGTACCGGTCAGGAACCGCTGGAGTTGAGGGTCCTTACCTGGTTACTGAACAGAACATACTGGCTAGCGTATAGAACATGTATAAAAATCATTTTTTAGTTTGATTTATTTAAAATTGACCTATTCAAGATACTTCGTTAGTAGACATATGTCGCAGGCTAATTGCGAAGATCCTAGGCTGTTTGCAAAGACCCGGGCTAGTTGGAGAATCATCTCCCTTATCCCAATCACCCTGATATTTTTCAGGCTTATGGTAAAGAGCCTAGAGGGTGGTAGGCTAATTGGAATATGGTCATTTATTTCTTAATCAGCCCGATATTTTTTAGGCTTATTGCAAAGAGCCTAGATAGCACTATTCTAATTGAAAAATGACCATTCCTATTTTAAAAATGACCAGCTGTTTGTCCAAATATCGTGTCGTACCCCACACGAACCTGAAAATTCCCTTCGACGTTAACCCGAAATCCAACAAGAACTTGACAGAAAAATTCCATCGAAACGTAACACGATTCGAAAAGGACAAAATAATTTTAGACGACACGCAACCCGACCTGAACCCGAAAATTGAAGTTAACGCGAAACCCGACCTGAACCCAACAAAAAAAATCCATCGAACCATAACCTAATCTGATCCCGACATAATAAATTCCTTCGTCTCGCAATTTCGCAACCCGACCCGAAATTGAAAATTCCAATTTACCCGAAACCCGACCAGAACAAGAGAAAAAAATCCAATGAACTATAACCCGACCAAATAAATTCCTTCGTCTCACAACCCGACACGAACCTGAAAATTTAAGTTAACTCGAAATCCAAAACGAACCTGACAAAAAATCCATCGAACCGTAAACCGATCCGAACCCAACAAAATAAATTCCTTCGTCTCGCAACCCGATCAGAACCTGACAAAATAATCCATCGAACCGTATTCCGACTCGAACCCGATAAAAAAAATTCATCGAACCGTAACCCGACAAAAGAATTCCTCGTCTTGCAACCCGACCTGATCCCCACAAAAAAAATCTGTCGAATTGTCATCCGATCTGAAACCCGTCAAAATAAATTCCTTCGTCTCGAAACCTGACCCTATCCCGACAAAACCAACCCATCAAACCGCAATCCGATCCGAAGACGACAAAATTGTTTTCGTCAACAGGCAACCCGACCCGAACCTGAAAATGAAGTTAACCCAAACCCAACAAAAAAATCCAGTGAACCGAACTCTAACCGAACCCGATAAAACATTTTCCATAGTTATGCAATCCGACCCGACCTGAAATTTAAGTTTACCCGAGCCAGACGAGGAGAGGAAGGAATTTATTTTGTCGGGTTACGGTTCGATGTATTTTTTGCTGTCGGGTTCGAGCCGGGTGTCAAGTTAACTTAAATCTAAATTTCGGGTCGGATTGTATGACGACGGAAATTATTTTGTCGGATTCGGATCAGGTTGATGTTTTTTTGTCGAGTTCGGGTCGGGTTACAGGTTAACATAAATTTTCAAGTTCTGTCGAGTTGCGTGACGACGTAAATTATTTTGTCGTGTTTCGATCCGTTTACGGTTCGATGGATTTATTTTTTTTCATGTTCTGGTCTGGTGCGTGACGAAGGAATTTATTTTGTTGGGTTCGCATCGGGTTACCGTTCGATGGCTTTTTTTGTCGAGTTCCGGAAACTTGATACCTTTGCATTAAAAGATGAATTAATTTCATTTCATTTAGTGTTCGGGTTGAAACATTTTGTATTCAAGTTGAAATGTGTCGGGTTCCGGTCGGGGTGCATGACGAAGAAAACTGTTTTGTCGGGTTCGGATTGGTTCACGGTTAGATGGATTTTTTTATCATGTTCGGGCGGGTTTCGGGTTAGCTTACATTTTTAGGTTCGAATTAGGTTGCATGTCGACTAAAATTACTTTCTCGTGTGCGGTTTGAGTTGCGGTTCGATAGAATTTTTTCTGGTTCGTGTTTAGTTTCGGGTTAACTGAAATAATTAGGTTCGTATCGGGTTGCGTGACTGAATTTTTTTTGTCATGTACTTATCGGATTACGGATCGATGGTTTTTCTTTGTCTGGTTCCGTCCGGGTTTCAGGTTAACTTAGATTTAAGGTTCGGTTCGGGTTGCATGACGACAGAAATTATTTTGTCGGGTTCAGATCGGGTCAGGGTTTGATTTTTTTTGTCGAGTTCGGGTCGGGTTTCAGGTTAATATAAATTTTCAGGTTGCGGTCGGGTTGCGAAACGAAAAAGATTATTTTGTTGTCTTCGGATCGAATTGCGGTTCGATGGAATTTTTTGTCGGGATTGGGACCGTTTGTAAGGCGAACGAATTTATTTTGTAGGGTTCGGATTGGGTTACGGTTCGATGGATATTTTTTGTCAGGTTCGGGTTGGGTTTCTGATAAATTTCAATTTTCATTTTTGGATCGGGTTGCATGACGATGGAATTTTTTTTGCTGGGTTCAGATTGGGTTACGGCTCAATGGAATTTTTTCTGTCAGGTTTTGTGTTAACTTAAATTTTCAGGTTCGAGTCGGGTTGTGTGTTAACTAAAATTATTTTGTGCTTTTCAGATCTTCTTACGGTTCGATTGGATTTTTCTGTCGGGTTCGGGTCGGATTTCGGGTTGAATTCTAATATAATGTTCAGGATCGGGTTGGGTATAACACGATATTTGAGCAAACAGCCAGCCAATTTCTAAATAGCCTAAAATTTCATAGACTCATTTTAAAGACAACTGAAAATCTTAAGCTGATTGAGAATGAAATGGTCATTTTTCAATTAGCCTAAGGCTATCTGGGCCCTTTGCAATAAGCCTAAAAAGTATCAGGCTGATTGAGAAATAAATGACCATATTCCAATTAGCTTATCTCTCTCTAGGCCCTTTGC